>JAQMCX010000022.1:7335298-7372400 GCA_029814765.1 Acanthurus leucopareius
TAGATGGATAGATGGATAGATAGATAGATAGATAGATAGATAGATAGATAGATAGATAGATAGATAGATAGATAGATGTTCTTTAGTGTCAGCGTACACTAAGGTCACTGGGTGTATGCTGACATCCTCTAGAAACCATGAATGCCTACTGAAGATACTGAAAACCCTGTACATAGTTATGCCTCTATTTTAATTTTGAACCAAAGTGTTTGACTGTCCAACTGAGTATGTTAACTCGAGCTACACTGCTGCAAGGTGGAAATCCTACATTCCTTTGTTTCATCGGATGATTTTTTTTCTTTTGCTACGCTCTCAAAGCCTGGTGATTTTTAATGAAAGATATCCGATATTAATAAAAACAAAAACAAAAACAACTCTCCCTTTTCAGAACACTGACAGTGCAGAGGATATGACCCTGATACAGACACATCTGTTTTGAAGAGTGTTGAGTTAGTATCCTTTTGAAATCTCAAATGAAAATTAGGAAAAAGGGAGAAAGCACACACAGAATCAAGCATTTGTATGCTTAAAAGTAACAACATGAAAAAGATTCTGCTCTTAGGTAACAGTTACTGAGCACTCTGAAATGTTAACTCAAAATGAACACAATGTACAATAAAAGGATAAAAAAAACAATGGTAATAAATAAAACAGTATAAAAATACTTAATAGTAAAAAATCCTTTGCATGTATCACAATCAGCAAAAATGTGCAAATTTTCTCACCAAACAGATGGCCACATTACAGACGCACCTGAGCTATGGGGACAGAATTAACACAGTAAATGCACAGTGTGACACTAAACAAGCTGTGCTTCAGATGTTGGTTAACCAGCTTCATAGAAGATTATTAAGTTATCACAGTTCTGTTGTTGATGTCCAAATTGGTACACAGGGTGTGATGTCCCCTGGGATATACATCGTCCTCCATGATAAATTCATCAAGTTATGGCATATATAGATAAATATCATCTAAAATGAACCCTATCAAGTGCAGGGTTTCCCATTAATAATAAAGACACTGGCAGCCCACTGTTATCTTATTCACAGGCCATACTCTCATGATGAAACAATAAAATATATTTCCACACCACTCATAACATAAAAACCTGTGAGACACTGTGTGCATCATTGCCTCAGCAAAGAATCCCACTCAGGGCAGTTGAACACCTGAAAGGTCCAAGTTTTGCACAAGTTTTGTTACATTTTACACATTTGTCTGGTTGGTTTTGATGTTACAATGCAGTTATGCAAATGGACTAGCAGACTTAACATGACAAACCTATGTCATATTGTCATCAAGTACTTGGGTTGCATGTCTTTATACACTGATTGGTTTATTGGCAGGCAGGCATCTGACATAAGTGCTTTGAAAATGCCTTGTTTTGTAGCTTGATGTCACCATGTGCAAAACAATAAAAAAAGATCTATGTTGTTCAATATTATTGAAATATATAATAGTATTAATATTACTGAAAACAACTGAAAAGTTCCAGCATTTTGATTAATTTTTTTCTAGTTGGCCCTTATTAAAGTCTGTTAATAAGCCATTTCGTCTCCTCTTTCAATCTCTCTTCCTTGGCTTATTGTTTGTTTTGGTAACAGTTATCTTGGTTTTTGTTGTCCAGGTTGCCAGCCATAACTTCCTGTCACTGGTATGGAGGTCGGAACCTTTGCTTCACACTGGACACAAACCGAACCATGGTTCAGTTTGATCCGGAACCAGACCACCTCTTTGGTTAGACCGAGGCTCCGCTGTTTGGTCCAGACCATGGACCAGAGGAGGTCTCACACCTCATGACTTGGTTTTGGATCAAACTGGAAAATCCAAAGGCCAGACCAAACAAGGCAGGTATAAAAGCACCCTCAGTGTCAGTCAAGGTGTCAGTCCCCACCCCTCTGCACACTGCCAGACACACACATACTCAAACAACTTTCCTTGTTGCATCAACTGAGACAGCAGGAGTTTTGCAGGAAAAAACATTGTTTGCGGTTAGTAATATGAACTAGTGTCACAGTATCCTTTGCAGTTATCCACTCAGCAAACACAGTATTATCCTTATCAATGTGACTCTGGTAATAATCTAGGATAATAATCCAAAGTTACTGCAGATAAATTCCTAAAGAGAAGTGCACAAAAAGTTCAGGCAGCAGCTTCTCATTTTTAGCTGCTTTTTACCAATTAAAAAATCACACACACTGCCAGTGGGATGGTCATGTTAGCTGTAGCTGATTAACTTAAATTATTCCTTACAACTGCAATTCATAAATGTTATAGAGGAGAGACATCTGAACGTGTGCTTCATTATTTGAACAAGTATCACATCTCTAAGCGCTGTATGAAAGCAGCCTCTTAGCCCCATCCTTTGATAGTTTCGTGGTTTGTTTCAAGAAACAGCCTTTGAACCCCGAAGATACCAGATGAGTTCTGGAGATGCATATTTTCAGCAATCCCATAAGTGTTGATCTGATGAACAGAACCAAATAAAAAACATAATGCCAATATTAGCAATACATCAGCTCCTGCTTCATACTCATTCTTTCAACATGTAAAGATTGGTCACCCCAAAAAAATGGAGGAGGACTGGAGGAAAACCCACCCACAGCAAGTGACTGTAAAAAAAACTAAACTAACTACAGCGGTTACTTTACAACAGATGGGCCACTTCTTATGACTTATGTTTCAAAGAGGGTCAAAACAATTAATTTTACTATTTTTTCATGTATAACAGATTAAATATATTTTTTAAGAGTGCTATAATAATGTTTGGTAGTGAGAGGCAAGATAGTGTTTTGCAGAAAGAGGGCAGGCAGAGTGCAAGAACAGAGCCCCACTGACATGTCATCGTGTGGACATTGTTGTGATGTAGCTCTGTCTCATTGAAGCAGTCAGTAAGCTTCACCTGTGAGAGGAAGCAGAAAGAGGGTCTTCTGAGTTTGAATGGAGGAAGATGCCCAAAAATCAAGGATGCCATATCGCAACTTTTGGAGATGAAAATGACATGAAAATGAACTGATATTATTAATGGTTTTAAACTAAACAACAATTAGGCATGGGCTGGGGCTTTACTTGTTGGGGGACATACCACCTTTGTATACCGATTTTATCAGCTCTACCTCCCTAATTTGCAAACACAAAGTCAGGAAACTAGTCAGAGAACATATCCAAGACATTATAACCCAATGAGTAAAACCCTGTTTTAACTCTGCTTTTTCCAGGTGGAGAGGTGGCTTAGAGCCGGATAAAAAAATCTGTGGCAGAAACTTTGAAAAACTGTAACAACAATACATCCTGACTTTTGCCACAGACATTTTCCATTTAAGACTGATTCAAATAAATCTGTCCTTACTAAGATAGCAGAATGACCGTGTGTGAGCATCAATGTGAGTGTGTGTACAGAAGAGTAGCCATCCTTCCATGGCAATATGGCTGGCACTGACAGCTGTGGCAGTTCCAGTTACTGAGTCGACTGGTAATTGGTCTCACAGGAGATAAATAAAGCAGTGTGTGCTTGTGTGCACTCTTGTGTGCACGTGTATCCGACATGTTTACGTACATGTACCATATATGTGTGTGTCATTCAGCACCAGGAGGAAGATAAAGCACCATCTTGAGGATAACCCAAGAGGATACAATTACAACCAAACACTTGGAGTTTTGAGCACCATTTGTCACCCATTTAGGCAACACATAAGGTGGACGACATTCCTTTACCGCCTAAAAATATTCTTTCTGCTCAGTCAACATTTACCATAAAAGCAAGAAGCATATTTGCTTAATTAAAGACAAGAGTAAAGGTTTCTGTGGATGATGATATATCCTGTTGAATCTTAAGCCCAGGAAAGTCACTGCAAATTCAACAGGCACCAGAAACCCAGTAGGACCCATCTTCTACGTACAGGAAGTCAGTGGTCAACTTTTGGATCTAGAGGTCCCAAATACACATCCTAACTCATTCAATCAGTCTGTAAGATTTTGAAGTAACTTGTCAAAAAAATAAGTAACTTTCTATATCTGAATGAGAAAAATTATACAATATGTGAAGTGTCAAGCAAAGACAGACATGTTAATCTCTTAGGCAACACGGTAGGAAGCTTAGCATTTTAGCGTTTATAATTTCCAAAATCCACATTGGATTTTTGTAGATTTGTAGACATTACCAAGCATGAGGTAGGATTCCTTAACCTTAGGAGACACGCATGACACTCATACTTGAGAAATCTATACATACTGAGGGTGTTTGTTCAAGCATGCATGGTACTGCTGTAGGAAGTCTGGGTGTATCACTTGGATGAAGCAGAGCCCAGCACTAAACTGATGTCTGCTTGAAGACGGCTCAGTAATTTACTGGGTGGATTTCAAGGTGTCAGCCTTCAGGCTAGCTGAAAAAGAGTCTTAGGGAGATCAGGCACTCAAACACCAATACACACATATGCAGGCATGCACAAACGAACACACACTCACACATACAGCCCCGAATTAGCATTGGTCTCTGCTGGCAGAGACACAGAGCTTCTGTTTGTATCACAGCAGAGCCCTTTGATGTGCAGTAGCATATTGCATGCTGCTGGTTCTTTCCCCTTTCTGTCCTCGTTCCATACACACACACACTCACACAGAAAGAGAGACAGTTCAGGGAGATCTCTAAGTTATCTAATGTGTTCAGTGCATGTTGTGCTGCCAGACTCCATCTGGACAGAGCCAATTCCTAACCAAGGACCAGCTAGGATGCAACATCAAACGGCATGTAAAACCCTCTTACTGGGTGCCCAGGCTAATTTGTGTGTGTGTCTGTGTCTGTGTCTGTGTCTGTGTCCGTGTGTCTGTGTGAATGTGTTTGTATTTGTAGAAAACATATGCACAGAGATTTGCAAGTCATACTCTGCAGTTAATCCAACATGACAGAAGAATGTGCTAGAAACAAAGCACCTTTTAGCCAAAAACCAACTGGATCTACTGATGTCCGGGATTTAAGCCACGCTGTTAATGTGAACTCATCAAATGAACAACGCAACCAATCACTTTTTACAGTGGAAGGAGAGAGATGTCATCTAAATCTTACTCAGCAGGACATTTTAAAATGAAAAGTGCCTCCTGCAATCAAAAAGAAAAATAGTAACGCAGATACTATATCTCAAACATATCACCGGTATTTTTATTACTGCCATTTTTAAATCTGTAATAAGCTTAAATTGGCCAAAATTACCAGTCTACATTTATCTATTTATTTCAGTTTTTGTGAATCTTACACAAGAAAGCTTAATAACTGCAGCCACTTGATGTAAAGTTTAGTTTGGGTAAACCTCTAAATAAAGTAAAAAACCAAACTAAATAAAATATGTTGTCCTTCACTATTGCTTGTCAGATCCTCCTGTTTTGTCAAGATAGGTGCCACCACCGGAGACCTTATGTCCAAATTAAAAGTTACAGATTCCCATTTCTTCTACCTGGAGTGCATTTCCCATTTTTTCCCTTTAAAGCTTGGAATAATCAAGGGTTCTGTGCAGTTTTCATTGAAATCCAATGCCCCTCACCCCTATAACAATGGTCGTATGTGAGTGAAGAATGCAATGAAAGCTGAACCTGAACATCTGGCAGTCCTTCTGAGAGATAGTGCCACTTTTGCAAGATGAAACAGGCGCATTTTTAATAATGCACTTTTTTTCTAGTCTCTTTTGCTCAAGAAGACTAATGTTTCCTTTCAGACACATTAGCATTTTGATAAGCTCAGCTGAAGACCACTTTCCCTCTCCTGCCCAGGTGATAAGAAAGTGCAGCCCAGCTTTATGACAGCAGAGAGTAACTGGAACTCAGCATGAGAGGAGGTCTCCATTTACAGAAGAGGAGGGGAAAAGAGGTCCGTCAGGTGAGTTAAGTTTGCTGATTCAGTAAATAAGAAATTAAGAGTGAACGAAAGAGTAATAGACTCTGTGTAACGCTGGAGGCGAAAGAGTGAGATAATGTGAGTGATGTATAAAAAGAGGTGATTCAGTCACTTGCTGATGTAAGGAGTTCATCGGAGGTGCCATTTAAGGCCTGAGGCTCAGTTAATCTACACAGAGCTTTCTTCCCATTAAAAGGTAGCTGTGCACTAATTATGTAAAGATGCGTGAAAGGCGAGTGTCAGCACTGGCTGTTTTTTTCTCTGTTGTCAGGTCCTGATGTCTGTAAAAACCAACAGCAAAAAAACTGTTATTTCCCCCTGCTAAGCTTTCCTGAATGCACTGCAAGTGGCCTTGATGGCACATGTCATAAGTGGCACAGGGCACCGACGTCACATCTGACTAGGCTGCAAAGCTCAGTGACCTAGATGGAAAAATGAAATTCTCATCCATCAGATTGAAGTACTAATTAGCAGCTTGTTTCCCAACAACATTAATTACTGTTAAAGGGTTCTCAACCCCTGTTCTCATTACCAAATCTTTCATGAAACAGCCCTTACTGTGAAGGCGTGATAAGCATTTTGAAAGTAAGCAAATAAAATAACATTATTTTTTGACAGGGACACTTGTCTTATGCACAGGAATAAAAACAGTATTGGTGTATCAGTAACATCAGCTCCCTTCCTTCAAAGGTTCCATTTATAGCAGTAAATTGTGGCTACATTCAAGATATGGTTGGCTTAAAAAAGGCAATACACGCAAAGTATACCATTAAAGAAAAAATAAATTAGACACATTATCTCGTAATTACGAGAGAAGATCTCATAATTACGAGATCCTGATCTTGTAATTAGTTGGAGGCAGTTGGAGGCAGTTGTTGAGTCCACCACATATCCAGAGGGCTGTTTCTGGGCCCGTTGACCTCCTTGACAATGTACTAAAAATGTGCCAGTCAGTTTGTATATGTAAAAAACAAACAATTTTAGCTTATTCCTGACAAAGCCACAATCTTCTCTGTACCTAAAGAATCAACAGCGTGGAAACAACTGCTGCTGTTTCTCCTGCACATCAAGAACAACATCTCAGCATTCAGCAATCAACACCATCTTCTTCATGACACTGATATGTGGATGACAATAGGTCAGAATTTTTGGATTGCAGATCATTTTTGTAAATGCCAGGATGTAAGCAGTCCCTTCTTTTTACTCACAGTACAATCCCACACACAAGGAAAATAAGTTTTGCTTGATGGCTGTTTTTAATGTAGGTAAGATTGAAATCATGGGAAAAAAAGGTGTAGGTTGAGTTTGTTACAATAAGGCATTGCGAAGAGCTGAAAAAAAGGACACTTATTTCAAAACAGACACATGCAGGTTTTTCAGGCTGCTGCTTGCTCGTCCCAGGGCAAATACCGTCATCAGACATTAATACAGTAAACACGACAACACACACTCCCCTGCTGTGGTAGAAGTGGTGTAAGCAGTGTTGGTAGAGCAGCTGAGGAGAGGGGTTACAGTGCTTGTTGAGGTGCTGGACACATGTCTCCAATAACAAGCTGTTTTGTTAAAAGATTTTTTCAGCTGTCAGTAGGATCAAAAACTGGCATCAGACCTTCAGTGATGGCATGCAGACTGATGTCTCTGTCTCTATTCTGCTTTGAAAGAGGACTGCCTGGATCTTTGAACTATGATATAATAGTTTTAGTGTTAAGTACCAGGCCTAATCATTTACTGCTGTAATTATTTACTGTTGTAATCATACAAAGCTAAGTTTACCAATTAAGACTGTAGTACATTTTTAACTATTACAGGATTATTGTTTGTTTTATAGTTCAATTGGGTGTGCAGTTGAATTGGATATGCTGATTTTTCTGCATCTGCCATCTGGTTGTGTGTGTGTGTGTGTGTGTGTGTGTGTGTGTGTGTGTGTGTGTGTGCAAACATGTGTATGCAAACATGTGTATGCCTATAGTTGTGTGACCAGTGAGCCAGGCTATGTGATGCTGCTAATGTTGATCATGGTGTCTGTGATACCATCACTGATGATGTATAAGGTTTTTATAATTTGACTCTGTTAAATTCAGGCAGGTGTAGTTGTATTGTCTGTTTTGGTCAGTTAATAATTAATTACTTATTAATTATTAATGTTTTATGATTTTCCATGTATAAGTTTATTAAATATGATTAGTCTTAAAAAACAGGCCCACCTGATTTTCTCAGTTACACTGTGATTTCTGCCGACGCTACAGGTTCAATATGAAAGTATTTAAACTTTAATTAATATGAATAAATTTGATGCAGCACAACATTGCTAATATATGTTGTGTTTTTTAGACGATTTTTTTCAAATTGTACTTCTGGAGTGTAGGTGCTGTGTGTGTGTCTGTGTGTGTGTGTGTGTTTTCAACATGTCGTATTCTAACCTTCTTGGCAAGAAGAATGAATTGTATGCTTCACCTTAAGACACAGGGGATAAGGCTAACCTTACATAAGGCATGACAAATGCTTTTGCCTCAAAAACTCAAAAAAATTGACTGTAACTACTCAATAGCACATACTGTGACATGGTATGGGTCTCCATGGGGCTCCAGTACTGCATTTCTATGTTTAGCAGTTTTGGATAACACTTTAAAATAACATAAACTGATTTTGTAACATATTTTGAGACCTATGAAAACCTTTAGCCTAAATACACTGTTTAATTGGGTTTCATGGAAAACTCTCACCTTGATAAACAGAATTAACTGGCTCAAAAAGTGAATTGGAATATGCTTAAAAATGACTAATCTCATGTTTATTTATGTCTTTTTATTTCAGTCACACCAGAGGCTGAACTGTTTCAGCCTGTCATGCCACAAAATAATAAGTCTGGGCTTTTTATTCTTTTTTTCCCATTAGTTACTCTGTAGGTGAGCTGACAAAGATAAGTTTGATAAAACAAGAACTATCCATCATGCACTGACTTGCTAATGTTTAGTGAGAGGCTGAAAATTTACTGTTCACATCTGATGATGACATGACATGAATGATATGACCTTTGGTCAGGGGTTGTGATGCGTCATGCACCCATAGGCTCATGGCTTCACTCAGTGGGTGGATTAAGGACACTTCAGATCTGCTGACAGGTTGCATGCCGCCTTAAGTTCCCACATCGTGAGGAGGGAGCATGCTTGTTGCATATTAAGTCCTTTAGACATGATCATGTGTTCTTTTCTAACACACTGATTGACTGCCAGAATCTCATTCTGACATACCTGCTAAGACCACAAGGTAAGATTTCCTCATATAATGAAATACACAGATTGAAAAATGTCAACTCATCAAGCATACTAAAGCAAACCATCTGCTGAGTTCATACACAGGTTGAACAAAGCCTGTGTTCGATGTGACACTGCATAAATCTATGCGAACAGTCAGACAGACGTAGGTCACAGCAAGTGGATAAGTGACACGAGAGCAAGGCTCAGGCTTGGCTGAGGGCGCCATGTGAGTGAGTCATGTTTACACACAGGATGACACAGGATGGAGCTTAGCATGCTGGGTGAATACCACCACCTGGATTTATTTGGTTTTTTCTTCTAAAATATACTCAAGTGCTATGAAAAACCTCTTTGGAAGGTTTTTTAAGAAATAGTGAAACACTGAGGGATTTCTTAAATTCCATCAGGGAGACTAGCGATATTGCTATTGCAACACTGCTTCTGCTCACATGCACTGAATCTTAAGTGAAGCTTGTTACTGTGGTTCAGTTTTTACGGTGTGTGATTAAAAACTGAACAGATGAACTCTGGGAAATTCAATTCAAAAGGGCACACTAGACTAAAACAGTTAAGATTGTTTTCCTGGATGAAACGTTTAAAAATGGTGACACAGAGTTAATATGACTATATAAAGCAATGCAAGGCAAGAGAAACACACATAACACACTCATATACAACAAAATCTATAATCTTCAGAATTCAAACATGGTTATGTTATATGATGATAAAACATCAAAAGTTCACCAAAATGTTTTGCAATATTATATGTACTGCAGCAGCTTATCTTTTATATCTGTAGTTATATTGACCACAGTGGGATATGTTGCAAATCAGTGCACAGGACTGCTTCATGTCAGCATTGTGTCACTGTAATGTGATTCGTGTGGTATTAGTTAGAACAGCAATCTGCTTCTTCAGACTATAAAAAGGTGCTCTTTTGAGTTTTGATCAAAGTTATTGTGACATTTAAAGATACTGTGGTATACATTGTCATAATTACATGGTTGTCATTTGCTCCATTGATTGGTTACCAAACGCCAAGAAGGTAGTTTGAACCTTAAATAAGTGAGGCTGTTGTCTTAAGTGCATGAAATACTGAATTAGGAGAGGATGCTGTGTTACTATGAATAAAACAGTGAATCAGAGAAATTAAATATTATTTTCTTATTGTTTCTTGGTAGTTTTGTCCTCAAACACAAATAAACATGCCCACATCATTACACAACTCTGAAAGAAAGTGCCCAAATGCCAGATTTGGTTTGAATTCAACTGCAACACATGCTTCATCCTCTCTGTTTTTTGCTCCTCTGCTATGTGTGGGTGTGCCTTTTGTCAAACAGACACACAAACCTGCAGGTTTTGATTCAGATTGATAAATGACGAGACAGCAAAGTGACCTGGTTGCTATGTTTTTAGTCCCAACCTTTTGCTGTTTTGGTGGGGGTCAAAACACCACTGACTTTACACTGGGTATAATGATGGTTTGTGCAAGGCAAGGGTTAAAAGAAAGATGTTAGTGCAGCTTCCTGAGTGCTGGTCAGAACATACTTTGAGTACTTTCTCAGGTACTCCATCAAGCTTTTCTCTGGTTCACAGATCAAACTACCTGTCTCAATTTGATTCTCTTGCACTCAGTGGGTGACAATGACAGGTGGAGTCTTGTGTCCAGTTAGCTCTTTTAACTTCAAAAAGGACTGTTCAGTTCTTTTACCAGTGATGAATCTGCATTGGGGGTCTTGAAATTGCTGCCCTTGCAATAAGTTATGCTGTGTATTCCTTGCCACACCCGCCTCGGGTCATTGTCAGTGAGGTGGTCCTTCATTCCCCTTGTGTAGGCCATAGGCGAGGTTTGAACTTTAAGGACTGGGGTGCACAAAAACATACATCAATGGAATGTGCATAGGCTGCAACATTGGATTCATCTGCATAAAAATGTAATAACTTTACAGTCCAAAAACCTTCAAAATTAAATGAAGGCATGTTATTGGCAAATCTACATTTTTCTAACAGTATGGTAAGGAACCTGGTTAATGGATTTGGGGGTGTTGCCACCATGAGTAGCCTTTTTTTCTTTGTTTTGTTTTGTTTTGTTTTGTTTATGGTAAAATATCTTAAAAACTACTGTGTGGATTCAAATATTAAAATTAAATTCATACTTAGCTCAAAATATTTTTTAATAACATTGATGATCCTTTCACTTTTTATCAAACCATACCTGCAAAGCTATTGTCATTCATCATATCAGCCTTACCTGTGCTTAGTGTTCAGTATACATTTGGCAAATGCAAACATGTTATGTAGATGGTAAACAGTGCTTTATTACTGCAAAACATAAGAATGTTAGCATCATCCCGACAACAGGCATTTGTTTGATTAGAAATGACAAAAATGCACCAGATCCAGCTTTCTAATTTGCTAAATTGCTATGTAGGGCTGCAGCAAAATATAATTCAGATTTTATTTTGGTTTATGTGAATATTTTTTTATTTTGCCAACTTCATCCACCACCACAATTCTTAAAGCCCAAGGTGACTTCATGCTTGTTTTATATGTCCATAGCCTGAATATATTCGGATTACCGACAGAGTCACAATGACAAAGAAGTAAGTGAATCTTTACAGCTAAGACGATGAAACTAGTTGATGGAATATTGGGGTTTAATTTTTGGATTTTAATGTGTTTGTCAGACAATGGAATGCATTTAAATATGTAACCTTGGGCTTTTAATTATTATGTTGAAATTGTTCCACTGTTATCATGCAGTTTCTTGACTCCCCTTGACAAGATTTTTGACGCTAACAATGTACAGAATTCAATTCCTCCATTGCAGCTTTGATAACAGTGTCTGATTCCTGCATTTAAAGCCTCTAAACAACATTTGTTCTAACCACCTGCCTCAACAAGAAAAAACTAAAATAACAACTGCCTCATGAATATTTACACTCACTAAGAAAATGACCCTAAAATGACAAAAATCATTGTCAGCTGTGGAGATAGACTATGATGATGGCTGCACACTCCATTCATCATGAGGTGATGGCAGTGTTAGATGATGCTTTTCCAACACCGTGACGCCCATGAAGATTAGTCTAATGCCTGTTTATCAGTGCAAACCGTGTCTGGATTCAAAAGCCCAGATGTGAGAGCAAATCCATCATCGCATGAAAGGCTGCTCCACCTCTGCTGGAGATTCTGATACCAGCAGACAGCTCTGTCTTTCACACACACAAACACACTCACGCACGTACACACAGATACACACACAAACACAAACACACTTGTTAGCATTCTCTTCTGTATCCCACCTACTGACATTGCTATTGATTACAGTCGGGGACCTTAATGACCCTGCACAATGAGCAACCACCATAAATGCGCAATTTCTTCTTCCTCAACCCCAGGGTAGGCTGTCTGGCCCTGTGGGAGAGTGTCAGAGGCTTATTAGGCTGCAGAATGCCATTTTTCAAGGTTTGGCATATTACAAAAGTAGCATCTCTGTTTTTTGCAGATGTAAAGCGTGTTTACCCAAACAAACAAGCAAACAAGGAAAAGGCTCTTTTATTAAAAATGCTGAAACCAATTAATATTTAGTTATAACACAAGAACACAAGCAAAATCAAAAGTCAATCATAACCTCTCAATGAGGTTAACAAACCACAATGCTCATGAGTATGGCTGACAGGTCAGCCATCAGGTTGGCCAAGTGTAGCACACTGTCACACTTATGCAACAAAGATGTTAAAGCACTTCTCTCTAGTTCTTTTTTACCATTCCTCACAGAATTTTCTCTCACACCATTTATGTTTACAATCAAAAATTAAACCATGAATGCCCTCAAGGACAAACTTCAGGAGGCAGAGTGTGCATGTTTCTTTTAATTTCTATGATTCATGTCTCACCGCTCTTAATGACAGACTTTTCATTTCACCTGTAAGTGTGGCTTCTAACAGCAAGTACAAACACTTATGCATTTTGTCCAGCTGAGTTCTTTCAAAGCAAACAAAGACCATTAAGTTCATATGATGTTGATTTGTGATTCTCCATATGCTCTTATTACTATCAGTAAAATATTTCAATAAAACTAAGAGGAAAACTAAGGGTGGTGTTTGGTTTAACAAGGTTACCCAGAGCTCTAATGTGTTTGTGTGTTTTTTTCCTCACATTCAGCTCATAAGCATAAGGTCTTCATCTTCTGGTCTCAGCTGCTTCTGTTTCTACTCGTGTGTTTCTCTGTGGCAGCAGCAAGCAAATTTTAATCACCTGCTGGCAGATAAAATAGAGGGTCTGAAAAAAAAGATGAAAAATATCTCCTGCTTCCCGAATGATTGAGGATGGGGGAAGAAGCCCCTTTGGGCTGGAGGGGAGTGGAGGGAGAGAGGATAGAGTGTGTGCACTTGTTGACTCTGCAGCAACAAATATTGATAACATGAGATGCAAGATATCATTCACCTTTAAGAGTGAGGAGTAGGGGCCATTGAACATTATTGCCTCTGCCAAACATAATGATATGTGCAAATGGCTTCCTACAGAGGCAAAAACTTTGACTCAACAAAGTGGCGACAAGTACAAACAAATATTGTTTTACTTTTTGCTGTCAGTCATTTTTTAAAAGATAGGGTCATACAAAATTTCTAAATAATCTATTATTAATTGTCATTTAAATTTTAAAATTATAGCAATGAGTAACACCCTTTTTAATAGTATTTCATTAAAAAAACTCTAAACTTTATTTAATATAGAGAACAAATTTACAGATCATGCATTAAGAATGAGAAAAGATGACCAAGAACACCAACCAAACAGTTACATAACATGTCTACCAACACCACAACATGCAGATACTTTTTTTCCCCTTTACTTTAGTGACAGCAGAGGACATCAAACATACTAATGTAGACTCGTCTATTAATATTTATGAGATACTTTTCAAAATGCATGAACCCCTGTTTGGCAATGATTTGATCCACTGAACAGCACTTATGACACTGATGGCCAATCCAAGTGGTATCAACTTATCCTCAAGAGTAATAGAATGACAACCTCTTTCTGAAAAGTCACCTAACTTCACCTCTTACTGCAATCTCTGAAGAGAAAAGTAGAGAAAGTAAAACCCGAACAGCAGCATTACAGCATTACTTCAGGACACCCCTGAGGCACCACTGTGGCCATGGCAGTATCACCCAGGAGGGCCCAAGGCAAAAATACAGTATGCTGCTGAGCTCTTACTGCCCACCTGTTTCTCCAAGTCTCTCTATAATGTGTGCAGCCTTTTCAAGCTTTCCAGCAATTAACATCCACAGGTGCATTTTGATATTGCAAATGTGGTCACAGAAATGCATGTAAATCAGGTACTGAAGATCAAGTGATGAAACTTGGAGTATTTACTCAGAAATTCATTTACAGAATTATTTTTCAACCTGTTTTACAACAGCTTTGAAAATTTCTGATTGTACCCCGAAAAACATTATTTAAGTGTAATTGTTATGGCCACTAGAGTGGGGGCAATGATATTAATGAAATCGCGTTGCATTAATAGAGCAGGACACCATGCACTAATTATTTATGTGTCAGCTATGTGTGTAAGGTGGAACTGTTTAGCAAATCACTGCGAGCTGATTGGAGGATATGGTGTTTCCATAACACAACTCTCTATTTTGCTGTCTACTCAGACTTTTTTGTATTTGTCTGGATACAATTTGCTGTTTAAATCTGCATGAGCATGGCATAGCATGAGCTTTAAGCTTGTCTACAAAAGTATAGAACCTTAAATGACTTAAAGTACTTCAGATAAAAATCGATTTCTGTCTGTTAAAGGTTTAAGAATAGCACATAATGCGGATGATTTTGAAATAACCTTCTCATGACATCTTGTAAGAAGCACCAACTCTAAGGCATCTGCTGGATTTTAAGTAACATACCACCAGATTCCCATTCAATACTTTCATCAATCCATTTAGCTGTTCTATGCAACTGTTTAAGTCTAGTTTTTTGTGGCCGGTTATTATGCAGGTTTTATTGAAGATAAGTACAAATTTTGAACTAAGTTGAACTGGTTATCCTCCTGATACTGTGCATCTAGTAGCACAACAGGTGGCAGTGTGCATGAAAATTGGATCTTGCTAAGAATGATTTCCTTTGTTCTTGGGCAAATTGTTTCAGAAGATGAGCCAGCCATGTCAAGTAATTTTAAATCTTAAAGACGCAGTTGAATCAGCTGTGGCCTCTATTCATACACATGAGAGCATCGCAAATATTGAGGCTGAGATCTATGATCACAGACAGGGCTATATTGAACTTTTTCACATACAGTACCAAAAACATCACTATTTAGAGCACTATCTGTAAATGATTTGTTGCTTTGGACATCTCAATGCTCTTTGAATAATGAGATTTAAGGCCGCACTTTGCCTTCAGAATATACTGTGTTAATGCTTGCCATTTACACACATTCATACATTGTCAAAAAGTCATCCTTGAGGGTCATGGTTGTCTAAATTACATCTGTTGATGTTCTTCATGAGGGAGTGGTGGCTACACTGAAACTTAGATACCAAGATGTGACTGTGGTGGAATGTGTTATAGTGGGAGGATGCTTGTAGCACACGATCTATTGACTGACTAAATTTAATTAAATCATTTAAATGTGCATTCTTAAGGAGATGTTGTGTTGTCTCATGAAAGATTTTTATGCTCAGTACAGGGAGTTGTTTAGGGCTAATTGGGGTAATTGGGTTTCCTGACTGACCCACAAGAGAAGTTGCTGTAATTCCAAAAAACTGTATAAGTACTTGGTTGAGGTTTTGTGCATGGTAATGTTTAAAAAATGGGTCATGTTAAAGATTAGTGTCATGGTTAAATTCAAATGTCAAGACCCTAAAACATCTTTTTATTTATGTGAAATATAACTATTATTAATAATTCAATTCAATTCAATTTGATAACTATAATTATTTTCCTTCCTGCTATTCAGCCGATCATCTTTGGCAACATGTCTACCTTCAGAAAACCTGCCATGTTTTCTGGAATTCTAGTAACAGTGGAACAACTGTATATAGTAAAGACATTCTTCCGATACGAAGAAGACCTCCAGGTGCAGTAAATGGAAACTGACTTTATTCATGGACCTGATTTTGATGTCCTTCTTGCCCACAACTTTTTTGGTCCCTAAGTTCACCACCGAGGCTGAATTTGAGTTACACCAAACAAACACAGAGTTTGAGACAAAAGACGCATACTGAAATCCTTGTCCAAACCTGAAATGAGTCATTTTAGTTTGGTCTACACAAACCACCCAAAGATTATCATGTGGCGAGGTAAGAGCAGCTTTGATTAGGGCCCATCTTTGTTTGGGACAGCTAGAATCCAAACAGGATTTTGGGGCTGTAAACACTGGTTTGCTACATTGAACAGCTGAACTCCCTTCCTTGCACTGTGTTCTGTTTTGTTTTTTTTTTGGTTTTTGTTTTTTTTTTGTATTTTACAAAGAAAAAAAATACAATGTTTTGAACTCAGAAGGTTTATCCTTTCTTACATAGACTTGGCCTGGCTGACTGATTAGGATTTCAGGAAGGAAGAAGACTTCATCAACCTGATGAGAGTTCTTTACACTTCCACTTTGTGTTTCAGCTGAAAAGAAGCCCACATGTGGTCAAATCCTGCCAATTCTCAAAAAGCTTGAGATGCATTTTAGTGTTGGTGAGGGAGACACAGTATTTGTATCCAACCTCAAAAAACAAGTTTGGGCAAACCTGTCTACAGTACCATGTAAATGACTGAGTTGATCTTGGCTATAAAGCAATTAATGAACAATACATTAACCTATTATATTCCTGCAACTTAATTGTATATTTAAATAACTTTTTTGTTTTACAGCGCAAGGACATTAGGTACTTTATTGAATTGGCAACAGGATTAATCCCACGCTTCAAACGTAAGATGTACGACGATGGAAATGGAAAATGGTAAGCTTGCCCAAATCACCTTCCCATCTATCTCCTAGACTGTCGCTCTACCCTCCATCCTGGTCAAGCTGCCACCATTTATCTCTACTGTCAACTGGCATGTCCACTTTTCTTTACGCCAGCTGCCTTCATGGCCCTAAACTCAAACTGAAATGGACATATACATGATTCAACACATTGTGTACTTCCTTTTTGCTGGCTGGTTGGTTTCAATGCTGAAATTAATTCTGATTATTTTTAAGAAAAAATCACCTCAACTGGGTGTTTTCTTATGTGGGTCTGAGAAGGATCTATTGAGAAAGAATATGGCCTTATCTAATTTTCAATTTATTATATCATCTCACTTCATTATTATAACAACTGAGCTCATTATAAAAAAATGTTGTTTTAATGATGATCAGTTTCACTTGGTTAATTATGTGTATATATGTATATACTTTGTGTGTGTATGTATGTGTATATATATGTGTGTATACATATATATTTAAGCAAAGGATGGCTGATTTCCTCACTGGGTAGTAAAAGTGGATCAGGCATTTCAATGTCAGCAGGTGAACATGTTTTGCTTCAGCTCTCCAATATTAACTCAAGCCTTGTAAACACTTTCAGTAGCTTGTAAATCCTCTCCCCAGGACTCACTGTGTGCTGCTCAATTATAGCCTGCACAGTCTGTCAGTGTGTGATAGTTCTTTTGACAGCAATACAGTTTCATGAGGCAATCAATACATGGTCCCTGCCTACATGACAGCCAGCTTGTTGCAAGCCAAACAGCAGATGCTTCTCTCCCTTGTTTTGCATATTCACCACATGAAAGATCACTGCAAAGCAAGAGAGCTTTCTCTCAAAAAGGCTCATACAAGTAAGATCTAGTAGGAGTGGAAAACATTTATTTTGTCATTTTTTTTTGAAAAAATCTGAATAAAATTCTGTATATATACTGCACATAATCTCTGCACGATCATAAATATAAACATAAGCTGTTGCAGCAAAGCGGTAGACATGATGAAACATGTCAAACAGCCAAGCCCTAAACACAGTATCTCACAAATCTGTGGTTGGATTGATATGGCACTTGAATCATATTAGATTAGATGTACATTAGCTTTAGAAGGTATTATAGTGTACCAGGGTATTTATAAATTCCAAAAGTCATTTAATATTGTCAAAATAACAGAAGCACCTCTTTTCATTTAACTGATATGGAATTACTGTTTTAACAACTGTTGGGTAATAAAGCTAAATAGACATGCTGTGTAACCAATTACAGAGAAAGAATAAGCAGCTGCACTATAGATCTGTTACAGGAAACAATTATTATAATAACTGCATATTACACACGCAGCACTTAGACTAGATAGTGCTACAATACATACATGCTACAATGACTTTTAACAACAGCAGCTCAGCTTTTACGATTTTTTTTGTTTTGTTTTTTAACGTGAATATCATCACATAATGTATACCCCAGGGAAATCTAAGAAAGACAAGAAGGTGTAATAAAATGTATGCCACCTGCCTAATATATAATTTGAATATTCTTGGTCCCAAAAGGTTGACTTGACCTTTAATGTAGAAATACAATCAAGACAAAATATCTGCAAGCACTCAAGAATTATTAGACCACAATGTAAAACTTGTACATAATAACATCTGCAGTATTTCTACAGCACATTAATAGATGAGCCCTGTGATCTTGTGTCACCCTCAGGTCAAATCATTTATGGTGGTTATGAATTTCAGAGTCATTGAACATCTGGTTTAAACCCAAATTCTGAAGCAAAAATGAAAAAAATGTATGCATATATTAGTGGTTTTGCGTGATTAAAGGCCTTGCATATAACTGGATGGCACAAGAGTCAAAAAATACAAAAGTCTGACAAAAGCTTAGAAGAGGCAGCCCCAAAATCTGTTTTATGAAATCATATATGTGAATGTTCATTTAAAAATAAGGTTTAATTGTATTAAAATACTTCATGACAAATGCATTGACCTCAATTGAAGTGAGAAGGCACACACACACAGATATACACAGAACGTAGAGATATTCACTTTTGTAACAAGCTGGAAAATCAGCTTTTGCATAATGTCTTGCCTTGCCTTACACTGCCTCTGGTCCTACCTCAGAGGCATCAGGGGCTTTGAGGGTATTTAAGGTGGCCTTATCGTGCTGTAAGCAGAACTGGTGATAGGTTGGGGGTGCCTCTATGTCAAGCAAGACCTGTATAGCTTTGAGAATGGTACTTATTTTCTTTGAACAGCAGTCAGTCGAAAAAAATCTAACTTAAATCTAATTTTAGGATTTATGGCATATAACAGTCAAGTTGCAGAAAGCATGTCCCTCATTCCCTACTTCCAAGCCTGAGGAGAACCTGGAGTAGACAAAAAGCTCACAAAAATGCAAAAGATTCTCTTTAAAACCAGTGTTTGATTTGTTCATTCTAGCAAAAACATGGTGGTGCAACATGGCAGACTCCATAAAGGAGGACCTCCCCCTGTAGATATCAAAGACAGAGTCCAAGCTAATGATAACCAAACAATTCTTGTTTTCAGGTGATTACACACACAAAAACAAACTGGTAGATATTATTTTCCACTTCTGCCATATTCTCCTTCTACCGCTCACTGTACCTTTAAATATTATTTCTATGCCAGAGAGATGTTTTTCTCATAAAATTGGACAGTCTATGCATTAAAAATAAAAGAAATAATAATAAAATTGGTGCAACATGACCATAAAAAACAAAAGCCAATGAACACTCATGGTGTTGGATGACATACTCTGAGCTGGGCTGGGCTTGGTATTTGGCTTGTGCAGTCAGTGCTAGAGGGCAGGGGCATGCCAGATATTTTTGGCCCCATGAAAAGATATTACATTGGGGCCCCATTAGCACAAGTCACGCCAACCCAGAACCTAATCAATCCATTCAAAGCTTTAATTAATCTGACCTTTGCATGCTTGAAAGTATTACTTTGAAATTGGGTGTCACTTTGATACAGAATGAGTCACTCAGAGCTTCAAACAGTTCATCATCCAACACAGACTAGGCTGTTTTGTTTTAAACAATTATTATGAGGAAAAATAATTTAAATGTTTGAATTCCTGTCATTGAAAAGTATTTAATTATTTTATTTTTTCATCACTATAAAAAAGAAATGGCACGGATCCCCTACAATCATGCCATATAAATATATTGTTTAACACAATGCTGCTCACCTTCTTTAACTAGAGCTAGTTTCCAAGGGGTATAGGAGACGGAGCTGCGTAGCCTGGAGCTGAAGTTTCATCTGTGGAACCTGGCACCAGGGGCACCAGGGGCACCAGGGGCAGCAGGGCCAGCAGGGGCAACTGATTTAGCAATGAATAGCTTACTAATAGTTTGCTTGAATTCATTAAATGGTGGATAAAAGAGAGCTGAAATGCAAACACACCAAATTTTCTGTAAAGATATGACACAATTAATGTTAAGGGAGCAACAGTGGCCTCTGTCAGTGTGGCTAAAACTGATTAAAATCAGCTGCTCATGGAAAAAACCCAGATTTCTTTTTAGAGAATTAGGTGACAAACTGTCGACCTTTCTTCTCTTTTTCCTATCTTTTTCTTCATTATTTCCATTTTTGGAAGCAAAATTTTTCTTACAAATACGACATGATGTTGCCCCTCTGCACTCTTCATACGCTTAACAAACACCAGTGGCATCTGATTTTGGGGGCAGGACTAAATAGGGGGTGTCAGATTAATTGGGTTTTCTGGATGTGTTGTCTGTTTGTGTGTTTGTTTGTGTTTTGTTTGGGTTTTTTTTTTGCCAAAAACATGAAATAAAAACATAAATTCTATTGATAATTATAAGTTAATAAGTTATTATTGAAAAAATTATGTGCTAATATTTCTAGGGTTCCATCTGTCAGCCACAGGCCCCTAAAATCATCCTAACTCCCCCACTGCCCAAACAGTGGCCTTTCTTGAAGGAGTGTAGAAAACACTGTAGTTAAGATATGGTTGGGATTTGGGAAAAAAAAAGATTATGTTTTATGTTTAAAATGATCATTCTTGTGAGATGTTTCACAGGTCATGGGTTACCTTCTGGACACAACCAACTCATCCATTTTGAAACAGGAAGCAACCTGCTGGCCAGCTGGTTATTCATTCAGAAACTGGTATTTCACCTAAACAGAATATTTAAAAAATGTGTCTGAGAACATTTTAAGCAAGAAATAGACAATGCAAAAAAAAAAATCCTTGTTCATGTTTGATCAACACTGGCTCATTTTGAAGGCCTCTGTAAGTATGTGGAAATGCAGAAACGCAATCTGCAGTCCAAATAACAGCCTTAGCCTTAGGGCCAAGAGTCTGCCGCGTTTGAGTGGGAGGCTCTGGGTGCAGGGACAACAGAAGGATGTTTACAATGTCAATGTGCACATAGTGCCCACAATGTAATGATAAAAAAGGTGTTGAAAATTGGCAGAAGTATCCCTTCAGTATCATTCATAATTATAGTAATTCAGTCATGTTTCAAAAGTCAAGCACTGTCATAAAATTGTCAACACAAGTTTAACCAGGCCCATGTGTGCCTATGACATGAATTTTAGAAGAAACAATACCACTTCAAGTTTTTTCTCATTTTGTAGTTAGTTGTTTAAAATACTGAATTTGACCCGGACAGTATAACTTGAGCTTCAGAATCAAAGAGCACTTGCGTTGCAACTAGGGTTTTAATTTTTTTGGCAATCTAATGACCTAATGAATCCATTTTGATTCTTTGGGTCATGATTAGATTAAAAACCAGTCTTGGATTTAAATGATTCTTAATTCAAAACCAGTTTTCACGATATTATCTGAAGTCTGTTGTATACTTTATTCTCCAGTATACTGTTTGCCTGTTTTACTTAGTCCACTAATATACAATAATAAATTTCAATCAATCAAATTTAACTGGCAAGTAACATTAATGTTCCATAGCATTTTCATTGAAAAAGTTTCATAAAGTTATTAGCAATAATGAATGAATTACCATAATTAATTTGAAAGTGTCTTACATTCTAACATGAAGGATAACCAAATGAGGTGGCAGCGGTGTGCCCCACTGTGTGATTAGCTTTATATTTCCAGCAGTGGAGAGCAGCCTCACTGCTGCACCATTAGCTCCAGGAGAAGCCATCATTATACAAGATGCTGAACAAGGGCAGGTTTTTTTTAAGTGAAACAGACTGAAAACAAAGTTGTTGTTTTTTATTTCACCTCAGGGCTCATTTAAGTTGTGTTTTGTCAGCCGGCCTCATTTGTTTCAGCTTATTGTTGTTGTTCTGCTCTGTTCATGCAAGTCTGTCAGTGATAGGACAGAAAGTTTACAACACACAATATGTTTGTCTCACATAGATAATTATTTAACAGCTATTATTAAATCAAAATTGCTTGACGCTGCTTTTTTATAGGATGAAAAATGTTGAGTGTTACAACAGATTGAGCATGTGCATGCTGCAAACTGTGCTGACAGGTGAGCTCCCCTTTTTCATGTAAACATCACATTATTATCACACATTCAGAAAACTGATGTTTGACTTTTGTGAATCAATTCTAAATTGTGTTCGATAAAAACTGAGAATCTTATGTGAACCAGTTTTTTAACCCATCCCTAGTTGCAACTATGTGCAGGTTTAATAATTAACTAATCAACACAGGAGTCATTAGAGATGACAACATTAATCCATCAACTGATTTATCAGCCCATATGAGGCTGTTCCAAGCATATCTGTATTAGTGTACACCTCGTCTATACTGCTGTTCTGAAGCTTTCAACTGCAGAACATGTAGGGTCATTTAGAAATGCTACCATCACACAGTGATCACATAAAGCTCACTCAGACTTAGTTTTTCACCAAATGTGGCAAAAAAAATTGTCTTTGAAGTAAATTGCTAATTAGTTTGTAAAATATACTGTGTGAAGGTTATTGAAAGATGTTCCATCATTTTCCTTTTTGATACAGTTCTAGTATAAACAGTCCCTGACACCCACCATATATGCTTTTCACATTGTTTTCTATATTGATGAGGTAGCTGGCCAGTTTGTCGGTACAGTCAATAATGCAGACTGAAAGTATCAGAATTTTGTATGACATGACTTGTGGCTTGGGTAGGCCTACAATAAACATTAACGGTCATACCTAAAATAGTGTATTTATCTATTATTGTCTCAGATGTCAGGAAAATATTATAATTTTGAAACATAATATGAAGCAATGTGCTAAATCTAAAGAGTCTGAGTTTCTATCAGATAAGTTGTGTTTTTTTATATTTCTAGCTAATCTGTAAGTACTCTATTTTACTAATGCCTCAGTACAACGGAACTCCCATAATTGCTGCAAGCAGGATCTTCCTGCCTGCCCATCTACCCACACACTGACTTCTCTGCACAGGGTTACAGAGGGTTTGACTGAGGTGCCATGGGCTGTGACATGACAAGCCGCTAAAGTCTAAAGTCTAAAGTCAAAATCTACCAAGAAAGTTGACAAGTGTTACAACTCTGCTTTGTTGATAGCACGTTCTGAATCCCAGTGTGCTCAGAGAGGAGGGACTGTTCACAGATGCCTCTGTTGTGTTTGTGAGAGAGAGACAGAGAGAAACAGAGACAGAGAGAGGGAGAGAGAGAGAAGATGGTGAAAGGGGCTGAGTGAATCAATGCCCTGCTTGCAGCCTGTTTATTTTCTCACCAATTTAACTGTGTTTGTATCCTGCCACTTATCGATGACAACGAAAAATGATAATTAAAGAAAGATCATACCGATTTTCTCCTAATGTAATACTTATTATCTAATGCTGTTAAAAAGGAAGTTAAATAAAATTTACCATGGGATAATGTGACCCTGTGATCAGTGATCAGCATCAACCAATACTTGATCCATCGATCTGTGATCAGTAATCTGCTTCAAAAATCCTGATCAGGGTCCCCTTAATTAACCCACATGTGCTGTTCTAATGAGTATTTCGGGAAGTAGGATGGTGTATGCCGCACTGAGTCAAAATTATTTACAGTTTACGTTCACCATAGTGTGACTCGCTGATGTGTTTGAATAGTTTCTGGACATCAACGATGCTCTATGTCACAGGGCAGGGAAATCTCGGCTATCGGAACTTGGATCCACATGCAATATGTGATAGTGAAATCAGCTCATTGTTGGTTTGATTGCTCAAAGGTAACTGATCCAAAAACAATCATGCTTAAGTACTATTTTCATGATTCCTTCCCCTACAGCGTTTAGATTTAGACTTTCGGCTTCTCTAAAATGACGGCTCACATTATTCAACAAGAATTCTACAGTTAGTCATGAATTCAAATAAGGGTTTAAGATGAGGCTTTGAAAAACATCCCTGATACTCCTGCTCGGCTTATTACCAAGCTGAGAAAAAAAATGTGGTGAGACATCTAGCAGCTCCGGAGTAAAACGCAGTGCATCGCTAAAGGACACTTTCTTGATCTTGTGACAGTCAGATGAATTGTTTTCATCTGTCGTTCAGAGAATAGCTTATTCTATTGTGACACATAGAAGCCTGCCAGACCAACATTCATGACTAAAAGCAGTCAAATGCACATTCTTATGGAGAGAAAAAAATAATAGATGTGGAGAATAAGTTGAATCAGAGGCCACCAGATGCCAAACAATGAAAACTCAGCAGGTATACATTCTGTTACAGCGGGAGAATTAACATAGACAGTTTAGGTCATTTCCCCCCATGACAAGCTGTAACACGGCAGGGCACCTGGCATCACCTTAACAAAATGCAATAAAAACAACTTAACCACAAACCATATTTGACATGTAAAGCACTCTCTCATAGCAGCATCTCGGAGCCACAATTTACTCTCATCAACTTCAACTGAAACACAATCAATCGCAGTGAACAGCAGCCAGTCAACAGATTTGATGCGGTCAAGCTTTTAAAGTAACATTTCGCGGCAAGCAGACATCCAGAAGAAAGCAACCTGCGCCCACCAACATCTCACCTTCCTACTTCATCTCACTGAGAAGGTTCAGACTCGCAAAGCAGTGGATGAATCCGAGAGCAGCAGCAGCAGCAAAATCAGGGGAACAAAGCAGGTAATCTCCAGGGTTTTTAAACCGCGGTCGCCGCTTCACTCACCTGTCTGCGCACAAGTGGACGCTCCGCGGTGAAGAGACACTTCCAGCAGCTGAGACCCGCTCTCTCTCCCCCTCTCCTTTCCTCTGCTTCTCCTGGAAGGAATGGGCGACGGTAAAGCTCGTCGCACTGAGCTCAACAGACAGGAAACTGAGATGCTGTCTTCAAATTAAAAGCGAGATTTCCAAAGTATTGTAGCGGGGTATCGTAGAGAAATGCTGCATCGCTGCATTAGCGCGTGACGTTGATAATTTATTAGCAAACTTTAGACATGCTAGCAACAGGGGATAAAGCTGAAACAGCACAAACTGTAACGGCAGAGTTGGTCCAACAAGTCTGCTAAATAAGCCTGCCTGCCCCCCGAGGCCACCAGAACTAAACATTATAATGTTATGAAAGTGAGGAATCATCTCTGAAGTAGAACCATGTAGTCTACATAGCACCAAAAAATACCAATTCCAGCTAGTTGCATTTTCCTCAGCTAATGACAGCACACAGGTGAGGTTGGGAGTGGACAAAACCAGAGACTGTCAGTAGGGACAAACCACTCAAAGAATGCTGAGGAGGACTCTATGGGGAATTAGTAACGCCAGAGATGGCAATGTCTACATATCCTGCTGATTAGCAAAAGCCTTGTAGCAGATTTGTTGAAGATGCAGATACAGTCCAGTCTCTACAGTCTCTTTCAACGGCTCTGTCTGGAAATCACCGGAAAATGAAGCTGGTGTCATGGAACTGCACACATTAGGTATCGCTTAAATGAAAAAATGGGTTTTAAAGGTAATTTTGGGGCAAAGACACACAACTTTTTGTGGTTTCTGATTTCATTTATGAATCTATACATACAGTTTTTATATCAGTGACCACTGAAAGTGCAGCTATCGTCATTTCCCCATTTATTTAGATAGGACCTGGTCTCGCGTTATTTCGGTAACCCAAATAACTGCCCTGAGGCATTACCAAGATGGCCGCTGGACGGTGAGACTTGTCCATAGAGACTTGCATAAATCATAGTGACTAGACACCATTCAGACTGGAGAGAGTTCATTTTATACGTTTGTGCATTTGCTCACAGGCCTGCGAGTTACTCTAAGTAGTTATATAGCTGATAGCCAACATAACTCTTGAATGGTTCTTGAGTGGCTGCTGGGGTTGCTGTGGTGACGAAATTCTCCCACCAACCAACATTGATAAGATCATGAAATCACTCGTAATCCCCCCAGCACATGGCTTTCTACCTGAAAAAACATTCACTATCTGTAGAGCACAGTGTTAAATTACTGCCAATGTAAATTTGACATTTCCTGCAGCTGCAGCTTCACATGAAAAGCATTTTACTGCCAAAACGTGAGTTGATTTATATTTTGAATTTTGAATAGTCGCAGGTCAGTTAGTTAGCCTAGCTAGCTTACAACTATTGACTACCAAAAATGTGTTTATGGAGCAAAACAACGGTCATTTTCAGCATTTGTTGACAGTGGATCAATTTTAAATCTGTCTTGAAGGAGTTTAACACCACCTGAGAAAGTAATGGAACAAGAAGAATCTTTTAGACGGTGAGTTGAATCGGAAGTTGAGCTATCAAACTCCTTTCATTCAACTTTTCAACTTCACTATTAACATCAGTAATATTCTAAAGTAGGTGCTTTTCTGTTTTGCTTTGACAACTAATCCTCCACTATCGTCCTGCTGGTCAAATTTCCTTATTCTTGTCATATTGTAAGTGAAATGTCACTGTGTCTCGAGCAACTCTGTGCTGCAGTTAAGCTGCTTGCCTCCTCACTGCTGCTGCACAGATCCGGCTGGAGAGGCCTGCAGCAGAATATAATTTAATTGTCTGTCCAACAGCATTGATTTTTAAAAAGGTAAAATGATGGTGGGGCCGGCCAGCAGGTAATGTAAACCACATATGCCCCAACACACCTGGAACACGGACATCCACATCAGGCCTGATGCTGCAGGTGGTTACTGGGCTGGGTGGGTTTGTCGCAACAATTTCTGTCAGGGGTGACATCTAATGATATATGCTGATATCTGGCCACACATAGTAAACAATATTACAACATAAGGTATCTTGCACTTGAAGTAGTTTATTGACCAAGCACTTTTAAGTAGGTTTGTTTAGAGGCAATTAGTAATTATTACTATTGCACTTTAACTATGTTGAACTATGTTGAACTATGTTAAGGTCAAATGCACGCACAGGTATGCACACAAAAAATAAATATGGAGAAAGCCCAACACAGTGTGGTAAGCAAGCTGGCTTATACAAAACAAGGTGATTCTCACTGCTTCACCGAGCAGAGGGAGAGTAGTGACTCTGACTACACAAGACACAGGCACACACCAACATGAGCACACACACACACAGAGCTAACCAGCTTCCTGCAGGGAGGTTTGATCACTATCAGCCCTAGGAACGCACACCAAGTGGCCTCATCAAATTGAAGCTTTGCTGAGGTTGGTTAAATGAACGAGCTAAGCACCAGTTTGACAAGATGTGGTAGTGCTGCATATCACAGACAAATAATCATTCACGGTGTCGTGTTAAAATAAACAACAGGAGATAGTGAGCAGTTCAGACAGAGAGAACACACACCTCTGGAATGGCAGAGCATGAAGGAACATGATGTAAGCAATGAAGCAGCAGGGAGAAGATCTTTTTAGTATCATGAGTGATAGAGGAGAATAGGATGTGAATGGGTGTGAACATTAGTGTGTGTATCAAGATGCATTTAGTGGGATAGTGCAATCAGTAGGGGAAGAGAAAAGAGCATTTACCTCCTGAGTTTCATTTACAATCATACCCTGCATACTCATTCATATACTCATGCACATAAACATGCACTTACATGCACACATACATGTGTATCAGCAAAAGGAAACAAGTTTTAAACTCTAGAAACCTAACTTTCTCACACTGTGTTGTTTATCCAGTAAAGTACTATTCCACGTGTCAAACTCAAGGCCCGTCCCGTCATTTTACGTAGCCCACGCAAGCTTAAAAAAGGGGTAATGTCATTTATAAAAAAGAATTATATACTTCTTTAAAGCATATATTGACCATAAACTACATCTCCCACAATGTACATCGATTTTGTTACCCGCGAAGTGACACAATTCCCAGTCTTTCCACTTCAGTGGTTTTCCAACAAGCGTTGGCAAGAAATATCAACAAATAACCCCTAAATTTTCAAAAAGAGAAAAAATGATGCAGATGAAGGGAGTTTAATAAAGATAGGAAAATAAATATATGTTTGTGCTTCAAGGAAACCAGTAAGTCTTTTGTGTTATAAGGCAGTGTCGGTGGTGAAGGAGTACAGTATACATATTATATATATATATATATACACACACATATGAACAAAGTTAATGTATTAACTTGTGTTTGATGATATTTGCCTTTGTTGTTTACTTAAAGAGTTTGATCTTTTATTGAGGCAGGAATGCAGGTTTCTTAACCTGATAATCAAAAGGATTTATGTTACAGAGAAATGAGCTAAATATTTATACATTTATGCAAATGCATATACAATATTTTTAACTTGAATAAATAATATAAAAAATCAAATACAGAGACAGTTATTTAACAATATGTTAAGGAATAGTTGCATTTATACAGTTTTACATTTACAACCGGCCCTTTGAGGGCAACCATAATGCTGATGTGGCCCTCGGTGAAAATGAGTTTGACACCCCTGCACTATTCTATACAGTGGCTAAATACATGTTGTATACAGTGCATGAATGAAACGTCTACCTTCATATACACTTAAACAGAGACAGGGGCTCAAATTTGTGATTTAGACTTGATTTGCACATCTTAAGTAGACACAATGCTCATTAAGAACCTCATCATATTGTAATGCAATTGTCATATACACAGGAAATCTTTGACCACCAATTGTGCACATCCTACAAAGCTGAAATACTGTAGTTGTGCACCTTATGGCTGTAGGCATTCACATCCAGACATCCATCCATCCATCCGTCGTCAAACCATCAGTGAAGAGATATAATCTCTCCACCTGGACCTGGGTCTGCCCTGGGGCCTCTTCCCAGCTGGACGTGCCTGGGACACCTCCCTCGGGAGGCAACCAGGAGGCATCCATACCAGATTCTTGAACCACCTCAATTGGCTCTTTTCAACACAAAGGAGTAGCAGCTCTACTCCAAGTCACTCTCAAATGACTGAACTTCTCACTCTATCCCTAAGGGAGAAGCCAGCCACCCTCCTGAGGAAACCCATTTCGGTCACTTGTATCTGCAGTCTTGTTCTTTCAGTCATGACCCATCATTCATGACCACAGATGAGGGTAGGAACAAAGATCAACCGGTAGATCGAGAGCTTTGCCTTCTAGCTCATCTCTCTTTTTGTCACAGTAGTGAAAAAGGCAAGCGTAAGACTGCTCCTGCTGCTCCAATTCTCCAGCCAAACTCTCATTCCATTGTCACCTCACTCGTGCACAAGACTGTGAGACACTTGAACTCCTTCACTTGGGCTAAAACCTGATTCCCTACTCACAGACAATTCATCAGTTTCCTGCTCAGGACTATGGCCTTAGATTTAGTGGTGCTAATCCTTATTCCAGCCGCTTCACACTTGGCTGCAAAATGGTCCAGTAAGTGCTGGAAGTTACAGGCCAATGGTGCCATCAGGACCACATTGTCTGCAAAAAGCAGGTGGAGCCCAACCCCCACTGGACACAAACCTGGCTAACCCAATGATTAGCCATCAGCACCACAGGCAATAGCTACATGTAGAACAATGTAAGATATTGAACTCTTTGGGATAATTCTTGCCAATAAATGAACAAACATTTCTGACTCTTTAAGAGGTGAATATTTACAGTGTCAGCAGTGATACGTATGGCTTCAAGGTAAAAAGCCTTTACTCGTACTCACAGACTCTCACTTTAAATGCTTTGTCGCTTGCTTGTTTATGATTGGATACTGACAGAAACAGAAAAAAAAATGTATTGTTTTTTTGATGGTCCACCAATGCAGTGGACCTCCAATATATGTCTCGGTAAACCAGATGGCCAGTTAACTGCTGACATGACTTGACTACTGCTAATATCAGCCCTTGTACTTACTCACTGCACTTCACACTTCCTGTACTGGAATTTCTTGTTACCTGCCATGTGACACAATCATTAATACACAGAAACAATAAGTCTCTGTGTTGTCTGGAGAGATTTATCAGTCTAACTCTACTCTTTTCCCATCTTTCTCCTTCTAATGTCCATGTTCTCTTTTTCATTTTCATTTCTTCTAACATCCCCCATGCAGTTTTTTTTCATTTTCTTCTTTAATTTTCCCTTTATTTCCCCACCTCTTATCTTTTCTTCCTCCCGTCTCTGTTTCCTCCAAGCCCATCTCCGTTGTTGCCCTTCTCTCCCTTGATCCTTACCCCCTCTGTTCCTCCCTCTCCTCTAACAGAGGAAGCAGGAATTGCACTGTCAACCTTTTGACTCCTCTCAAACTTCACTAATAACTCTCTTCCTCTCTTACTGTCATCTTAAACTACTCACCTCTCCCCATTTTTCTCCACCACCCCCCCCCTTCCTTTTTCTTTCTCATTGTGATTGTATCTCTTAACTAAAGCATAATTGAGTTGGAGGTTGCCTTTGATCTTGACAAAATAGATTTTCTTTGAGTGCAATGAATGACTATGTCTTTTCACTCAATGTTTCTTGTGCATGTTTTTGTGTATCACATGCTTCTAGTGTAGAACATGAATCATTTATGGATGAATTTCAAGAATGAAAGAACTTGTGACTGTGTAGACAGGTGGACAAAACTGTAATACAGTACCCTTGTTTCATGCATATCATTCACTAAGCCCCAACTAAAGAAAGGGATGAATTATTTGTCTGTTTTGTTTGTTTGTTTGTTTGTTTTTAAATTTCCTACTTCATTTCTTATAGTTAAATGTTTTTTTTCCTAAATTGCATGGAGGCAGCTTCTGTATTCTACTCTTTGAGGATTTAGGCTAGCATACACAGCTTTGTCCTGTTTTCTATTTAATTAAGGGAAGCTAAAATTGCAGAAATCCTAGTCAAACTTAACCAAGACACTATTAAGCTTGTCAGCTTCTGTAGCTATTGTTTATCTGCCAGCAGCATTTATCATTTTCAATGGTGTTGGTTTGTGGGTTAAAAATGGTCAATTTTAAGCTTAAGGGATCTTTTGTAAGTGTGTTTTCGATCTCTCCCCTGCCTTTTATATATGTAAGGTTCTTACATAATTTTGTCTTCTCATCGTCAGAATATGCAAATATGCTTTGTTAGATTTCTTCCTGAAAGTCCATTGGAATTAATACAAGAACCATCAGACTTTTAATAGTGTTTTTTAATTGTAAATATTTTTTTGTTTGTTTCTTTATAGTAATATTTCGTAATATTAATGTAGAGTTGGGTTGTAAAATAAATATGGCTTTGTGAAGTTTTGGATTAAGAAATTTATTAATTTCAATCTAGTTGTGTGAGAAAAGCTGCCTTTTTAAAGCCCTAAACAACACACACCGTCTGTTTAAAGGAGAAAGTTGTGGGGTAAAACCTTGGTTTAGGAAAGTTAACTTTTTATTTTTATGTGGATATAATTTATGTATCATCTAATGATTTTTGGATTTGCAAGTTGAGAATTTAGGACACTCACTTTTCATTTTTACAGTGATAACATGATCGCGTTGGGTTGTTGTATGCTCAGTTATTGCAGGCTAGATACCCAGCAATCTGGGACATTGTTCTGATAAAGAAATGAGTGAAAAGAAACCATAGCAGACCTCTAATCACACTCACATCACATTACAGTGGATCATTGAGCGTCCTGTTGTCCACCAGAGGGCAGCACAGTTTCACTGTTAATTCAGACTGGCTTGAATCAGAATCAGAATCAGAATCAGAATATTTATTGTCATTGTCACAAAGAACAACGAAATTACGTTTGGAGCATCCATACAGCAAACCTACCTGGGTACCAAACCTAGGCAGAATAACATACAGTATTCACAATTAATATGAATTAAATATTTTTTTTAAAGTTTTACAAATAAAGTGAAAAACTTCAACTACTTCTTGACACTTGCAACTTGCAACAAGACATTTGGACCAGAAGTTATTTTTTACTGTTGCCTTTATTTCACCATCATTCAACTGATCAACTGACTGGTAATTACTATAGTCTAATAGTTATAGTTAATAACCCTTTTTTCTTTTTTTACTTTCTAAATAATAATAATTTGTGGAAGTTGCTTGAAGGTAAATTTATGCCTTTGAAATGGTAATTATTAATACGTGTCACCCAACCATCTCCTGAAACACTTAATCTACCTAATAACACTTTGCCCCACATTTTTATTTGGTTATCTTTCTCAGATGCTGGTAGAGGGGGCAGCCATCAGTCAGACAGATTGTGCACTACTGGAAACTTTTTCATGTTAAACAGCACCTTTTATTTCTTTGTACTTGAGTAGAAGAACTTGCATAACATATATTAAATTTGATATCATTTCTCAATAAATGCTGTGTATGCTAAAAAATAATAACTTTACTTTTTGTTTTTGATTGAATCAAAAATTGAATATTTAGTAGACCAAAGAGGAAGCCTTATTTGACATGTTTTAATTCAAATAAATCCTAAAACTCACTTCTTTAAAGTTTATGCAAGTATTTCTTGATGCACATGTACAAATTACTGTGTGAGTTTGCACTGACTTTTGCATTTGAACCTAATTAGAAGTGGGACTAATAAGTACAGAGTTCTTAGAAGGTTATATAGAAAGTAAAAGAAAATAAATGCCTAAGATAGTGAGACACAGTCTTTGATGTGGCCAGAGCTCATGCTGAATTCCTGCAGGGTGGAATAATGAACAATGTTGCCCCGACTGTCTACACAGTGTAGGTGATTGATAGTTGAAACTCCACACCAGCTGTAGTTGGTCAGAAAGATGTGAACAGCCCCTAAAATAACTATCACCAGAAAGATGACTTCAATTGAAGATCACCTTATGAATTACAGGTGTTTATCAGACATTAAAAGTCAAAGAAACAAAGAATAAGTTGTATGACTAGAAAATCTCCTACTTCTTTGACAGTTATCCTCATTCCCTGATGCTCTTGACCTTCATCCTCCAACAGCTCCCATGACATTGGTCCCTTGCCTCCATAAAGCCTCAGAGACTTAGGAATCGGTTGCTCTTGACACCTCCTCTCTACTTGCCTGGGATCCAAACCAAAGGAAACAGAATGTTCACCGTGCCAAAAATCTAACTGTCCATCAGCGTTAGCCGACTTACTTGCAGAATGAGCTCCAGAAATAAAACATCCCTTTCTACCACACTGACAAGAAAGTCACATGGCATGGCATCCTTTGGCTGAAGGAGCCCACCCACGTCAGCCTTTTCAATGGACCTGTTCAAGTTCTCGGTTTCAGAGCTGCTATATCACATTCCTCCAACGGTCATTCCTCTTTTTTTCTGCTTTTTCTGTCTCATCTCAGGTAACCTAGCTTTTCCTACCTCCACCTGAAGTCACTGCCTTTATTTATTTTATTTAATTATTTAAGGCCCATGTTCACAAGGAAATAACAATCTCTTATAATTCACCATTTCTTTTTAACATAGTCCTTATTAACATTATAAGATCTGACACCTCTTCCTCTCCCAAAAAACTTTAAACAATTAGGTTCTTCATCATCAGCATCGGAAACAGGTACATCATCTTGCCCACAGCTTTGGCACAGAAAAATAAGTTGCAAGGGGGTGATAGTTTTCATCATTACTCTTACAAACCATCCTTTCTTGGCTTTAACCAGCTGTTTTTGTTGATAATAAAATAAATATTAGGTGTCTAATGGCACCTGATGACTGAGACAATATCTGATGAAGTTATAAGGAGTGACTTTTGAATAAGAACAGATGCATGTTTTTATAACATCATGATGGAACTGGAAAAAGTAAACTGTTTAGAGCTGTTTGTTAGGGATTCAGTCCTGAATATTTTGAATCCAGCCCTAAATATCTTTGGACTCAAAAATGTATTTAAATGTAACATGACAGAACTTCACACGGTAGGAATTTTGAACAAGGGGGGCCTTGTTTTACAGGCCCCTAAAGCTACAGTAAATCAAAACTGATTTATAGACTTAAAAAGTTATCTTTACTATATGACAAATTAATAACATAGTCTGTAAAATCTGACATTTTTTGCTTTATTTGAATCAAAGCCTTCCATGTAAATTCTAGTGATACTGTCAGTGAGTGTTTTCCTGTGAAAAACATAGGTTTTTTGATTGTGTTCTGAGTAGACACACCCACACTGTACTATTGACTGCATTCGTTTCCTGACCTTAACCCAAACCCTGCACTCAATCCAAGACTAATACTCGATTAAACCCCAGAAGCAATCATTTAACCTCCCCTGTCAGGTTACATCAGGTTAGTTGGGCAATAGGTGATCTTTGACCTTTGCCCTCGGCTGCCTGAGGGTTTGGCCTGGAGAGGTTCTGGGGACAGGTATGCAGTGTGTCCTGACCCCCGACCACCTGACAACACAACACACAACACGACAGCATTTGGTATCACACACAGACACACACAGACACACACACACACACACACTCAAATTATTCACAAACAAATCCTCCAGACTGTCTAAACTGGTAACAAACAAAAGGTTCATTGCATCAAAATCAGTTGTGCACATATATGAAAACCGTCCAACCTTGCATGCATGTATGGTTATTAACAATTTCAGGATAACGTTAAAACTATTAGAAACTTGTCAAGGTCAAAAGGCAAAATACCCAACATCCCAAACATTTCCAACTATAAAGAGGAACTGACGCTGTGGCGTGATGCATCTGAAAGGAGCTGACTCAGAGTGGTAAACCAGTAGCATAGAGGAGCAGAGGACTCAGTAAGAGGTGCTATGCCAAGATGAAAAAAAAGTGTCTATTAGTTTTTGGTCTGTAAAGTTCAATCAATACACCTCCAAAAAAAAAGGCAAATTGTCAGTAAGTAAGTAACCTTTTAAACCCCACAAAATGTGGAGGGAAGCCGGAGTACTAACACCTGTTTACCACAGATCTTACAGCGTGCAGCTTGACATTGGAGATATTTTGAGAGGAAAATGTCAACAGGCAACAGCCATGGCATGTGAAATAGTTTGTTTGTTATAGCTGATGTAGCATGCAAAGATAAGGACAGTGAAAAAAAAGCGAGAGGGGAAAAAATTAAAATTATGTTGTGATAAATAGCATTGTTGGTAAATTAATGCTACTTGTCTTGAGACAACTTAATAAGATACTTTGTGGAGGAGAATAATGCCACAAAATGTGGTTATCATTTCTAGGCCACGAGAAAGTAGGAAATAACTTTTAATGCATTAGAGACAATGTTTTTCCCCTATATTGATACACTATACTAGCCCAACGGCTTTGCTACACAGATTGGTATTCAGGTGCATTTTTTCAGTTTTCTGTCCACAAAAGATATATTTCTGTTTTAATCAATCTAGCTGTCTTCACGGGTGTTAAACATAGTAAGCATTTTGTAAGCATTATACAAGTAGCACTACACAAGTAATGCTCATTATGAGTAATAAAAGAAAAAAACTTAATTTTAATTCTCTTACACATTTTCTATAATTTTTTTGTTGTATGGTTTATCCGTCTTTTTATTTATTTTATTTTATTTAGTCTTTAGGGGTGGAGTAAAGCTGATTTTACAAAAATTGAGTATAATTTGAATTCTTTCTTAGAAGTGGGAGACCTGTGTCGGACTGACATCAACAGTGAAAACCCACTTTAAAAACAAAAAATCTTTACTTTTTCACCTTCGATATAACTTTAAAAAACATATCCTGTCTAAAATTACTGAAGCCATCTTTATCTTATGCACCCATGCACACACATTTCTGCTTTAATATTGGTGTTTGTGCAGCCTTACCTGAGAGGTGTTCCAGCCAGGCCAAATATGTACCTGAAGTTTCAGTTAGCCAATTTCCTGAAGGATTACTATCGTGGGAAATGAAGAACGCATTTAGAGTGAAACCATTTGACTTAGAGTCAATCCCACTTGTTTGTGCAGTGTTATAACATACACAAAGTTTGTAAAGATCTTTAAATATTAGTATTAGCAAACATTGAGGGTCAAGCAGAGTTGATAATTACACTAAATTCTATATATTACTACCTACACGGTGTACTGTTAAATTACAGGTTCTAGTTCCTGTTGAGGGCCTGCCATAAAGAGATGCAAGTAAATCTTCTTGGGTGGCCTCCATAAAGCCCTCGAGGGTAAAATGATGAATGGTTCATTCAACACTTTAAAAACAATAGTTACATTATGGTTAAGAAGTTGATGATAAGATAAAATTGAAGCCAACAAGCCAACCCCATTATTAGCTATTAAATAATTTTTATTTTGAGTTTCCTCTGAGTTTAAACTTATCAGCTGAAATCTCTTAAGTGACATGAGAAGGACCTCCAACTTTACAGTATTTTGTTACATGTATATTCCTTGAACTATTTATTAAAACATTGAATAGCCGACAAACAATTATCAAACACTGACAGAGCAGCATTTACAGTACCTTCATAATTTCAACTCTATGGTTAGGTCCTTAAGAGAACTTTTTTGACACTCCAGAAAGTTCTAATAGTATATCTGAATTAAGAGACTTAAAATGCATGTGTTCAAAGTTTCATTGAAAAAAAATCCTTCCAAAGCTTTAAAACTGTCAGGTGGGACATGTGCACAACTACAGAAACTTCAAATTCCACTACTCCAGAGGGGGGGGGGGGGGGGGGGGGGGGGGGGGGGGGGGGGGGGGGGGGGGGGGGGGGGGGGGGGGGGGGGGGGGGG
>JAQMCX010000022.1:7372500-7385563 GCA_029814765.1 Acanthurus leucopareius
GTGCACAACTACAGAAATTTCAAATTCCACTATTCCAGAGTCCCCCCCCCTCCCCCCCCCCCAAAAAAAACCCTCACAGCTCCATGTTGTGGCTCCGGATAATTGGTTCTGCTATTCCCAGTACAACAATACCTTTCACTCTATCAGTGTGCACACAAGGGTGGAAATGCATACCACAAGCTGTGGGGGAGAGGGGATATACCTTTATGACATGCACAGACAGTAATGCAAGAATGTGGTCAAATATACAAATGAATACAAAAACGGTGTAAATATGAAAGATAGTCACGCTATATTCAATCTAATGTAGCATGCAAATAGTTTTAAGTTTTACATTTTTATTCAAAAATATTTAGTCATTAGTGTCGCTAATTTAGTCAAATAATTAGCTGCTAGCAGTAAAAAGACAAAGTAACAACCTGAGGAACCTAAAGGTTAGGGTATTTTAAAACTTGAAAATCCAGTAACAGAAAGAGTAAAGTCTTATTTTACTTACACATCTTCATATCGTCATACAGAAAGGAACAGAAATGTGAAGTGGTAAAATAGCAAAGTCCATACTGTACATGTGCAGTTAGGAATTTGTTATTATCTTTTACAAGGCTCCTGAGCAGCTGTTTATGCACTGCAAAAGTGCTCCAGGTATTGTCAGACTCCAGCTGTCTAATCAGTTTAAATCACAAAGTAGGTCCACAAGAGTGAAAAGTGTCCTCTGACCAATAAATAATAGCCCAAATGTACATCTAGACTCTGAAAACACACCCCTAAACAAACTGGTAAAGTATAAACAACCATGTCATGTAAGCAGAAGTGTTATTTTTCTAAACATGAACACATACATTACTGTATTACAGTTACTAGTAACATCAGCCAGTTTTCTGAGGAGGAAGCAGTTTCAGTTTTGTTTGATGCCATCTCTGTCAGTTTTTGAGGGCTTTGCACTGGGATAAAAGTGAGTCTATTATATGTACTGTGCAGATTCTTTTAAAATGATTGCTATACAAATGATACTCAGCTTCCACAACAAATGGGATTCCCAACATTGTATGGGGTCTCCCCCTGAGGTGTTTTACAGATGGGGCGTGCTTGGAATACCTCAAGAGGGAGGCTTCCAAGAGGCATCCACTCAGGTTGCTTCATTCATGACTGTGAACCATCCAGTGAGCACTGGGGGCCCAGTTTGATGAAGCCAGGGGAATCACCTCACCTGTATCTGCAGCCTCTTAGAAGCAATTTGACATTCTGTCCATGAATAACACAAACAGAGTTACTGACAACAAATCTGGCGAAACATAACTGACTCTCTGCAGGTTTTTGAACATATTAGAAATAATATCCCGTAGGTTAAAAAAATGAAAAGGAGTTTTGCCTTAGGTGACTTCTGTGCTTCATGTATTATATTCCATAATTTCTTTGAACTTTTCCCTCTTAATTGCTTTGGTATGTGGCGCCTGAATCCTTTTGCCCTGACAATTCACCGCAGACATAAGCACTGTGCAAAAGAATCCTTCAGGCGAGTCAGATCACGAGCAAACACATACACAAACACACACACACACACACACACACTTGTAGTAACACTCACATATGTATACAAACGGATGTACCGTCTGGAACTATCGAGCATATCACAGGAAACAGGCCAATTAAGCAGCCTCAGAGAGAGAGACAGGAGCCAAACCCATGTGACTGAATTCCCACAGCCACCACAACACACACTCACACACACACACTCACACAATTTCTCTGCAGATCATGAAAAGCCACAGTGACATTAATCCTCCCTGGTTCAGAGCCACAGGGTTAATGAGAGCCCCTCAACCCCCCGTCCTAACAGGAGGGTGAGCATGTGTTAGTGTACATGTATGTATGTGTGACAGAGAGAAAGAAAGTAAAATTACTTCAAAAGTGAACAGTTTTTAAAACTACAGAGTTATGAGGTGTACCTCCACGGGCATACGTTTGGAATCATCCTTATCTGAGTATATACATTTTACTCTGCAGGTAAACACAGCATTGTGTGTGTGTGTGTGTGTGTGTGTCTGTGGGCTGGGGGGGGGGGGGTTCTTCAGTTGGGGCTTAGCGTGCTACCTGAATGCAAACACACTCTGAGTCCCCCAAGGAGTGTTTGGAAGCTGCTTTAGAGTCAAGTCGTTCAGATGCCTTTACATTGTTACCATGAATGAAACTGAACTATAGGAATGTGTCACTAAGGACAAATATCTTGAGCTTTGTGCCGTTGTTCAGTAATAATTACATTGCTTGTCCAATGAAAAATGTGCTTACATCAGGATATCAAAAAACAAATAGTTTATTTAAGAATATCACTTTTTTATGTTATTTTAGGATTAGATGAATTAATGTTGACTGTGAATCTACTGGCCAAAAAAGAAAGCCAATCAGTTAACTACCTCTGACAAAAAGATAAAAGCACCTATCTTCTAAATTTTAGTCATTCTTATAAAAGACCTGAAAGGCTTGTGAAAAAAAAAATGCAGTGACCTTTTTTTCTTAGTCTTGCTTGTCAGGAAAATTATCCAAGATCTATTTACACAGTTTACTTTATTTTATCAATTTAATAATTGTTGTTGTTGTTTTTTTCTTAGGGTTTTGTTTTTGTAGTATATCTTAAGACCACAAGAGGGCAAAATGCACCACTACTCTTTGAAGAAATTTCTTTTTGGCAGAATTCTTTTTTCACTTTGCAAATAGTCTTTTTTAACCAAAACCATGACGTCTTCCTAATAATAATTTAGCTGTTCTGGTAACTAAACCCAAACAATCTATATATAAATAACTGTAATAATAATAATAATACAAATCAAGTAAAATGTTTTTCAGTAAAAAAAATTACAAAAATTAGACAGATTGCACTGGCAAGACTTTTTCTTGTTCCTAAAGCAACATCATGCAGAAATTTTGTGAGGTTTTTTTTTTTGTGCAAATTGGCTTTGTCACAGTTTCTAAATGCAAGATCTGTCAAGACCTTTGTCATAAATACAAATCCCAGGCTTCAGTGACAATAATGGTCAGTCGTGATGTGCATGTTAACCGAAAAACAAAACCCAACATTGTCATAACAAAGTTAAATCCTGAAAAACTGTTGTGAGACAGAGAGCCATAAAGCATCAGAGTTTTGTATCCAACCCTCCAGGTTACCACGGTCACTGCAATGGGGAGCAAAGTAACTGATGCAAAGCTGATATTAATACAGTTTATGTAGCCTACCCACAAAATGATTTTAAGCTATTGACTTAAGCGAAATTGTTACATAATGTTGCAATTAAGATCAAATTTTCGTGTAGATGGATTTTTTTCTGTTGCTTGTCATGGTTCTGTATTTTCCAAACATTCCTGAAAGGCAAAGGTTCACCTTCAGAGCATGCAAAGATTTAAACCCAGTCTGCGCAAGTTTGGCCTCGTGGTGACAGACGCTCTGAGTGCAAGCTAGCTGAACTACTAAAAAAAATTGTCTAATAGTTCGAATGAAAGGTCGAGTTTTTGAGCGACTTAACACAAGAATTTTAACCTGCCAGTTGTTTCAATCCTACATTCCCATCTAGCGTTACCACAACTTTAACTGTCTTCATAAGAAACTTTTTTTCCCACTACTTGTATCAATTTGTCCTTTATACTCCAGCTGGATGAGAGTGATTAAAAGAATAAGAAACGTCTTGGTCCCTTTGACGCCTTCGGCCAAAGGGAAACGATGGGGCAAGGAAAGCGAAAAGAAGCGAAATTCTATTGAGCATTTTTTTCCAGGTGTAGCCTGCGGCCCCGCCCACCAGCCGTCTGTCCCCCGCCTACTATCCCCCCAGGTCCAGGCTTTTGAGTAGGGGGCTGGGCCACCGACAAGCCGACTCATCGATGCTCGTGTTTGCTCGGACAGTGAGGAAACGCGCAGCACCGGGACGACAGCAGAGCCTCAGCTCAGTTCAGCGGCCCCAGCGTGCACTCTGCACACTTCAGCGTGGACGAGTCAGTCATTCTTTTATGAGGAATAAAAGGTTTTGTGAGTGTCAAGTTTTTTCCTCTTTGACTTGGAGCGGCACTGCGGAGCCTTCGGCACTCAGACAGGATGTCGGAACTTTCAGTGAATGACCACCTCGAAGGGATTTTATCAGATTTTGAAGGTATGTAGACTGTAATATTGAATTACTTTACTGCTGCCTGTTTTGTTTGAGTGTAATAAAACCAAACATGTGATTGTAGCTCCAGGCTTCACCTGGTGCAAAAAAAAGAAAAGAAAGAAAAGAAAAAAACAAAAAAGGACGTATAGTTGTGTCTGCAGTGAAGCTAACACGATAATCTGAAATGTTTAATTTTTGTCGCCCAATATTAGTTTCCCTTAGAGAATAATAGTGAATAGTATATGCACCAAAAATAAAGGCTAAAAGATGATCAGGACAAAACAAATAACCTGCGGTCTTACTCTGAAAATCAGACTGGTTGTTGCAGTTTGTTAAAAGAGAACTGAAACGATTAGGACATTACTCATTCATTATCCATTTATCAAATTTAAACGGAAATATTTTCTGGCTTATTGGTCTCCTGTGGTAATACACTGAACATGTTCTAGTTTTGGGCAGTAAGTTAATTAGAAAAGGTCATTTAAAGACGTCACCATGCGCTTTGGAAAAATGCAAATGACATTTTCCACTATTTTCTGACATTTTGTGAATCACATTTAGCCCAGACCAATCGATTCATGCCAAGATAAGTTACTTGAAGAATCTATTAGCCTAGTTTATATAACTGATTGTGGAAACTCTACTTAAGACAACTTTTTACCGAATAGGTTATAGAGTAGCTAAAATACTGGATTAAACAGCACTTATATATCAGTTTAAAGGTTGTAAATGTATCACACATCAACTCAAATATGGTCACCTTTTCTGAATATGATGAACTCTTTTAAGCTATGAAACCAACACACATGCGTAAATACTCAGAAATGGTTTGCATCACTTCAAACATGTTTTTTCTGTTTTTTGTACCTCCACCCCAGACCTTCAGTAAAGAGCTAGTTACCAGTGTCCAGTTTAAAATTGCACAGACAGGTACGCGGGGAGCACTAACAGCAGGGTGGAAGCAAAGCCTTGAACGGCTCTCTGTGTGCACAGTGGGCTCGTGTGTGTGTGTGTGTGTGTGCGCGCAGAGTGGCAGAAGGAGGGAGGGGCAGAGAGAGGATAAGTGCCTCACATCAGCAGACAATAGTATCTTTTAGAAGCAGTAAACTCAGCTCCGTGAATGAGCTGGCTGTGCTTCAAAGACTGTTTGCTCTCTGTCAAATCTCTCCTGGTCTTTTCTGACTTTTCATTGCATTTTTTATTATTTTCCATAAAATGTATAATCAGCGTTCCAATAAGGCAAGATATGAATGCTAATCTAATAATGGAGAACATAACCAGAAACATAAGCAGCCAAAAACAAATCCACTAAAGGGAGTAAAAATTGATTTTAACCAAATATCACCTCAAATAAGAAAAACTTGTTCTCAAAAGAATTAGTAAACATAGCAGGAGCAGAAAATATTTTTCCAAAAGTCTATGTCCTATTGGCTTGGATTCAATAAATTATTAAATAAATAATAATTGTAAACAATATAGAAGAACTGATGCTGAATTTTTTAAGCCATAACCAATTCTGACATTTTAGTTTAAAAGATCTTGTAACTATATTTCAGTCACTATTTATTTATCTCATATCAAAGACAAATTCATAATAATATGTCTTACATATGTTTATTAGGGGAATATTAAGATGTGTATGGAAGTTGATCAGAACATAAAAAATAAACTTGTCACTGCTCTCTGGTGGACAAACTATGATATAGCAACACTGTTTTGATTTATTTTTTTTTTACTCCAAGATGTTTTGGAATAACTGCACTGACCTTGTTATTTTTCATCAGACAAATATAGTGATTGTGTTATAGCAGGTACCTTAAAACGACATTTGGTTAAGGTTCAAGTGAAAAAAGCCCTTTAGCGCCATTGGGATTTTGATACTGCAATGGACAGAGTTTGGTGCAATATTAGAGAGCAACAAAAACTGCATAAGAAGTTCTCGTAACCTTAACAAAGAAAAATTTTGACTCAAAACTGCTTTTCCATTTTTTTGTGTGTGCCTGAACCTCATCAGACCTTATACATCATGAAATAGGTTTCTGATTCATTTGTTATTTGTAATTGTTTTGGAAGGACTCAAAAATTAAATGTCATGATTTTGTCATTGGCTTCAAACTTAAAAAAAAAAACAAAAAAAACCTCTAATGTTCTGTTTCAGTGTTTTTGTTGTATATTTTTTTCAATCAGGAATTCTTAAGCGCACTAAAAACTGATCATTTTCATTCAGTTTTTCTATACTATTAGAAACACTTTCCGCTCGCAGTGTAATGCAATCTAAAAAAACAGCACTTTTCTGACACTGTGGTCACTCAGACACAGCTCTTTGGTAAAACTTTCCAAAACTACAATTCCAAAAACCTTTTCTTTCTTTAAGGTGTGGGCATGGAAGCTTGCATGACATGTGATGTGATTGTCATGTAATTAACCTTTCACAAACATAGTTAGTGAACTTCCTGTTGCTAGCACTGTTGCAGAGCGAGCTTCCTGTGGCCTCTGTCTCTGTCATCACTTATTCAGAATGTCACTACAAACCATCACAGAATAAAGCTGCTGTCCGTTATTTTATTGATACTTTTCTGGAACTCTTTGAAACGCTGTGAATCAGGCAGAGATAACAAAAAAACAGGGAGTAAAAATAACAAAAATGAAGAAGACCTTCCACAGTTGAAGGTATTTTCAGTGTGGGGACAGTGAGAGAGAAAATGTCAGACTGAACACACTCTGTTCCTCCTCAGGGTGATCCATCATGTCTTGGGACCCTGCAGGGACATTACAACAAAAGCTCCTCTCTCTCCTTTCATTCTTACTTTCTGCATTCTTCTGTTTAGACAGGTGTTGATCTGTGCCTCTAAACAAATTAGTGTAGCCCTCAGCTACAGACCGCCACTGTAGCTGCTTTTGCACAACTGTTGCTTATTTGACAAATCACTGTCATAGAGCAGTCAGTGCCTTTATTCTTTGAAGATGCTGTATCCTGCACAGTTTTAGATTTATGATTTTATTGGGGGTTCCACTCGTAAAGGTTTAAATGCTTTAATGTCAAAAAACACATAATTTTTTTTAATACTGTAGTACTGTATTCACTCTCTGTGTGAAAGGCTTAATTTTAGCTCCTGTCTCTTTAAGGACCCCCTTCCCAAAGGCCCAGTCTAACTGTGATGCTCCCACAGGCCTGTGCAGGTTTCTCCTGTAAGCCCTGCCGCTGTTTTTGCAACAAGAGAATAATTAGCCCTTAATGCACAGAGGTCCCACAAAAATGCCTTAGAGACGACCTGTCATTAAGCCAACTTTCCTTTTTTACAATGAAACAAACAATGCTGGCATGATGCTGCTCTACTGTGTGATTTTAGATAGCATGCTGGAATTCCAGAAGCAAAAGCATTAAATTGCGGTCAGAGTGCCGCGTTATGTCAATGCTTGCACATGTAGGAGCTGGGCTGTCCACACCAGAAGTGCATTTCTCTACAAAGGACAATAAGCTGTTCTGCTCCTCCTCTCTTTTCCTGTCACAACCTATGAATTTAGAATGTAGAGCTCTCGATATGTGCCTCAGTAAGTAGGCTGTAGCTTCTTCTGCAAGAGTGAAGTTGAAGAGTCTGTGGCATTGTGTTATGATCTGCAGGGAGGGGCTTCTCTACAGCTTCTACGTATGTGTGTGTGTGTGTGTGTGTGTGTGTGTGTGAGTGAATCTGGTTGACTTCCTTGCTCTCTGTCAAGGCACAACTGACAAATAAGTAGAAGCTTGGATTTTGATGCACACCTGCTGACACAGCGATAGTGCTGGTGCTAGATGAAGACCTTTGTGCTGGTTCTTGCAGCCAACAGTAGAGAAATTGGTTTGTTTTGCTTATACCTTTTAAATCTCTGGATTACACAGGCAGAAAGCAGAGTAGATTGACTAGGTTTCAGTGAATGGAGCACTAGCTGGAGATGGTGCACTGTTACTGTACATAGTAACGCACAACAAATGGAAGCAGAGGCTAAACTGCAAATGTGGGTTTTGCTCAGAAACAGTGTTGACTGTAGGAGGGAATAACTCCCTTTGGTGTTAACTTTAGACCTTGTAACTCTGTTGATGTGTAACATGCACCAAAAGGCTAACTCCTTACTTGATAAATGAAACAGGAAAACCCAAAAAGCATAGTATGGCTTCTTAAAAAAAAAAAAAGTACCCGAACGAATCAGTCAAAGACAAAAACAAAACAAATAATTCGATAAAAGCTTTTAGTGCTCCAATGCCTATACATATGCAGTAAGTCAGAGCCTTTAATGTTACATATGCTTCCCAGATTGGCAGTTGCACTGTACCATGACTTCCTCTGTCCATGTGGTGGGTTTGTGTGTGCTCCAGATGGCAATCAATACAAAGCTACATGACATGGTCAATGTATGTTACACCAGAGCATCTTCTCTTTTCATTTATATGCAGATATTTACCGTGTTACATACTTAAATACTTCAAGTGAAGTGTGGATCAGCTCTGCATGTATGCAAAATCATCCACCCACTTCTTATGCAAACAGACTATTTTAGAGACCAACACAAGCATCTCAACTGGTCATTATAGTCAATATCTATATACTCCTCTTGATTATGTTAAGAAGTGCAAGCTGTCATGGTGATTTGTTTATCATGTGTTACACAAGTGTTTCTTTGACAGTCTACTTTGCCAGGCTGCTTTCAGTATTTTAAGTATTAATCTGCACACAATAATGTCACTGCATCCGATACGGTGGAACAGGGGGAACGAAAAAACTAACAGACTTGACAGGACAGTGGAAATTCTCCAGTTGAAACAGAATCAAACTTTTAGTGTCTGAAATATATTTTTTGGACAACTGTAAATTAACAGCTGCTTTAATCCAAACAGTTTCACAGTTTGAGTGTGGACTGTGTGGGTGGCCTCACAGATGTGTAAAACAACTGATGGGATACAGTTGATATGGCCAAATTTTAAAAAAAAAATCTTAACTGGTAAAAATACCTATAAACTGACATATTAAATAATATCAGTTCTGAGTGGTCCAACATAATCTGAAAATAACACCAAATAGCCTTTAAGTGTGAAGGTTCATTCTCCATTTTCTGTGGGATTCTAATCATGAAAGTGGGGACAAACATTAAAGTCACTTATGTGAACTAGTACGTTGCAGGTAGTGGATGGTGTGTACTTGATTCAAGTGAGAGACAGGAGGGCGTTAGGGCCTTTGGGTGACATGGGAGATTAGCGGAGGTCAGGGGGGCTAAGAGCTGCCTCTCCCACCCCTGTCACATCCTGGCACTGCACTCCAGCAGGGCGCGAACCCTGTAAAGATCAGAGAGGGTCCCATGACTTACTGACCCAGTAACCACACACCACACACATGCACACACACAGCTCATTGTCTTTTGACATGAAAAGTGGTACTATATCAAAAACAAAGTATATGTTCCTCTCTTACATTCCAGCCTGCATTAACACAGTGGTGCACGCCAACACAGGACTCGGTTTTGTAGGCTTGAAAGTTTTGTAATGAGAACAAAATGAGATAATTAAGTAAGTTATCCAGATTGTAATGCACATTAACACAAATAAACGTGTTTCGCACACATACTTTCTCTGGATCTCAGTAACAAGTGTTTCGTCCTAATAAGTCTAAATACCTTGTTTCTTGATCACACACACACACACCCACACACACAGACACACACACACAAACTAACACACACAGCTGGCACTTGATGTGGCTTGCTGCCAAGTCATTCTTCCACAATGGATTAGAATTTGGCAGGACATCAGTGCACACAGCCTTGTAGTCAGACATGTCTGGAGTTGTCAGGCCCTTAAGACACTCTGGATCAGTTCTAATGAACCAATGAGAGCACAGACACAAAACCATTACTGCAGGGAAAGAATGAGGGCTCTAGTCCGTTATCTCAAATCAACTGAATGATCAGGAAAAAACAGTTAAGTTCAAATCAAGTATCATGATTTGAGTAATTTACTCATTTTTATGAGTAATTTTCTCAAACAGAATTGCTGCCATGGCTGACTGATGACAAATTTGAGACTGTAAATGAGTTAAATACCTGCCCCATTTATGGTGCTAATTAGTGAGCCAGTGTTTTTTTCCACCAAAAAAATCTCATCTGTAGACTTTGCTGTTCACAAGACAAACATCAAGCAGAGATGTACACTTTTTACCTTTCAGAGAAATCCTGTCTTGAGTTTAAAAGAAGGTCACGTATAAGATTCCTGATATGAGTTGACACAAGGCAATTATGATTATTTAGCTGACTCTAAAATGTTTAGTAGCTAGTTTAAGGTAGTCAGCATTCAGCAACATAGCTTATTACCTTGGTAGCTAACTATCTTTCTATATTCTTTGCGAACCAAAACTTTGTCTTGGTTAAGTCAGAGTGAAGTGAATATGCTACAATAGTACAGGTAGGCTTATGCTTTATGTAATAGTTTTTGCTTATTGTGTTTGTTTTTTTTCAGTGAGAGTAATGAAGTCCACTCTCATAGTTGTGGATTATGCTGTATATCGGGAAACAATTGTTGTCATTGAGTTTTCTTGAATTGAATTTGTTACTTCTTAGTGCGTAACAGAGACAATGGCATTCATGTTCACTGTATTGGTGTAGAGTTGTATTTTTCTCAACTGGGGTGGCTAGATACCACGAGGGATCATTCGACTTATCAATACAAATGCAACATATAAGCCTTGTTCTGCTCTTTCCCTTTCTAAACAGGCTAAAAGTCATGACAGTTAAACTTCGGACTGTTCCTTTAATAGACTCCAGCTTCTGTATTTTTTTTTGACAACAGGTGCTTATGAGGCAAATAGTGGCCAGGCGTCTGTATGTGTGTATGTGTTTGCATGTTTATGAGTCCAGGGGCACTGTGTTATTTTCAGTGTTACAGCATTGCAAAAGGCTGCTTGGAATGTGTGTTCCAGATGTGCTTTTAGTAAGTGGAAGTTGTGTTAATGTGGGTTTTAATGTAAGTGTATGTGTGTGTATGTGTGTGTGTGTGTGTGTGTGGCTTCGGGAATGAAGGAGTGCAGTTTTGTGGCCACAAAGTGTGACTGCAATTAGTTGCAATATGCATTTAACTTGGCACAACTCTTTGTGGGTCTTACTGTGTGTGTTTGTGTGTTCACGTGTCAATATGCACGCTGTCAGGTCTGTCAGGGAGCTCTACCTGTATGGAATGTGCAGACAAGGGGGGGGGGGTTGAATGTGAACATGCCCAGACTTAGAATCCCCTCATAGTTTTTCCACATCTCTCTTGTCCTCCCAGTGCTGTCTCCTAAAAAAAAAATCAACTCCTCTCACTGGGCCAAAGCCGATTATTCATCAGAGAGGTTTATTTTGTTAAGGACAGAGAGAATGATTTCTTAAGTGTGTTATTTTACCAACCAGTTAACCATATGAACAGTCTTACATTCATAAGTTCATTCTGATTTGAAGCAAACACGTGCATTACTTCTCTACAAATTGTCCAATTAATGTGGTATTTCTACTTGTTGTGTTTAAAAGGTCAGTTTAAAAAAAATATTTCCTACATCAAATATAATATTATGGGTTCAAAGTTTTTTTCTTCTCACAAATCTACATATTATAACAAACATTTTCTTTTTGCCCTGATACAAGTTTTTTTCCCTTTAATTAGCAGTTATCAAGTAACAACAAAGGCTAAGGTTAATTGTCATGTTGGCAAGCAAAGTGTTGTTGTTATGGCACTTCAGCAATTTGACTTAAATTCAAAGTGACCCAGTTTTATCCTCCTTACTCTCAAACTTGTAGCAAACTTTGCGGTACATGGTTGGACTTTCACCCACAGGATTGGTCAGGATAGTTGAAATGTTTGCTTGTGCTTAAGCTCATAGGCATTTTTAACAGCTATACTTATGTTTGACTTGCAACAGAAATGAGAAGGAAGGAAGACAGCTCACCACTCAGCTCCTTCCATCATCAGCTCCAGAAAAAATGATGTTTAATTATTTTTACCCGATGGGGCAAGTGAGTTGCTAGATTTACTAGTCTCAAATGCTGTTTACTTGCCCTGGGTAATCAGACATTTCTTATTGTTAAATCCTGCTAGGCATACAGATAATTTTGCTGTAATCTGATTTGGTTTTAACTATCACCCCAATACAGAGTAAAAGTGACACTAGAACTTTTTAGTTGTGCATGTGAATTAATTAAACTTTCCTTAAAATCCCATTGCCAGCTCTTTTGGTAAGAGTTTGGAGTTTCTTGTCCCTAAAAAAAAAACCCAAACATCTCAATAAAAATCCAATTCTCAGTTGGAAAGATAAAAGGGGTGGCTATTTTTTTTAAGTTTGCGTTATACTGAAGCAGCAAAACTTCCATAAAATACTTAACATTTTTCACAATTCCTAATTATTACATTATTATATCTAGCTATATATGTGGTTAATGCTTTTTTGAAGATGAACTACATGCACAGCACACGATTTGGATTCCTCTATGACCACATTAGAAACAAGCGACTTGGGGGGTGCTAGTGCTCTCAAAAATTCATCCAACTCATATGTTTATTATGATCAAGTTATGAAGCTTATTGCAGTGAAATGCTCAGTGTTTTTGCACATCAGGAATGGTCTCTGATCCCAACACATATTGCTTTAAAAACATTGCATTGCGTAGTGTTTTATCATCCTGTATGTATTCAGCATTGAACTTGAAGTTTTACACACTGGATGTTTTTCTTGTGAAAAGATTCCCCTGTTTCTGGAGAATCCAAAGAAAATAAGTTTTTAAAAAGAATTTCGCTCACCCGCTTAATGCAGTAACAACTTTTGTTGTTTGTAAGGATAAAAGTACATAATCACAATCTCTCTCTCTCTCTATCTATCACACACACACACACACACACACACACACACACACACACACACACACACACACACACACACAGACAC
>JAQMCX010000022.1:7385663-7435407 GCA_029814765.1 Acanthurus leucopareius
TACACGTCTCTCTTGAGATCTGTTTTTTATTATATAATTAAATAAACACAAACTCTCTCTCTCTCTCTATCTCACACACACACACACACACACACACACACACACACACACACACACACACACACAGACACACGCACGCGCAGCATTGAGTTTTTTCCTTGAGGGAATGTGATCCTTACCAGCTGAACTGGAGGTCAGTTGTTCCATGTTTTTCTTCTTCTGGGGTTCTGGCCTTTAGCCAAAAGCTGCAACAACTGCAGCTCTTCACTTGCCAGTGTTTACACTCTTCAGAGCAAGAAGAAACATTAGTCCCTTTCAGACATGCACTTTGTGACCTAAATTATGCCAATGTCATCAGCTGAGGCACTTTTATGTAAAAAGTCACCAAAGTTATTTGAAGAGGTTTGACTAAACCTTTCTGTAAAAGCATGTAACAAGTCTGAATGAAATGCTATTAAATCAAGGTAAAGGCTACAGCAGCACAATGAGATGTATGTGTGTGGCTAAGTCTTATGTTTCTGCATTCTTAAAGAAATGTATCATTTACTATCTCATCTGCACAAATAAAATCAAATCAGTTTATTCATTTTATAAATATGCAAACGGAGTATAGAGGTAGAAACCTTGATCACAGCAGTACATCCTTCCCATAATTAAAAGACCCTCTCCTCCCATTGATTTAAGCCCTAAAATATCCTCTCTGATAGTCAAATTATATATATTTAGACTTTTTTTTTGAAGATATAAATAAATTCATGTCTTAAAATTGATTGCTTAAATGTCACAATAAATCGTTAGGTATAGGCTGATCTATTGATACTCATGAGACCTCTGGCATGGCCACGCCCATGGCTTATAAACATTCCCTTCCACCACTTCTTTGAGTTTTGATTGTTCCTATTATCTTGCTAGCTCATAGCATTAATGATGGCAGCATGTTTGAAGCAAGCAAAGCTCCTGAGGAGAAAGGACCAAATCATTTACACCTTGAAAGTGGACTTATTATGTTTTCTACACATAGCTCTTTACACCTTCGAACACAACAGTTAGATATCTTGACCCTTCAGCTTGACTGTGCTAGTTGTCAGCTATTAATGGTGTAATGTAGATAAAACTGGCCTTAGCTTCTCTCTGATTTCGCCATAGATAGTTTTTGCATGCACTGATGGAAACCTCCCCAACACACACACAAACATGCACTCACACAAGCATAAATACAGCCTGACGTTGATGGGATTGGTTCCCTTCTCCTTTTCAGTTTTTGGTTTGTGACACACAAAACCCATTGTCTGAATCTGACTTTTTAAGACAGCCATCGGTACACTGACGTTTTAAGGAGGAAATTCACAGTCATGGCATTGACTGCTAATTTCAATACTACTTTGCCTTGTTAGATGTAAAAAAACAACAGATAGACATGTTGAGGTGGTAAAAAATGTCATTTTTAGGGGCTCTTCAAATGTTCATCCATGGTAGCATTCTGAATATTATGAGTGTTTATAAAAATACTTTACATACAGGGGATGAGGTGATAACAATTCAGAATGAATCCCAGCTGAGTATCTTGTTATTATAAGCCTGCTAAGTGTCAGGTTTAAATGAAACATACATTATAATTGTCTAATTGATAATTTAATCATTTGGAAAATGTGTTATGATGTTCACTCTGAGAGGCAGTTTAGCTTCTTTGATGATGACGTTATTAAATATAGAGGTTTTTAGATTTAGAGGTGTTTTGAAATTGTTAACCAGTGACATAACTTTTAACTCACTGTTGTTCTCCAGCAGTGAGACAGCTCCGTGTCTCACACCAGCTGCTAAACCTCACAGAGCACTGTGCCTTTCAGGCTACACCCACACTTTGTTTTAAAACGAGAATAATCCTCATCCAGACGAGCCTTCCAGCACCATTTTAGAGATACTCTCCATCTAGACTAACACGTTATGTCACAGGACCATTCACATACACTAGGCATGCATGTGCTGGTGTTAACAAGAAGCAGAGGGTTGGTTGCTTAGTTACAGAAAAGACTACAAAGGATAGCAATGACAAAAAGTAAGAGCAAAGACTACTTTGCTCAGACAAACACTGAGGATGAACTGTTACTAGAGTCACAAAATAAGATGATCAAGATGGCAGAAAACATAGATTTAGTGTTATATGGGGAAGGAAACATCATAATAAAAGAGACATTTAGGAGGCCAAAGCGGGTGTTTGGAACATCTGTTGTTATCTATTTCTGCCCATTGGACGACAGGGCAACCTTGGTCTTTTTAAACTTAAGCTTAGTATTGTGAATTTAGAATAAATTTTAGTTCTGCCATGTCTGAATTAAACCTTGAAGAACGTTTACTTATCAGGGGCTTGAAGGAAGCCATTACACAACAGATTGATGAGCAAACTTTGTTACTGTTCACTGACAGTTGTCATAGTTGAAACTCTACTTTATAGCCTGTCCCTCTTCTTATCCATGTCTGATATATCAGAGTGCAGAAATTATTCATTTTAAAATTCTGAGATCTTCACTGTTAGTTACCTTTACCAGAGTCACAAGATTGCACAAAAAGTATAGAAAGACATACTACATGGAAGTGATCTCTGCATATTTATATGTGGGTAAATGTAATAAGAATGAGTAACTATTCTGTATTTACTATACCGGCATCTACCAGGGCTGTGGAGTCTGAACACCATTGTTAACCCTGCAGCTTTCAAGATGGAATATGTGTAACTATATATATATATATATATTTTTTTTTTTTTTTTTTAAGTAAAACTCCACTACACAGACTGTAAGCTTCACGCACATATATTTTGCAATTGATGACATATACATGATTTTTACAGATTACAAATTGATTTTTTAGAACAAAATCTTTGATTTTCTAATATACAGTTTTAATTGCATATTATCAGTATCATGATGTAGCATTTTAACTGATAGTTTCCTTAGTTATGAACCTGTAAAGATATAAAGGTCCCATATTTTGCCCCTTTTTGACATTGTTAATAGGTCTCAGAGGCCCCAAAAACATGCCTGTGAAGTTTCTTGCTTAAAACACCCCTCAGATCATGTGGAAAAGCATGCCCACATACTCCTGTGTTCCTGTGCCTGTAGCTTTAAATGCAAATGAATTGAGGCTGGTCACGCCTCTCTCGAGAAATGCATGTGATGACCGTATGCTTAAGGGTAGCGCTTAGTGTAGGGTAACAGATTAATTTTGCATTGGTTTCAAAACATAGAAGTCATCATGAGCTTTGGGTTGACTTTTCCTTCTGTGTATTTCTATAGTGCGTTCTCCACATTACCAAATGTAGCAAGTTAATTTAATTTATGTAGGATGCTCTGGGATACCCACATAGTTGGGTCGGTTCCCTCAAAAGCACCTAATTTGTTAACCAACCCCAGTGACTGAATCACAATAAAAAAACAACAATAAAAAAAAAAATTGGAGGAAATTCAAATGGCATACAGAAAGGCATATTTACATTTCTGCGCAGCCCACAAGGAGCAGACTGGACGGTCTTATTTATGAATTTATTAGTTGCTAGACACTCCAGTAGCCCAAATACAGCACCAAAAAACTAAAAAAGGTACTCTTGTGCAATAAGGCCTCTTTAATGAATGTAGATTAACGTGGTAGAAGGATGCACAAAGCAGGAGGATATGCACACCCAAAACTGTTTATACAGGAACCAAGCTATCATCACATGCACACACACACACCTCTGATTGTGTATGTAACCCTATGAGAGAGAGAGAGAGAGAGAGAGAGAGTTGGAGCATCTCTCTTTATCAGATTGAGGAGGTATTGTGTAAGAAGAGAGGATTAGGGTCTACACAACTGTGAGAAGATTCAAGATAGGCGCTCACATACACACACACACACACACACACACACACACACACACTCACAGGTAGAGCTGAGATGTAATTACTCTGCCACCGTAATTATTTCCCCAGTGTTTGACAGGGTTCCAGCAATTCACTGATACCAGAACTCCTTATCTTCTGCATGGAGGGCAGGTTCACACTTGTAGCCTCAGCGAACCCAGCCGAGTCTTAACAACTCACACACACAGACAAACGCGCACTCACACTTACACACAAACACAGACATACACACTTTCCCAGCCTGCCTGGAGCCTGGAGGCTGTGAGCCATTAGCTGCTAGGTAGGAGCTGAACCAAGTCAGGTGTGTGATGTGAGACTTAGCTGATTAATGATTACTTTTGTTATCAATGCTTTTTAGTTTTTTCCAATTAATCATAGCCTAATTAGGTTTTTAAAATGTCAAAAAAAAGATTTTTTTTAAGATAATGTGTAAACAATGATAAAAAAGAGGAAAAGCATTTTGCTAAATAAATGACACACAAATTATCCCTGTTTTAGTACTAGCATCTTAATAAGGAAACGTTAATGTATTATTCAGTGACAGTATCAGCTGACTATTTGCCCCTAAATGCACACCTTAATTTGTCTCTCCTGAGCAACCCTTGAGTGTCTCAGAAACAGCTTTAAATTGCTCCCAAGAGCAGATGCCAAATTCTGAGATATTAAATTTACTGTAATGTAATCTAACTGGTTACAATCAATTTCAAATAAAAGTCAGTATTCTAATTATGGCCTTAAGAAAAAAGCCTATTTAAGGGACAGAGTGAACTGTAGGCTTCTGTAAGGTCCCATATTATAAGCTGAGTATAATAAACATTTCCACAGCAATACACAAGATAGTCATGTCATCAGCTCATCTCTGTGACCAGCCAGTCTGTCAGTGTGTCTCTCTGCTGTTTTGTGCTGAGCAAGTAGTGTACAGCGGGTTTTTAAAGCTTTTTACTGCAAACAATTGCCTGCTGCATCCAAAAACAATGTGCTATGAGAGTGAAATAAAACAGTAAGTTCCAGGCTGGACAGCTAAACAATAGATTGAAACTCTCTGTAGCTCCCTATTACTGTGAGTGGCTCTCACATCAGTTTTTATTGGAGAATTGTTATTACAGTCCAAGCACTGAGCGGTGTAAAGGCCCTATTGGAATGTTAGGAATTATTATTCTTCTCCCATATTAATTGCATTTTTGAGGGCTTAAAGATGGTTGAAAAATGTATGAAACATGGCACATGCATCAAATGCTAGCTAAGAGTACTAAATGAATACCGTATTTATACACTATTCTGTAATATTAACAAACAGGATAATGCACCTGTAAACACACAGTCTGGAAGCAGCTCAGTGAGGTCAGCATTTTACTGATTCATTCAACCCTCAATGAATGCTACTTGTTTGTGTGTATGTGTTTCTGTGTGTGCGTGTGTTTACACGTGTCACTGAGAGGTCATTGGTGTGGTCATACGACACAGAGAGACTGTGTTTGAGCCCAGGTGACATGAGAAGGGTCCTTTTATTACACCTTAAGTATGGATGCACACCCTCACTCTCACCTCATTTTAACTAGTTTGAATGCTCTGCCTTGTGAGTGTTAAGTGTTGAAGTGCTTCTTGCCTCTACAGAAGAAATGCAAAGGAAAACTTGGCTTTGAAAATACTTCACTTTATTTTACTTTGTAAATTTGAGATCTACTGTTGCAGTGAAAAGGTCCAGCAGACTATTAAGCACCAACACTTAAAGGTTGTAAACTGGCATGCAGCGACAACTGGCAAAAAAAAAGTAATCAGAATCTTTTTTCCATATTGATGAATATTGATTCCTATCACTATTCATTATATGAGTGCAAATGGAATGCAGAAGAAATAGGGCATACTGCTCTTTACCAGGCAAATGTGCTTTCCACTGCTCTTTCTCTCACTTTTTATGTGGGTATGGATATGCGTGTGTGCATGTGTGTCTGTGTGTTTGTGCTATCAACTAAGTATTTTGGCTTGAAACGCCCATCCCTATTCCTGAGAACATCCACATTCACATCTACTTCCTTCACTGGTGGCTCAAAGCATGTTTTTGGGGTAGGAAATGAGCGTGTACTTTGATGTGCAAACCTCCAGACTGACAAGCTGTTGCTTTGCTTACTTCTGCTGTGTGATAGGCTGCTTGATCTCTCCATATCAAGTAAATAACATCCAAAGCTCGTCATTGCTGTGAAGACTGTTTTATTGCCTAGCCCTACTTTCAATTGTGATATACTGACGCTATTTTGAGCCCTACATATGAATAAACAGTAACGATAAATAATTGTGCTCTCACAATTTATTGTGGCAATGCCTGGAAAAAATTTTGTAATTTAGAATTTTAACAGATTTTTAACAGCATTCTAGCCATGGTCTGTATTAGATTTTTTTGTTTTGGTATCATTTTAGTTGCTTAGAAATGAAATTTTCTTTGTTTGGTTGTACTGAACAAGAGTCGGCTATTCATTTTTTATATTAAGTACAGTTTATATAAGCCTGTCATTTTTTAGCTAAAATTAACATCCCAGTTAATTACATTTTACGTAATTCATGGATGTACCTAGCTTTACAAGCTAGCTGACTAGTTGCTAGTGTTAGCTTACAACAGATTTACCCTGTCATCCATGTAGTCACCTTACAACAAAGAGTGAGGTACCCAAATGTCAAACTGATGATAAGAAAAGGAACTCCATAAATAAATGGATGACTAGTGGTGTCTCAATCTAGTTCTTACAGTCTGTGATTGATATCAGAGAGATATTAAGATGCAGTTCTCATGTTTACAGTCATCTAAAGCTACTGTAGCTTTGGATGACTCTGTAAACATGTCAGCCTTCACTTTGGAACCATAATTATATCTCTTTCGTTCTGTGACCCACCCACTCCTTCTCATGGTGTGTCACGTTGCAGTCATTGGTTTTGGTAACATAAAACTCCAATGGATGCCCTGACTTCAGCTTTGACCTCAATCCACCCTTTGTGTTTGCAGCTCGAAGTAAATGTGTGCAAAGTGTGGGTATGTGTATTTGTGTGTTCAAAAGAGGAAGGATACACTGTTTCCATACAAAGGCAAATGGGTTAGATCATTCAGGACCCAGAAACCATAAGGGAGAGATTGTTGTGGATGTTTCTGAAATGAAGTGAACTCAACAAAAGCAGCTCTTTCAGAGTTCTTTTGCGATACTTGATTGTTTGCAAATGGACTGACGCTTGTCAGCTAAGAGTATTACCTTGATAAAATTTTTTAGCTGTGTGTAGTCTTGTGTATCAGGGAACATCTTGTTCCCTTTAAGATACTTAAACAATTTAGGCTTAAACTTCAGTGATTTAATATGATCTTCTGAGCAGAGACAAGGGCACATTCACATAGTGTAGAACCTATGAGTCCAAACACACGGCATTCACTACAGTGTCACGCGACTCATTTCTGGCTTTAAGTTTTAACAGTTATAACTGTTAAACACTATGGATACTGTGGATGTTAATAAAGTTAAGGCATGCACATGTGTGGACTTATGATTTAACTTAATTATCTTTTTTGATAGTAGGTAGTTTTCAACTCAGCTATAGTCTTGGAAAACAATTGAAGACCTGACTCAAAATCTCATAATCTGCAGATCTAGTGATTCCAAAAGCATAAAGGAAACCTACAATTTCTTACAGCGAAGGTGTAATTAGTTCTAGCCTTTATTTGTATCAATAATGACAATAGCCAAATTTCTAGGATATCATATTATGATGGCAACAGTAAATTGATCAGGAACCTTGATTGGTCAGACGATCATACACTGTGTAAACTAACTTCCAGGTTAATTGAAATTAGTTGTAGTAAAAAAAAAAAGACAATGATAAAATTACCCAAATGACCCATCGAAATTATCCATCACAATTTACATACCATGCCCATCGGGAAACAAATACTCAGCAAGAGTATGTGCAGTTCATCAGGGGTTATATAAAAATCACATGAGGTAGATGACTGAACATTTCAGTTGACCATCACTTGTCAGTCAGACTGTTGACATATGCTAGGTGTAGTTAGAACTGGAAGATTTTGTTAATTTTTTTTTTTTGCTCCTCTCACGCAGCACTGAAGAGATCATTTGACATTGAAGATGTAGATGATATACCATCCTTCTCCACGACTTCTCCTGTCTCCACCTCTGTTTCTCCCTCCTCCGCCCATTTCTTCCTCAACCACAACACAGCCAGTGAGGGGCGGGGAGGAGTGGTGCAGTCCCCTTCAATAGCCTTTAGCAACAACAACAACAACAGTCTGGGCTCTACAGCCCACCACTCCCGAATCAGCCTAAATTCCAATCCCAGCCCAGTGCTCAAACCCCGTACTACTGTAGGCAGTAGCCTATCCTTCAACCGAGGAACTTTTAACAAGCCGACCATCCACAACAATGGCTCCTCTGTGACCAGAGCTGCATCTTTCCAAAGCAGGTTAAACCCCAATGGTTACTCCATGCTGACCGGCCCAGGTAGCGATGACAGCCTTCATAGCTCCACATCTAGCCTTGAGTACTCTGGAGGTGTTGGGGGTGCCATCACCCTTACTAAACTTGGGTCAAATACTAGTCCTCTACCTCAAGGAGAGTACCATCGTACACAGCCCCAGTTTCCACAGCAGCATCTTGAGGGAAGTGCTAACCTGGGAAGAAACACCGAGCTGAAGAAGTTCTCCTCCCATGGGAGTGTTTTTCACTCTGAGATGGACCAGGGACCAGGGATGATACATTGTGTCCCAGAGCCACAGGGGGTGAACCATGGCTCAATGCCTAGCCTTGACCTCCAAATTCGTGATGGAGGAGGAGGATTAGTGAATATGCAGAGGGGTGGAGGTGGAGGCAGGATGTCTCCTGGGCTAAGTTATGACAATGCTAATGCCAACTGGAATGGTCGTCTTCATAATGCCAGTTCCTACAGTTCCCACATTCTCAAGGCTGCCCAGCCCAAGGCTAAAGAGACACCTCGTCTCAACAAGTTTCCTTTAGATCTGGACAGTTTGGTAAGCAGCACCTCTACTACTTCTGCCATCAAGTCCCAGGGGGGATCCATAAGCCCCAACCCACCCAGGCCTCCACCAAGAAGCACAGGAAACCTTCAGCACCATAAAAGCTCACCATCAACCTCGGCCAGTCCATCAGCCTCTCTTAGCAGCCTGGACAGCTCTTCTGACACCCCACCCCTTCCCGTCCAGCATCACTTTTTGCCTTTCTCCCCATGTTCTCCAGCTTCCTCACTGGGCTCCATTCCTGTCCCAGAGATGAGTTGCTCACAGGGGTCCCTTTCTACAGCCCAGAGCCCCAAGCTGGAGATCCTCTCAGGTCCCAAGATAGTTCAACGGGACCCCAATTTGACCACTCCTTACAGCCCCTCCAGCTCCAGAGCTAATAGGTCTTTGGAGGACAATGTTGGTGATGCCAGAGATAGTGTTGGCTCAATCTTACAGAGGATTGCCTCTTTCTCCCGGAATGTCATCACTGAACCCATGCCGACAGTTTTGACCCAGCCTCCTGCAGTCCAAAGCAATGGTGTGCTGTCATCCACCTTTGGGTGTCCTCCTGAGACCACAACCACAGGAAAACATGGGATGGAGAAACAGGAAGGTAAGATAGCTTTTGTAATACTTTATAATTGCTTAAATCCATAATTTATTATCATAATTGATTGCATATACATTTGTCTCTTCCTGTGGCTCTTGAGAGAAAAGGGCAGCAGGTATTTCAGTGTTTGTGTATATATCTGTGTGTTTGTGTGTGGACGGTGTACAGTGGTGTAATGTCTGTTGCAAACATAAAACATGTCACATCTGCCCTTTTTTTTATGACCTCGGACGTGATGAGACAACAACACGTTATTTTGAATGATTCAGTTCATACGGGCTACCATCTGATTAACCAGATCAGTCTTACTGTTACCGCTACATAAACCAACCTGACAGCGAACGTATTCATCCATGCAAACTCTTGCAGCAGTAAACACCACTGTGTGCAATGAGTGTATATTCATGCATTGAAGTAAACATGTTACTTTTGGCTTTATGCTGTCATCTCAACCTCTCTTAAACATGATACAGTAAATTAGAAGCCCACAAAGCATTTTTGAAAATCTTAACTACATTATACAGTTAACATTTTCGATGTAATATAAATTAAACTTATTTGTATCAGCATGAAATAAGTAAAGAATAATCAAGGAAATGCTATTCCAAGATCATGTCTAATCCAAAGGAAAAAAAAGAAGAAAATGTGCTCATTAATGTATGTCACGTGTTTTGTTTACACATAATGTATCAGAAAAATGTTCAGACAATGTATTTGTTTCTCACCAAAATATTTTTTCTTGCAATACAATATCTGCTCTCAGAGAATACTGCATTTATATGTATTAATGTTTTGGCACTAGTACCTCATAGCTAAGGTTAAGGAAAGACCATGTTCTTGGTTTAGTGCAGACAGTTTGGTGTGACTTGGAAAAGGAGACAAGACATGTTTATTAGCATTTAACAGAAACCGCAATCTTTCCCAAACCATGTCTAAACCTGCATGGGATTCAGGACTTCGACCACACCCACTAGTATCGGAGTCTGTTAGTGTGTCTGGTGTGAGACATAGATGTAGCACTAATTCATATGAAAAATGTTGCCTCTGGACACAATTCATGCAGCGATTTTGTGCAAAACCACAATGGTAATTAGAAAAACTCTCCAACAATGTTTGAACCTAATCTTGGAGACATAGAAGCTGAAATCCTTCTTTGTGGTGATTCTCCAATGTTTACAGTTTTCACTCTATGTATTTTTATGTTGCTGTATTGCTTACATTGTATCCTGTACCTAGAAAGCATCCATCTGTCGTCAGAAGATTTAGAAAGTGCTCATCATGTATGAAAACTTAAACAATAGAGTGCAAAGTTTGGCGCTTGTAGGGAAACATGGAAAACACATCATGAAACAGTGATACACTTGTAGCACAATTTCAATATCAACTTTGTGAGCTAGTGTTTGTGTATGTGTCTGTTTGAAGAAAGGCTGCATCCTCCGGTTTTCATATTAGTGCAGCAAGACAGGTCAAAGGCAGAAGATGAGCCCATAAGCCACAACCACTGTAATAGTTTCCTTTTGTACAGAGCTTCATGCACTCAAACACACACGCACTCAAACAGACATGCACACACACTCATTCACTCTCATATACAGTGAGGGGTGGAATATGTAGACTGGATTGATACATATATGACACAAAGGGCAAGACAAACATATAGAATGTGCCTGTTAAATTTTGTAACATTTTTTTCAAGTGCCCCAGTTTTCAGTAGACACATTTCTTTGAGAAAATCCAAAAGAAAGCTGATTTATTCCTTTTAGTATTCAGTTCAAGTGACTCTAAAACACAGTAGAAGTTCATGATTCAGAGAAAACTTCCTGTGTCCTGTTTGAGTGAACACAGCAGCTGTGAGCAGTGCCAAAGCTTTGGGTCCTGTATGCTGCCACCGCTTCAGCCCCCAATGTTTTGACCATAGCCCTACATTTTTTCTGGTCCTCAGAACTGCTGTTCACATGTAATAAATCAGAACCTAACATGAAGTGTAAGATAAAGGGAGAGTATATCGTGCTGTACACGATAAGATGCATAGGATAGGAATGGATATAGCTATTATAAGATCAGTGAAGTAATTCTCACAATAAGCAGGGTGGTCTCCAGTGCTTTTCCACACATTTCAGGACACAAGGAAAGCTGTAACTCAGACAATTGACTCCTGACGGTTGTTTGATCAATGTGTGAATGTGTGTTTGAATTTCTGATAAGCAGGTTATACGATATAGGTTGTATAGAACAGCCACCTGTCATTTGTTTGTTCATGTGTAAACAGTTGATTGCTGACTTATATTGTAAAGCACTTTGGTTTGTGCAAGGCTACAAAAGCACCTAATAAATAAATCCAGTCCATTTATCATTTAAATTTATACAGGTTGTGTCACAGAAACATCGGTACATTTGTTCTGCTTGTTGTCAAGAGCTGCTGTGTGTCAGATTCTTTCATTTTATTTTTATAAACACCTGCAGCATCACAAAGCATCTGTAACACTAAGTCCCTCTTTGAAATGGGAGAGTGATGATGCATTTGTGCATGTGGCACAGCAACCGTAGCTTTTGTCAGGATCAGATGTTAATTCATGTTTTGTGTTCTGCCACACATTAACAGGTCAGCCGTTCCACGCGGATCACAGCCGCTACACGCAGATCACAGCCGCTACACGCAGATCACAGCCGCTACACGCAAATCACAGCCACTACACGCAGATCACAGCCGCTCCACGCAAATCACAGCCGCTACACGCAGATCACAGCCGCTACACGCAAATCACAGGTTCATGCAGTGGTATTGTTTGTAAACGAGCAGTCTACAGATGAACTCTGAGCTCCATCAGTGCTGTCAAGACACTTCATTAAAAGTTACTGAAAGTCCACTATGAACCAGAGTGTCAGGGATTACAAGAACTAAGGACCCAAATGCAGACCAAAAAAATCAATAATTTAACAAAAAGTGAGCTTTATTGAAAAACAAGCTGATAATTTGAAAATCAAACAAAATGCAAAGTTTAACAAAACAGAAGTTAGTTTGGCCCCTTAGATAGTGAGCCCAGGTCTAATTATCATTTCTTTACACTTAGTAAAAAATAATTAAATACATTGAATGACATTTTAATTTCTGGTAGGTTACCAATGGGTGTTCACAACAGAGGAAATCAAAAAGTAATGTTGGTACAAAACAACACAATTTCATGGCAGTTTTAGAGCAATTGCTAGGTACTGCAGGCAGTAATTGAAGGCTGACTTTAGTCTTCATCAGCATGTTTAGATTTATGGTTACAAAAAAAAACACTCTTAAACATAGACATCATTTTTTCACAGGCTACTGGACACAATGACAGAATAAAAAGGATCCTTGTTAGTGATGTAAAGAGGCTGGTTTCTTTTCTATATTAGTCAGTTTAACAAAAACTAAATACATTGCTATCTCTGTCAGATATGATCACAGTGAAATTATTACTGAACGGGTACCTGCCTTATGATGGTACTTAGTCAGAACTACAGACTAATGCAGTCTGTGAGCGGCTTATTGGTCCTGAACCCATAGACATGCAGCTACGTGTGTGATGTGGGAATTCAAGGCTTACACACAGTAAGACACAAACCAACACAGATTTTACTTTTTCTTTCAGATTTCTTTTTTGCTTGCACTAGCAGTTTCCCTGTTTTCTTTCTTTTTTTCATTAGGTGCTATTCCTGATGCAGAATAAACACATTCACACATTGTGTGTCTTTGTGTTTAAAGTTTGCCTGACATTTGTTCACAGGGGTTGTAAGACTATGTTTAGTCCACCTCCTCCCACATGGCCTTTAGCTCTGCTTCCTCTGATAACAAAGTCGATGTTTCTGTGCCTCAGCATCACATTCACAGAAAGCATGTTATATTATGTACCACTATGTATCAAGCTTCAAAACTAAGACATATGAAAACAAAATCCAGTCCTTTTAATTCATCTCTTTCATCAGATATTTTATTGTTGACATAAGAGAGGTCAGAGGACAATCAGGATTATATGTCAGACCGCCAAAGTGAATAAACAGTTGACAGTTTGTCAAATAAACCACAGTGTGTTAGTTTACAATGAAGGCTTGTTAGTTTATGATAAAGAATTAATGTCACTTAATGTGATAGTAAGGTTTCATAATGCATAAATTCTCATAAATCCAGACTTGAAGCTCACAAATGTTTAACTTTACTTCCTGTGTTTCCTGATATGAAACCCAGCTCCAAACCAGGGTTTCTGTGGCTGAGGAAGAGCTGTTGTCTGCTAATCTTGAGTTATATTCAGGTCAAACCAGGTGTGGCGGTAGTTTGCACAGGGTTATGCAGTGGTTTTGAAAGTGTCTTTACATGGCCCATTTGTATGCTTCATGTTATGAAATTTACCTTTTGAACCAGAAGACGTGTGGTAATGCAACTAAAAGCAGTTTGCCAACTGCCATTAAACAACATAAATAGAAAAAGAAGAACTTTAACCCTGAATGCAAACTTTTTTCATCATTTCTTGTTTGCCCAAAAAAAATAAATAGAAGTATAATTGCAGCATATACAGTAAGCTAAATGTTGAGGGTGGGTTCCAATCCCTGGTACAAAATAAACTCAACTTTGACAGTACCTGGTTAAGTATTTCAGATTGACACTGGATACCATTACTGGTATTGCCAGTTTACTTTATGGCCCATTGTAGCGTGATGTTGGGTTGCATTTCTCAAAAAAATGGTTATTTTTCACTTTAGTGTCTCCTGTGGTCCACACCTTTGAATACTAAATGTAATATCCACATTATAATGAATGGGAAGACTGATCTTTTACTGCAAATACAGTCTTGTGGTTTGCAGTGAAATCCCCAGCTCCTCCTCTCCACATTTTACTCAAATTATTTCTCCTGTTTTTGTGCAGTGCATAAACCACATAGTACTTTCCAAGTTTGCCTATGCAAACCATTTTTCCATCTGTTACATGTCAGTTAGATGAACTGATGGGATGTCCTGCCTTGCCTTCAAGTGAGTTAAAGTCTCACTCTGTTTTAGTCTGATGGGACAATGTTTACATGAAAATCCTGTTAAGTGCAAATTCAAAAACTCAGTTGAGTTGTTCAACAAACAGGAGGGATCTGTCGAAAGGCTCTTTTGGGATTTTCCCCCTTGCCTTCTCCAATTTCATTAGGGAATAAGTTAATTTCCTCTGAGATGAAAGAGACATATCAAGGAGGATCCAGATGTACTCATAGCTTTCTTCTCAGTTCACATCTTAACTCTGACTCTTCTGAAGGCTCACGTAGCAAAAAAAGAGATAAACAAGAAGGTGTGAGTATGCATTTTCTACGGTATTCTGCAAATGTTACTTATAGTAACATGCTGACCTCAATGGGGACTTAATTTACGGATCTATTGAAGCTTTTTTTAGTGGCAATTTACATGCAGGCTGGTTTGTTAGGGTACAGAGAGTAATGTATAATTTAATTTATATTAGCAGTTAACACTTGAGGTGACAAAAAGTAAAAAATGTTTAATATTTTAAGATTTGGAAGAATATTAATAAATAATCTTTAACCTCTAGAGTGTAAAGAGACAGAACTTACAGAAACAGAGCAACCTAGTTAGCAACCTCTCTCCTTACCCCACTGTAGGACACACCATATGAATTATGAGCAGGACTTCTCTTTAGTCCTGTTTTTACTGCTGTCTGCAAAGGTTAGCATTTTGCTATACATAACTAATGAAGTCAGGCATTAAAAGGTCACTGTGTCAGTGTCACAAGATTAAATATACAAAGTGGAACTTTGAGAAAATCCTCTTAGTCTAGCAGGAAAAATAGGTCCCCATGTGCCTGGCTCAGCACTGCAATTTTAGTAACCTGTTTGTAGGACCAAAATAGGGACTAGTTAGGAATTTATCATGCCATGGTCAACTAATGGCCCACTGGGTTTGTTTGGCAGCCATCTTAAAATGATGTAAACACACATCGCAAAAAAGCTCATTTTCAATGGACAATATACAAAAACAAATTATTGACTTAACCATTAAATTTTGACATCATGAAAGGCTATCAACATAATACAACTCCTCTTTATAGGTAAAATAAGGTATATATTTAGAATATTTGTTTATTTTTTTATTGTTTATTATTCAAAGTCATCTTCCTTATTTTTGCCTCTATCTTAGCCTGTTAGCACAACATGCTCTCATTTCTACAAGTCAAATGTTGCAGCTTTTGTCATAGCCTTCGGCATGTCATATAGAGTTACAAGGCCTTCCTTCTACAAAACCTTTCTAAACACTTGATTGATCAGCTTTCTTAATGTGTGGTTTAAGTTGTGAAATGCTTTCAGGCTGGTTTTGGTCGAAGTAATTGATTAGATTTTTTTCTTAAAAAAGTTCTAGGTTAGACTTTAGGAAACGATCTGCACACTGTTGGTAAGGTTAAGGAAAAGATTGCTGGTCTGACACTTAAAGTTTTTCTTTTGGTTTTGCATTGGTGCCTGCACAGCAGTCAGGTGTGTAGCCTGACCTCAATCGTCATTTAGGGAAAGACAGTGAAAAAGAGAAAGGGGGAGTGCCCCAGAGAATTACAGCCCTTTGAAGATGTTTACGGGTTTAATCGTTTCTGGGACATGTTCTACAGACATAGACATTAAAACTGTAGTGAAAAATGTAAGGTGTACTGCAAGTATGATGGCTGTAGAACTGTCAACATTTTCACAGTCCATTTTTTCTGAGAATTGCATGCGTCACAGAGAAAAAAGTGGGCTAGAACCCGAGTCTTTAGTTGTCATGCCACTGCAGCCATACGTGTTCATCGTGTCGTACGAGGGGAGTGTGGCTGCTCTAATCAGTTAACATGGGTGCTAAAATAAAAGAAAGGCATTCGTAGATGCACATGCACTGCTTGAGCAGTCCGTGTGGCCCTGCCATCAGGCACCTAGAGGATTGACTTAACTGCCTACTTTCAACAGATAACTATAGTTTTACAGCTGGATATTGAGGATGAGTGAGTCTTGACAGGGGAGCTTATGAAAAAAAACTACTGTTGACTTTCTACTGAATCTGGTCTTCTCTCTCAATCTTCTTGAGTATCTTTTCCTAAAAAGGTTGACTGATGCTTCACGTACTTGACTGTGCATCATCATCCTCCATCTGATCTTGCATTTCCTACTTTATTTTACACTCAAGGACCAGATGACTGTGAAAAGATTCCAGATCTTGCATTTTGTTCAAAAACCACAAAATTCTATATTATCTAAAAATTCATTTACAAACTCAAAAATCTTTTGAAATTTTGGATTCTTCTGGAGCTTTTTGAGTCTCACCATTGCCCTAGCAATTGATCTGCGTTAGCAAGGAAGCTAACATTGGCCAGCCTAAGCCACAATGTCATAATGTATTTCATATGTTTTGCAGTACTCTTAGCTGTAACTTTAAATGTTGTATGGGACTCAATGATGTTGTAGCTTCTGCTGGTTTGTTGATATTAGCAGACACTATCTTAGCTAATATTAGCTAGTGTTGCACTGTGCACACTGTTTGAACTGTAGGAACGCAAAAGAGAATTAAGTTGTTAAGTTACACTACAAAACGTACAAAAATTGGCAATACGAAATGCTCAATACTTGTAAAATGATTCAGATTCCTATGTACTGTAACCTTAAGTAAAAGGATAAGAAAACAACCTCTATTACAAAATCCCAGAGACCCAGGGATTGGTCTTCACTACAGTGAGAGCAGCTACTCCTCATTGTAATTTACTGTACATTTAAAAACATATGATCATTCACACTCTGTGTGGAGACAAACTCCCACTGGTGACAAAATTTACTTGTGATACAATTTACTCACTTTATCTGTAACTTTATGAGTTGTCACTCTGCTCTTTTGTTATTTTACAAAAAAAAAACTTTTTCTGAATGCAGCTAAAGTTTCTTTAGAGCACACATGAACATCACTACTGTTGTCTGTGTACACGCTGGAAATAACAGGCTAATGTGCGGTAATGGGTGTTCACAGTGAAATGATTGTTTTGCTTCTTCCAGTGCTTTACTCGGTATGTTTGTTTTCCATAAAAAGCATGAAAACAAAAAGGGGCCCTGAGACCTTTTCCTTTACTCCCTTCCTCTGCTCCTAGAGAAACATACAGAGGAAAAGAAAGCCAGTTCGCAGAATGAGTTAAAGAAAAATAAAGTTTAAAGCAACGTTCCAAAGTAGAAAACAATCAGTTTTATCTTGTCAGGTAGCAATAAAACTGTAGGAATCAACCCATAGTCTAATGCAGTCAGTACCGCAGAGCTTCATGGGCTGAATGAAGATTAGTATTGCTCTGTCAGTTCCACTCACCCCATAGATTATTCCCTGGTCATATCTCTCTACAAATCTCCTCCATCTCAAGAAAACATTCTTATCTCTCCTTTAATTTTCCACACCTCTTTGCTTCGTAAGTTCTGCATTCCACAGTCTCTTTGCTTCATTCTTTCTGCTGCATCTCCATGTCAAATAAACATTACTTTTTTAGGCTTGACTCTCCGACAGGCAACAGGACTGATATTCAGTGTACAAATACTGCAAACAGCATCATTATCTGGAATAAGTGTCTTCAGTCCTTCCTCTCAGCTCTTTTGATCATTCCTGCCTTTTCCTGACCTCCTCTCTCTGTCTTTCATGCCCGAGCTTGTCTGGACTCTCCGTTCCAATCCCTCTCTCTTTCTGATTCAAGCTTTAATGACAGTGATTTAGGGAATAAATTCCTTCCTTGCAGATGTCTAAGCCATCGTCCCATTGCACTCCCCTCACTTTACATCTCAGTAACAGAGTTTCTTGTGTATTTATAAGGGGAGATGTGTTACAGCTGGAGGAGTAAACAGTTAGGGCAGAGAGACACACGGGGCAAACAGCACAGCTGTTCCCTTTACTGTCCTATCAGATCAGCTGACCAATTAATAAATACATTCCATATGAGAGGCTGTTGCCGTGAGGTAAAACACTTCAGAACAAGCTACACCTGTGCTTCCTAACATTCAGCCCCTCTGGAAGCCTCCTCTCTTCTCATTCATCATCTCCTTCAAGATCATTTTAAAAACTTGGAACTTGATGAAAGTTGATCAATTCCTGGATTACAGACAGGAGGATAACATGATGATTAGGTGACTGAGAAGCACCTATATACTGCACCTGATACTCATTTGTCTCATGTAAATAAGGGAACATAATTACCTTTCTTATCAGATTCATAACTAATTTATACCAGAATGCTTAAATGTCACATACTATCAAAGTCATCGAGAATATAAATGACGTCGCAGAGGTAAAACCCTACTACCTGTACTTGTTACTCCCTTACTTGGAAATCATTTACAAATAGGCAAACCATATAATTTCTTGTCTCATAATTACCATGTTGACATTTCTTTCAGTATGTGAAAGGTATAATGACAATATAATTATTTTGCACTGCTTGATTTTACAGAAACTAATGGAATGGGTGAAAACATTGACTGAACTGACTGACTCCTTGGCAACATTGTACTTCCTAAAAAGGGAAAGTTCCTTCTTGACTTTCGAAATGGAGTTTGACAATATTTTCCAACAGATGGAGTTTGCTCAGTTCTCATAAAAATGACTCATTTTGTCATCACATAACCTTAACGTGGAATTTCAAAATCATATAGGCTACTAATAACTGTATAATTCATAGTATAAATAAAAGTAATTCATAATAATTACTTGATAACACAATGTCTTATGTAGAGGGGGTTTGGTACCTCCCATCCAAGAACAGTCTTTGGACTTGGACATGATCATTTTTTTTTTATTCCTACTCTTTCAGATGTATTTTTTACAGCCTCACGGTCTCATGTGTTGTCATACGCCCCTCCAGTCTTGCTCTCTGGGGAACCCTGTGTTCAGAGGGTACCAGCAGAGACCTTCAAGTGTTCTGTGGCCTGTTACTTGCAGCATTTGGCTAGACCAGAGTCTTCATCAATGAGACAGCAGTGACTCTGGACAAGAACTGAATGAACCCCAGAAACAGACAAAATAAACTGTCTGTGAACACCAGACTAAAACCATTCACAGCAAAGCAGGAGGTCAAAGGTCATGGAACAGGTCAAAGGGTATCCATTATAATCACTGGACAGCCTTTCGCAGGAGGAAGATCAAAACAACATTCTCATCAAACCAGTGTTACAAATAAAGTTCTGCACGTTGGGCAGCTGTGGCTCAGGAACGTTGTATGCTTATCAGAAGGTTGGTAGTTCAATTCCCAAAACCTCAAGTCTGCATGTTGAAGTGTCCTTTGACAAAACTGTCAACCATGTATTGTGCCTAATGGCTATTTCATTGGTGTATGAATGATTAGAGAAGCTACATGCTATTAGTGTGTGAGTGTGTGTAGTAAGCACTTTGGGTAACTGAAATACTAGAGAGGCAACGTACAGGGTCAGGTGTAGGAACAGGGTCAGGGTTAGCAGTCCATATGTTCAGTCAATAATCTGATTTAATTTTAGTAGTACAGATGAAAACTCAAAAGAGAGTGGGATGATACTTGTAGAAACTTTTTTTCAGTTTCACCTTATGAATCCAAAATAGAGAGCAGAAGAAGCGTTAAGTGTTCGTGATGAACTGTGTTGTTTGCTTGTCTTAAAGGTCAGGAGAGTGGGATGATACAACAGCATACAAAAAAGATGAAAGAAATAGCCAATTGAAGCTTTTCATGAGGGAACCTCGTCTCTGCTGCTGTTTGTTGCTGTTTCAGCCCACTAGGTTGTCCTTCCCATCAGCTCAGATTAGATCCCTATTTCCTGCCTCGTTGTTTGGGTCAAAGCCCTGAAATGTGTTTCCTGCACCAGATAAGATTAGCTCAGCCTTGCTCTTCAGGGTTGTTGTATGAACACACACAGCAGGATGGACAGTGGAGAAGACACCGACAAAGGTGAATTTGGTAGACCGTCAGGCAAACATGAAAAGACTTCAAAAGTGACCTGACTTTGGAGTAAGAGAACTGCCACAATTTGAATATCTTAGTAATGGAAACTTCCATTTTAAATACAAAATAGGACAAGAAAGTCAAGAAAGATGACTGAGTTGGGCTTGTGGTTGACAGTTGTGAGACAGTATGGGGAATGTGACATGAGAGGCAGAGGGGATGTGAAGGTAAGCTTCAGAAGTGAATGAGTGAACAGTAAATCAAAGCACCGTAAATCAGCAGATGGTAGATCAGAGGGTTGAAGTGCTTCAAAACACCGCTGTGGTGATGAGTCACATGGGTCAGTGAGTATGTGTCTGTACATGTGTCACAACAGAGTAACAATGAATGCAATTTATCTCTTTTAAAAAAAATTGGTAATCTCCAGTTTCTCGACAAAACAGAGTAATATGCTGGATGCAACTTAAAGCTGTTTTCCGTGTGTTCCGGTTATGTCTTAAACATACTGTAACATTGTACTTGTGTGTGACCTCGATTTACTACCAGAAGCAGGCAGGACTCAAATCAGAGGGTTTTAAAATGTGTCAGCTGTCTCATTTCTGCGTAAATGGGATACTTTTCCAATTTGTTGTAAAAAAAGATGCAGCTTTGTATCATAACCATGTTTGTGTGCATATGAACAATGTTAAACTTCCCTCCATTGTCTTGCACCCAGAGAGTCCCTCTCATTTGCTGGCAAAAGTCCGAAAGATGATGTGTTTGGTGTCATCTGGAAGACCTCTGCTGGCTTTATTTTGACAAACAGAAAAACATTACAGGGAGCCAAATCAAGAAGCGGGTGTGTGGGTAGAAAGTGATGGACTGTGGAGACACCACTTCATCAAAAAAAATTACTAATATAAAAGATTATATCTGTCACATACACATAACTGTGCAGCACCCGATCCATGCACACTAGGAACGGTCTCAAAATCTTTTAATCGCACCTCAAATGTCTTCCTTGGTCTCAATGTCTCAAATTGCCGTTTTGTGCATCATTTTTAATCAAATGTAAACAGTCCCACACCTCTCTTCAAAGAAATGTCAGTGTGTACAGGTCATTTTAAAATGGAGGGACAGAGAGATGGTGAAAATGTCTAAAAGAGGAGAGGAAGGAATGGCTGACACAGAGCATTGTAGGAGAGTTTTTCTGTGGCTCCAGAGGAAATCCTTCTCCCTCGTCTGTCTTCCTCTCTGTGTGGTAAAACTGTTGAGGGATCTCTTGTTACACACATATTTGCTGTGGTACCGTTTGTGTGGTTAGAGGCTGGTTAGTACATGTCCAAGTGCTAGCTGCAGCCTTTCTGTAGGGAATGTTCCAGACTAAAGGGTCAGAAAAACACAGGCCTTGTCATGGATGTGTCTCACTCACTCACTGCAGCCATGTGTGAAGGAAGAGGGGATTTCTGTTTCAAGGCACGGACAGACGGGTCACTGTGTGTGTGTGTGTGTGTGTGGGTGTGTGTGTTGGGTGAAGAGGTGCCTGCGGCTGTGCTTGGTTTGGATTTGTCTCCAATTTGTGTAGTTGTCCTAACATGGCTACCCTTTGGCTTGTCCATTCAAAAGCAAGAGCTGTGGAAACAATCCTGTGAAACAATCCTCTCACCTGCTGAGTGCTTATCTAAGAGTGGGATGAGGCCATGTCAGGGTCGACAGGGATGGCTGAATAATGATTATAAAGACTATCTATTTAAGAGATAATAGTTTTTGTCTATAATTTGCATAAATATAATGTTTATCATGGATTTTAATTTTTTTTTAATCACATGATACAACCTCAGCTTTTTGTTGTTTTTTTAAAAAAAGCTTTATTTAGCTTGAACATAAGACATTTTCCATAGAACCTCCTATTGATCCGGGCCTGTGTTTATTCAACTGCTAAAGATTAAAGTAATTGTTTTAAGAGCTGCTCACAAACTGTATGTGATCTGTCGCCTCTCTTCTTTTGGATAATTTAACTGGAGAGATTTAGAAAACATTAACTTCTCATACTATTTTAAAAGCAGTTTAATAGGATGTTGATTGCATTCCTTTGGGACATTTTATATGCATTTTTTTCTGTTCTTTATCTTTGAATAAATTTGTCATCACGGTACTAAATTAACCTTCACTTATTGCCTGAAGTAATTTACTCTACCAACAGCAGTAGCAACCTTTCTCCCTGCACCAGTTTCGTTTTGCTTTTTTTTTCTACTTTGACCAGTGTCCTCTTTTTGGTTAAACGCCAGAAGTGTTTAGTGTTAGATAAACACAGAAATAAGACAAACTGAACTATGTGAATAGATAGAGAAATTATTTGACCATAAAAATTGTTTCAGAATCTGGTAAATGATGCATCTTTCTACAACTGAATGTAATGCAGCTTTCTAATGCAGCTTTTTTAAATGTCCTGTCATTCAAGCTGTTTTTCTTGTCAAAATGTCCCTTTTCTAAAGTGTTGTATGTGATTGGCTAGTTTCAAACCAAGCCACAGCCACATGGCACATGGTTCACATGATGGAATGAAAACAGACTTTTGTAAAATGAACATTTTGTGAGGACAGGGGCTGCCCTAACTTTATTTCAATAATGAATACAGTTATCACTGTGGTGAATGCGGCCTCATTCTGAGGTTAACGTTACTCAGCTGTCTTGAATTTAAACTTGAGAGCTTCTCCTAAAGGTAACTCCTATGTAAATTCTCTACTCCTATTATCAATAACAACGTTTCCATTCATAAACTCTTAACAATACCTTACAATCACAGCTGAACAAGAGTTGCCCTTTCAAACCTTTAGCACACAACAGATTATCAATGTCAGACACATTCTCACTTACTGCAAATATTCCTGTGGTTTAGGTGCATAGTAGATTAGTAGTGCAAGAAGGTTGTAGATAAAGAGGGCTCTATTATGAAGACTCTTCTGACATTAATATTAATACTAAATGTGTTTGGACGTATACCTTACACAAGTCAAAGAGTGGAAAGCTTTAAACAGCCAAGAGCACAGAGCAGCTACACTCCACAAAACCTTATTATCATTATCAACATGCTGTCTTGCTTGCTGTAAATTCTTTGAATCTTTTCATAGGGGATTCTTGCTCTAATTGGGCTCATCTGGACATTACATAGACTTGGTACAAGGAAGCTGGCAGGGTAAAGTCCTAGCCTGATTGAGACATTTGTTTTGACACATACAGCTCCTCCAGGTAATTATTGGACATTTTCAGGGTTGAAGCATGTGTGAAGCGGGTGAGCATTCCATACCACATACCCCTGTGTGACCTTTTTCATGCCAACCCCACCCTAATCCATATGACTGCCATTATCCCTAACAATTATCTCCTCTCCAGTGAGATTCACTCAAGGGCATTCCCATGATGTACACCGGCAGCTCCTTGTAATGCGGTCCCTGGCCTCAGGGGGCTAACATTCACCTCTAATCCCTTTAATGTAAGACAGAAAGAGGGATAAAGAGAAAGGTATAATAGGGAGCAGGAAGGAAGATGGAGGATCGAACAGAGGTGAAAAAAGAGGGAGGAAGGGAAGAGTTAGTAAAAAGATGAAAGAAAATATGAGAGGAAGAGTTATTAAATTCCATCCTCTTGTGCCACAGGGGTAGCAATGCTTTATCTGTACTTGGCAATGTACTTGGTTCTGTCATAACTATCTGCAACTCTTAGCTACAGAGTGTGTGATTTAGTATCGAGGGGAAACTCGATGATTTACAAACTCCAGCTTCATCTCAGTGTCTACCTAAAAGGCTGCAGGGAACATCAACAAGCTGTCCAACCCTGACTAATTGCTTCTGTAGCATAGTAAATATTATCTGAAATCAATTTCTCCTTGTGCCTTTTTTGCAAGCTATCTATGCATCTATAAGGTGCAGTCAAAAGGTTCAGAGACTGTGCATATAAAAAAGCATCCATCCCCTTCAAAGTAGACCCCTGAGTACATCATACACCATCTGCGATCGCACTGATTCTCCAACCTCAATTTAATTTTAGGAAACAGTTAAAAAAAACACAGGGAGCAAGATCTGGACAGCAGTAAGGTGGGGAGTTGTGACTGTGTTGTTGCAGCTGAATTGTGATCAAGCCTTGTCATGTTGGACAACCAGTATGCCATCAAGGCACAGTTCAGATAAGCTGCACTAAATTTTCTCACTTCGATACCTCAGAACATCACAGCAGTACTTGGAGTTTATAGTTTGACCCTGAGGGATGAATTTATGGTGCACATCCTCATGAATGTCAGTGAAAACCACAAACAAGCTGTGAGGTTGACTTGACACACCTTGGACAGTTTTTGGGAGAGTCTCTGCCATGACCGCTGTCTGGTCTCTAGGTCGTTCCTGTAAATGTGACTCTCTTCACTGGTGATGATCCCTGGCATGAAGATGGGGCCATCTGAGGCCTGTAGACAGAGATCCTTGCAGACTCAGACACAGTGCTGCTTCTGCCCGAGTGTTAAGAAATCACAAAGGCTCAAGTACCGGTGGCCACAATACTGCCCAGAACTCGGATGCTAATCTCGATCAAGCAATGTCACTAGGAATACCTAATCATTAAAGTTATAGCCCTCACCAGCTTATTCATGTCACCTCATATGCAGGTAGCCACTGTTTGCAAATGGAAATCTTTCACTCTTAAACCTGCACTTGTCACATGATTGTGGCTGCAAATAGTAGCAACTGAATATTGATATTAGAGTATAAGCTTTTTTACCAGGAGATACTGTTAGGTTACATGAGCAGCTTTAAGTTGTAGCTAATATTGTTTCTACTGTTATCAGGCTTATGACCTAAAGATTTGTGGCTCAATCCACTGACCAATGATCACAAGAAACTTGATGATAGTCAACACTTACACATATTAAGTCATCCATAAGCAAGCTCTAAACAGAAAAAATTTCAAGTGCTGAAATAACAGATGTAACAGAAATAGTTTTTGTCTTGAGTGCTTTCTGTGATTCTTATTTTTAAACTTTAGGAGGTTGTCCAGTGGTTAAGCTGTGTGTTTGTGTGTGTGTGTGTGTGTATGTGTGTGTGTGTGTGTGTGTGTGTGTGTGTTTTGATGATGTAAGGTTTTGTTGAAGGCCCAGGGCCACACAGTACTTTACTCAACTGTACATCAACAGGAAACTGTAAAGCTTCAAGTACCACTCTGAGCAAAGGTTTAGAGTCTGACTCATCTTTAATAGACCCCTCTGTCAGTGGAAGTGAGCATGTGCATTCTCTTTAACATGTGTGTGTCTGTGTGTGTGTTTAAGTGTTCAGTGAGACTTGGGGCATAGACACGTTTTGTGAGACATACTCTTTGGTTAGTAATGGCTGCCTTTGAGCTCAAACCGTATGGAGGCGTTTACTGGACAAACTGGCTCCAGTCTGATGTCCGCGGCAGAATTAACCCCTAACTTTATGTTTACTGGTCTTCAAGAAGTACTGATAAGCCCCAACAGACAAAAATGGTGGGAAATTCATGGTAAATAAATAAGATGCCTTTTTAGAATTGCCAAACTCTACTGTAATGTAATTTCATGGTTACAAATGTAATTAAATAAAGAGTTAAATAAAAATGATTGTATTTTATACATTCATTTTGTATGTTTATATAGCCACATACTTCTGACACATTATACCTGGCCTTACTGAATCACACTAAAAGTACTGTAAAACTTAAGTTAAATATTTGAAAAAACTAAAAGTAACCTTTAAGAAAATCTTACATGAAAGTACAGTAGCAAATTTACTCCAACATCTAAACGAACTAAGTTAAAGTGAAACCCAAAGCAAAATAAAAATGTATTAGGCAGTATAAATTTTAGCACTAAGCCACTTTTACAAACTGGATGTGTGGAATTTGTGTTGGCTCGTGCACACATGAGGTGTTCCAGCAGCATTTCTCGGTTGTCTCACGTGTTTGAGGAAACAGATATGCTTCTTCATTGATTAATGCAGCAGTCTCCACAGACTGGGAAGCGACATAAATCTTTTTTCATGCATTATGAAGTATATCTCCTCTGCTTTGGGCATGTAACGAAGATTATGTGTTGGTTCCTTGAAACCTTATCTAGATCAAAGACACAACATCATAGAGCAGTGCCCACTGGAATCAAGGCCTACGTCCTGTGTGCGTCCTGTGTGAGTGTGTGTGTGTCTCTCACTGAGCAAACAGCAATCTGTGGTAAATTAATAGCTGGGACAGTTTCATTCAACAAACTCATTCATGCAGGGGTGCGTGTGCAGACACACACACTCTCCGTTTGTATTAGTGTTCATGCTTCAGCTGGATGAAAAATGTGTGGTGGATGAAAAAAGAAACTGAATAATGAGGAGATAAAAAAAAATAGATGGGAAAACAGATAACTGTGTTCCTCCCAGCCTATAAGCAGGTCATAAACCTCCTCCTGGCAATGGAGAAATACCCGAGATAAGAAGTTAGCATTTTGGTGTGTATGTCTGTGTGTGTGTGTGTGTGCGCTTGTAGGTCAGCAATGAGGTGCAGCTGCATGTGTTCATGATAGTCTATATCAGTGGAGTCCTGGGTGTGTCAGTCTGTTTGTTTGTAGTGTTTGCTTTTCTCCACAGCCATATAAACTCCCTGACCCTCCTAACCTTGCAGTTAATGCTTCTGCACATTTTCTGCATTGTTTTCCTGCCAACATATAATTTTAAAAAAACATATTCTTCCTGTCCCACCTTAGTTTTATTACGACGGCCATGTTGATTAATGTTGCACTGTGAAAGGGGACAACATGGATAAGAGCAGATCAAAAGGAAAAAGAGGGAATGTTAACTGATAACAAGGGTTACAATAAATGTGAGTAAGATAACGAATCTGAAGCTGAGACATATTAAAGTAATGTGATTTTGTGGCAGTTCATCTATACAGAAGAATGCCTTGTGTCTCTATGAGAATCACATTTCTCATATCAGCATTGAAGGCTCATGACTTTAGAAAATGTGCATGGTAAAAAGTCAACAGAGTGCTTTACACACAACAGCAGACTTAACTGAGAGGTTTTGATATGAGTTCAAGCCATTTTGGTTGTGTAACACTCCGGGTTCAGAGGTGCTCAGGTTTGCTTTGGAAAACGGTCTGAATATAAAGCGCTCAGTGAAGCACCGGTCATCAGAAGAGCACGTCAAACGCTCTAACAGCTTTGGAAACTTCCTGCCTCTCTGTACTTTCTATCAGTGGTTTATGGGGAGCTGTGTGTCACAAATTACACATCACATTAATTGAGGTTGTTTTCTAGCATAACGTGGCTGTTAAAATGAATTTTTAAACACGTACAAGTAGTACTGAACTAGTAACTGGGAGTATCTGAGATTTTAGTGTTTTGATCACTGAAACTTAGAGGTAAAAACAAAATGAATGCTGCCTGTTGTTGTTTTGATGACACATTGACTTATAACTGTCCAACCTGCGAGTGTCATTTCTAGAGAGACATTAATAAGTAAGGATCTCTGCACATGATGACTGGCATGAACCTTTTGCCAGTTCTAAGTCATATTTTTTTGAATGGGGGGTAAAGAATTCTCCAAACTTCATGGCAGCCCTTCCTTGGTTGCTGGGTGACACTCACGTTAAGCATAGTTAGCCACTGACTTGTCAATGTTAGCCTGTATTTATCTCTCATGCACAGTCTTTGCAAGGCTTGATCAATCAATCAGTCAATCAATCAAGGACTGGATCATCAACATTCTAATACAAACTGCCACAATTGTACGACAAAGGCTTTGTTTGGTCACATGACCTGCAATTTTGACAAAAGCCACCGCAGCAAATTTCCATACAGTTTCATACATACAGGAATTCTTTTTAATCCCTGCAGTTGATTTGCATTTTTCTTCACAGTCCTAAACATTCAAGGATATGCTTCAGCCTCTTTGTGTCAGGGAGCTCACTGTCTCTGGTCTCGACTTAATGTGACTGTGGTTGCTACTCTTTGCTTCAGACACTGTGTTGATGTGGTGGCTTAGGTTGCAAATACGCTACAATTAACACTTCTAACACTCTGTTGTGCAAATATTTGTTGTATATTCTTGCATAGACAAGTGTAAGAGTGTATTTTTCAATGCCAGCAAAATAATTTTGTAAGGTAAAGAAGAGTCTTGACAGCTTTTTGTTTTTTCAGCTACAGAGAAGAAACATAATACCTGCATTAGTCATAGCACCAGCCTAAACCTGTTACTCTCTGTCTGTTCTGCTTAACTTTATAAAATATGACAGGTAATTTTACAAGTTAATCTATTAAGGGACATACTGAGTCCTGAAAATTGGGTTCAGTGCTCTCATGAAGGCTGACGCTGACAGAATGAACCCAAGCTAAAAAAAAAAAAAGAGGACAGTCTGCCAAAAATGTGTTTGATAGTTTGCTGAGACATGAAAACTCACATTGTTGCATTCTTTACTTAATCTATGATGTTCTTCCTGTGAGCACGAGTTGCATTCCATCACATTTTTGCTGTGATTTCTGCAGTTTCTGTCCCTGTACAGAGGCATGTTTATTACGAAAAAGCAAGATTTTAAGTTTGTGTGAATGAACAGTGTCCTTTTACTGGATAGTTAACCAATAAGCTGGTGATGGAGGATTTGAGGTCAAAGTGAAAAGCAGAAACACCTTTTTGGCGATTTTAGAGTTGGTCACCTTGCTGAGAAGTTAGATTTGAAGCTTGTAGCCTCCAGTTTTTCATCTTAACAGCCTATTGTGGCTGCTACTTCTTGTTCCATAAATCCCTGCTAAATTTCACACTGATTCAATGTCAAAAAAAATCTTAAAAATGAATTTTGTTCTGCTTTGTATAAGCATCAAATTAAACAATAATGGCAAGTATGACACTCAGTGATCAGTTGTATTTCCTGTGAGCACTTCATAATAAAACTCCTTCAGTGTGTCTCATGCTCGGTGATTTTAATGTAAATCTGCAGCAGTAGGAAATGCCCAGCACTTACACTAATACAGCACTGTGGTGTTTTATGTCTGGTGCAATCAGTTATTCCTGTGTTGTCATAAGTCAGTGACTGGTGGAAACAGTTCCTCACTGCAGTCCTGCTGCTTCAGTAGACATTCAGACAGAAAACAGCCCTGAATTAAAAGCAACACGGAGGGCTGCATTGATGGAGGTGTGTTGTTTAAGCTACCTTTACTAATGGATGACTGCAGTACTGCAACTCCAAAAATCCATATACTTCCAAAAGACCCCCATTTGAAGACAGGACATCTTGCATTCCCAACAAGATCAATTATTATTTATTTTAAATTAGCTTTTTTATAATTAAATTGATGCAAAACTTCGGTCAAGTTCATCTTGGAGTGAGTCTGTAATCATAAGTGTACAAGAGCTGCCAGAAAAAACACAAACTGTTTATATAAATACATAAAACGTAACAATTCTACATTAAAATGTCTTAAAATGACTCTTTTAAAATTGTTTTTAATAGTAAATAGCAGCACTCTTATTTTTAAATTGCAGTTTTGTTTGCCTGTGTCCTTTAGATAAAAGCCTATGAATGTCCTTTACCCATGCTGTTTACTCTAAAGATGACAGACAAATCGTCTTTGTTTGAGTAAAACAAAGCGAGAACATTTAGAGTAAGTGAGAGTGGGCTTTGCATTCCTGTAGGAACTGATTCTTATCAGCTGCAGTTTCATTGTTGACGTGTGAGATAGTTTAGTTTTGCTCTAGAGAGAGTTTACAGAAAGTTTAGATAAATCCCACACACTCTTCACCTCTCCCTCACTACCATATATCTCAGCTGCAATCTCTGAGGTGCCTGTGTGTGTGTGTGTGTGTGTGTGTGTGTGTGTGTGCGCGTGTGTGTGCGCGTGTGTGTGCGCGTGTGTGTGTGTGCTTGTGTGTGTGCACGTGTATGTGCTAGACAGAGTGAGACTGTACTTTTTCACCACTTGGGGGAAGCACTGAATTCTTGTAAAATTCATCATCGCAGTGAAGTGGCAGTTAAAGCTGGATGCTTCATCATGTTTTACTCTGCATCCACAGGACTAAAACATGGTTGAAGCTGCAAGAATTATTGCCTCCTTTCATATAAAGTGGACAGATTACTATTCAATACCAAATTAACAACAGAAGAAATTATTTTCAGCTTTTAAACCCCTTTAACTGCTGTCATTGACATTACATTTTGAGTCCAGCTGGTTACAATCTCGCTTTAAACAAACTTTAACTTAGCACAGACAGTAATTGGTAAAATGTGGCCATCTGCTAACTGTCAGACTAACTGGCTGTCAACACTGCTGTGATTCAGTAGTATCTCTGTGTATTATTTAAGTTGGGTATTCTCACAGTGTCGTATTGATGTTTTTTTGTTTGTTTGTTTGGTTTTTTTTTTATGAAGTGAAAATCTTAGTGCGTCCTCCATCCTGCTTCTCTCCCTCGCAAACACTGGGATGACCCAAGCACAGAGTATTGATGTTTGGAAAGTGGTGGGTGGAACACAGGGGTGCAGGTGAACAGGATGGTGGAGTGTGTGTGTGTGTGGGGGGGGGGGCAGGTTGTTTGAACTGATGTGATGACTGAATGATCCTGGAGCACAAGGACACAGGAGACAGGAGGAAGAGCAACAGACAGATTTGGCCTCTGACTATCATGGCGGGTTTAACAACAATCTGGTGATGAGTGGATGAAAAGCTGGTGGAGATAAACTGCAGGTTGGTGAGTTTGATGAAAGGCAGGTGAAGATCAGTCAGGTGAGTGTTAACTGTCCAGAGCCAGTGTCACACCCACAACACACATAAACACAGAGAGACAGAAGCAGATGAAAAAACACAGGGAACACTGGGACGCTTAGCTCTCTCCTTCATTGTAGCTTAAAGTTGACATGTTACTGACTTAATGTTAATTCAACGTTTAAGGTCATTTATTCATCCTTGCAACATGGGGTTGCACAATAAAAGAGAGTTTATAGCATTTCTTACAATGTGATAAAAGGAGCAAACAGCGTCAAACAGTCATTATGTAGCATCAATCAGCACTAGTTAATAAAATCTAAATTAAACTATTGTTTATGTTGTACTTGAGTACACAAATATTAAGAATTTAATATTCATACATGATGTGACAGGAAGCAGCAAAGCAAACATTAATGTATCTACAAATTGAATCAATTCATGTAGTTAACTAAGTTAAACTAGCAATAGTAGCTGGATACACACCATTTCTGAAGGACTGTCAAACACAAGATAAGGTTCTTGCAGCGAGTACAGCTGTGTCTAGCTTAGCTGTATGCAGTGGTACACAGTCTTTCTACTGTGTGTTTAATGTAATTTGGGTAAATTGATTTAATAACAGTACTTTTAAATGAGATGATCTGTTGACTTTAATGGCCTTTTTACACAGTGTCATGTGATTACACAGGGGAAGTGCATTGAGCGGCTTTTATTTCAGTCGTGTGGGATGAAGAGGTGGGATGGGAATGTGAAGTGTCTGAGAATCATATAATGTGGGGGATGGAGGAATGCTGTCACCTCTGGGTGTTCAGTCAGCATGGTCATTCAGTCAGCTCCATGTCATTTTAGGGAAGAAAAGAAAGAAAGAAATCACACATCACAAAAGGAAAAATATGAATTTTTCCATTCCAAGCAGAGGCAGAACATCTTACTGACGTTAAAACTCCTGTCAATGCTCCAAACTCACTGAAATATAGAAGATAGAAGACAAGCTTAACTTGATTTGAAGGGCAGGTTTGCATTTTAAACAATATTCATTCTATGCATACAGTGAAACCCTTTTTAATCTCCTAAATGCCTCTGGTCATACTGGACATAAGGAAATGGAAAAGAAAACATCATCTGAATGTAATCAAGTCCATATTCTGTGCAAAAATAGAATCTAAACTCTAGCTAAAGCTGTAATTAGGCTGCAGTAATTGGACTAAGACATGATTAGTTGATATATTTCAAAGTTATTTGATTGATCAAGTTGGAATTCCTTCCTTGTGGTACTATCCTTTAGCTGCAACTCAGCACAGGAACTCTGTCTGGGAAAACACAAAGAGGGGATTTTGGACTAGAAAAAAAGACAACTTTTGAAGGTTCTTCCTTGATTTGTCTCAAACTGCCACATCCCCCAGATTTTTTTGATTTTTCTAACAAGTAGGTTTTACAGCCAATCAATGTGGACTCAAGTCACATCACTTGAGAGTCTAACAGACCTGACACAGCTCCCTCTGGAGCCACAGAGGGCTTTGTACAACACTTCCCAGATATGCAGAAGTAGTCCAAAACACCAGTACAAACACTGTTGTGTTATGTAGAAGTAGCACTGTGTGTAAAGTGAAAACTTAGTTACTAATGCTTTAGCTTTTGGCTCTAGCAACACGGCCAGACAGACATTAGTAGTTAAGCAATTAGACACTAAGGAGCCTGATATTAAGATGCTTTACAGTCTTGAGTTTAAAGTCTGTAAGGAAAATAGTACTGATATAAATGTTTTTTCATTCTGTTGAATTCTGTTGAATTTGAATTTTGCCATCCTCTACAGATTCGATGTGTTTTTATTACACAGTTTGCTCTACAACATAAACAGCTTTGGTAATAAACATGTAAGATTACAGTCGTCTAACAGCATGTTTTTGTTGAGTAATAAAGCCAGCAGAAGATCTAAACCAGGAAACAGTTTGCCCCAAATGCCAGGAAATGCATCATCCTGTGACACACACACACACACACACAGACTCACACGGTGCCACGCCCCTCCACACACACAGGCAGTGATATGACATCCTGCCTAGTTGAACATGTGTGTCACTGCTGACTGCTGCGTCTCTCCACACCAGGTAAATACCAGCTCTGTCCTTCCTGTTTTCAAGCCCTTTAAACAGCTTTGAAGTGGACCACAGTCCTCTGTGCTCACGAGGGGCATTCTGTTCATGTGCTGCTTCATGCGGTCGGTGGGGCACTTGTTGTTCTGTAGTGAGAGTGTTTTATGGGTTGACACATCTGAACTTGTAAAATAGTGACTTGCATGCCGTCAGCTGTGAGTGTGTTGTAACTTCTCAACTATAATGCAAACAGATTTGAAATAATCTTTGGAAATTTGGGTACTGAATGTGTGACAGAAGGAACTTTTTACAACATTTTAAAGCTTTTTATCATTAAGATTAAGTATAACATTAATTATGGTTCATTGTAGTGGTGAGTTTAGGATTCGAACATTATGTAAGGCAAAGTTAACAACCAATTCGTATCAGTTTGAGTGTAAGAGAGTTACAACCTGATTAAAAGTTTACTGTTATCAACAGAATAATGCTGCAATGCATTGAATTTGATGTTTTTTTAATGGTCAACAAACCCCATCAGAGGATCAGACACTTTTCATGCTGTCTGTGCTGCTCAATCCATTGATCTCCAGTGAAGATGTTAAAAATATGTTATGTGTTTTTGTGGCTGCCGGTATGTGTGCATGTGCAATTTCACCATGGACCTGAAACTTTGATCTGCCACTATTACCCAGACACCAGGCTTCAATTTGGAGAACAAAAGAAGTCACAGAAGACATAATTGACATGTAGGGCAGTGGTGAGCTATGACTGTTGTTGCTTGTGAGATCCTCTCACCTTCTCCTGTCTTCGACACTGTGGGCGCTCACTGCAAAGACTGCGGTTCATCTCTGGGTCGTAGCCATACACACAACTGAGATCATCAGTGATGATCAGGACATGAAGCTGGGTTCATCCTGGGCCTGCTGACAGAAATCTTCACAGACTTTGACACAATGCTGCTTCTGCTTGTGAGTCAGAAAATTGCAAATTCTCATGAATCAGTGGTCACAAAAATTCCTGTAACTCAGGTGCTGATGAGGATCAAGCGATTAAACTTAATACTGACTCAGGCAAGTCATTGCTTGTACTTGCTAATGCACATTAGTGTGCAGCACTTTGTTTGCATTCAACAGGGACAGTCTCTGAAATTTTTGATTATATGTCGTATTTGGGTTGAACATTTTGAAGGCTCAGTCATTTTATTACACATCTGGCCTGTAACATCTGTAGGTTTATCGAATGTTTCTCACACAGGAGGGACTTCACTGGGGACTAAATTCAACATCAGATAAATCCACTTCACAACTGCTTAGTCAGGTAACCTTTTATTTAATAGCATGTAGGGAAGTTTGCTGATAATGGGACATTACTACTTTAAACCAATACAGTTCTAAAAATGATACTAACCAAGTAGGTTCAGAGAAATAAAATTGAAAAGAGCAAAATAAAGTAGATGTTTAAAAAATCTGTCTCATGGCAGCTAACTACAGTGAGTGTGTTCATGGCAAGGACCAAACATGTCACCCAGTGAAAAAGTGTGTCACTGAAGTATAACAGTTTTTGGACAAGAATGAAGCTCAATGGCAGAGAGGCAAAACCAGGCTTTTCACACACACACACACACACGATACTTCCTAAAAGGATCATTGTTGGTTTAAATCTGTACATTGGACTTCTTAGTAGTTATGGATTAAAAAAAATATACAGTATCACTTGAGATATGCTTTAGTCATGTCTAAAAAACTGTTTGCCTTCTAGAGTGTATGTCTGTTTTTTCAGATACAGCTGAGCTTCCTGTTTCATCAGCTCAGTTTGACCTATGTGACAGTTGAAGTTGGAAAGGATTTTACTATAACCTCACAGATGGCAGCTTACAATCATTTGTGGAGGTACAATAAAAATAAGAGAAGGTTCCTTTAGGCTCATCGACTGGGCTGCTAAAAATGTCCTGTTACAGCTGATTGTGACAAACTCTGATCTACTACCAATCCAGTGACTTTAAACTTAAAGCTGGTTTACACTGATCGAGGTTGTAATACCTCATACAAACTAGCTGAAGTTCAAAATGATCCTCTTCATGATCCATGTTGAGTTATCCTGTGGTATGTTTACCCACCAGACTGAAAAATATATCCACAGAAAGTGGAATTTAAAAGGGACACATGTACCTAAGGGTCCTATGAATAAGTCTTACTTAGCAAATTAAATAAAAGGATTAAAATATATATATATATATTTAGATACTTGTGAAATTTGTAAACTAAATTTTAACTTAGATGTATTATTAAGATGGTAGAATAATAAATTACATTGCACTTTGTATTTAGATGGAGACTGTCAACCTAAAATCACATTGACTTAATGCAGACATGTCACTGAGCCATTTTTAACACGAGTGAATGATGTAGAAATGGTAGTTTTGCAGCAACTGATGTAAAGATCCCGGAAATCATTTTCTTAAAAGAGTCGCACTTCCCTTTTTTTCTTTCATGTCACCTTTTTTCAAATTTCTCACACCGTCCCTGCCTCTTCCTTCTAGCAAAGAGGCATTCTTATGTGTGACTTGTAAGAGTGAGACAACAGAAGGACATTTCTGAAATGTCACAAATATGATGTGAATCAGTTGCACATCCATCAGCTGCAAACATTATATTTTTAATGATCAATAATAGAATAAACTTAATACTGGTTTAAAAACAAATGGCATGCAAATAAAATTAAGAAAGTCAAGAAAACTGTCAGTTTGTTTAAGTTCTTCAAGGGAAAATTTGCCTCAATTGAAGCTGAATAGCTCAAAGCTTTTTGCTGATGCAGTGGCCAGTGCCTACATGTACCATGATGCACTGCATAGTCTCTAAAGGTAATAAGACATGAATACACATAATAGCAGTTCCTGTAGCTGTTGTGCAATAAGATTAAAGAAACCTCAGCTTCATACCAGAAACCACACACCAGCAGTGTTTAAAAACTGCACATAAAATCACCCGAATGTCACGAATATGTCACAGGATCAATTAATAACACCTGTCTCACACCACTGCAGGCCACAGACAACGCTGTCAGCATTGAAAATGATCAGAACATTTTACCTTCAACCTTAAGGCTAAAATCACTCTAAATGTCACCAAACATAACAAGCCGAAATAAGTATTGTAGATTAATTGGTGCCTCCTGACTGAGAGAGCTCCCGACAGGCTGTGTTTTATGACTATATCACACCTTAAGAGTGTGGTTTGGTCCAACACAAAAACAGACGAGGTAAAACAATAAAAATCAATTAAAAAATGTTGAGTTAAAGAGAGAGAAGAGAATGATAGAGGCGGTGAAGGTAGAGACATTGAAAATCTTGGAAGCTGTCTAATGACGAGTCTCTGCATTCAACTTAATGGTTTTATAGTAGCCACTTGCAGCTGCAGTGCATGGTGGCTGCAGCCCTGCACCTCCATCTCACACTGACTGACAGCTCAGGCGCTGCAGGGTAAATGATTGTGACGGGGGAGGAGGGTTGAGGAGGAGGAGGATGGAGGGGGGAGAGAGGGGAGGCGTAGTCCTTGTCCTCTCAGGGATTAGTGGAAGCTCCTTGGTCCATTTGCATGTGAATGAATCCCAGGGCTGCTTTTAGCCACCAACACCCCCCCTTCCCTCCTTCCCTCTCTCTCTCTCTCTTTTTGTCTCTCACCCTTTCTTCACTTCTCCTGACATCAGGGAGAAGTGGGGAGAGGGAGTGAGGCGGTCAGAGAGGGAAAGACAGACTGAGAGAGAGCGTGCAGGGCCATCACTGTTAATGTGGACAAACGTCGCAGAAAGAAAAGTTCAGTAAGCAGAGACAGTTCTTCCATCCTGCTCTGTTCAGAGAGCCCTTCACTGCCAACCAGGGAGTCACACAACTGGCTTTTGTGAATGAGAGAAGGTAGGATTTTTTTTTTTTGTTTTGTATCTCTGATCCCCCGTGGTTATTGGTGGGACATGCTCAGTCTCCTGGGCTAACAATGAGAGCTGACAGGACTGGTCCACTTTGGCGGTCAGGCTGGGGGGGTGTGTGTGTGTGTGCCTGTGTGTGTATTGGAGGGGTACTGAAGGAGGGAGTCTCTGTAGTTTGTTAGAAACAGTAATGGCTGGCCTCTAACAAACTGTTGGATCAAACAGTTCCCTAAAGTCAGTGCTGTTGCTTGAAACTGGAGTTCACCGTGGCTTTCAACACTCAGAAAGTGCTACAATTTCTGGATCACCATGCACATTTTCAGCAACGTGCTACACACACCACTCTTTGTAACGTGAAACATGAAACGAGGCTACAAACTACCATTATTTTCATTTTCGATTCATTTGATTTGGTAATTCGATTTCATTTCACTTTCATAGAGTCAAAAGTGATGCAGTCAAATGTCCTATTTGTTCATGTAAAACACTCAAAACCCCAAAGGTATTCATTAACTATCATGTAAGAAAAGAAAAAGTTGCATATTATGAACCAACTATCAAGCTCTTGTTCATTTTGGCTTCAAATTTTAGTTAGAAAATTGATTATAAGAACAGTTGCATATAAATTTTCCATTGATTAAGGATTTGATTATGCAACTAATTGTTACAGTGCTAAATCATAGCTTTTTTTAAGATGGTATCTGATATCACTACAACAAAACCAGATTGGAGAGGAAAAAGAGCAGTCAGATGATCAGACATGTTGGAAATCAACCTTCTTGTAAGTCAAGCCTATTCAAAAGAGAAAATGAAGGTAAGCCATAAAATAATATCCGAACTGTAATAAAGATTCATCACAGCTGACAAACGTACTTCCTGCTTCAGCTACAGGCTGCTGCATCGCTGAAGTCATGTCAGAGGGCTGATAGATCATAAGAAACATTTCAAGACTGTTCAAACACCAAATGTAGTGATGCAGATAGTCTTGATAAAGGCTTTGGGTTTGCTCATCTCCCTTCATGTTTAGTCAGGCTTAGTTCAAAGGTCACTGTTTTCAGTTCTCAGCAGTTAATCTAAAGTGTACGATTGTCATAGTAACTGAATGACAATATGGTCGACATTACTAAGACCTAAATAAAGGTGACTGGAGTTGTCTTTAATAAGATACTTTTTTTTAATAAATTGATGAAATTCTTTCTATGCATGACTTGCACAAAGAAGTTCAAAAAGCAGCAGCACATGGATCTTAAAACAAAGAGTTTAAAAAAACAACATATAACAAATCAGCAGGGATGTTCAACAAATTCTGTAATTTAAATAAGTCAACAGGTTGTATCTTTGACTGGATCAAATAAGTTTCACTGTGAGAGATGTCACTTCAAAATGTATTTCTGTGTTTCGCATGTTGTCATAACTCTTAAAGTCTCAACAGAGATCAATTGACAGACAGCAATTCTAAATGTTAATAATAATTGTTTTAATAATTGTTTTTCTAATAATCAAAAGTTCATTGATATTTTATTCATTCAATCCCTGTTCTTGTTATGCCTGATGACTGATGATTTTTTCCTCATCATTACCTCAAGATTAGAGAGCTGTAAACTTGGGTCAGTTGCACATTTTGCACAATGACAGTTAGTGTTGTGCAATCATGACAATGGAAAAGTGTCAAAAACTGTTAGAAAGGAAGTCTGTCAGAGCCAAACCCTGGTGCTCTTATGAACTATGAAACCATCTGCCTAGAAATGATACCAGCTGGTTTTGTGTAGTGATGTAGTAGAAACACAGTTTGGTGATAATACCCTTGAGTTCAGATGAAGCAGGGGACTCTTCAGTGGCAGTGATTTAAAAAGCTCTGATCTGCCCTTAGAGGTAAAGTTGAGAAAAGCTCAGCATTTTTTTTCTTTATACTCAACAGTGTTTTGAACTGGAGGACAGGAGTATGTATCAACATGGCACACACACAATGCTACAGTTTTTCGAGAGCCCAAAGGCCCTCTATTACTTTGACAAGACATGTATTGCAGATCCATGCTTCACAGTTCAGCAGGATCATCACAGTATCAGCACTTGGACGAGTTCTCTGTCATTACATCTGTCCATTTCACACTTTGTTCTCTTCCCAAAGTTATTTGTTAAATGCTTTACTGGCTTTGAGCTCCACACATGCTGTTGTTAATGATGACTCATGACACGTAATAGATTTACGCTGAAAGCCTAGAAGGGAATTCAGTTGGCGTAGTTTTGGTTTGTACCTGAGCTGTTATGGTCTGTTATTTGACTCACTGACAACGCATGGTGCAACTTGGCTCGTCCTGACTTGCCGTGTTTTTGGTTTTCCATTGGCAAAAGTTGTGGATGGTAGCTGATATCACCTCAGTCAAAGTTCCAAACAAGCTGATTTCAGGGGGGGTTGTAGTGCAGTAGTTAAAACAGGGTTAAAAAACAGGTTAAAAAATAATATACTTTTTTTTTTTTTTTTTTTTACATTAAGTATCGCATCAGTGCTCAGTATCAGCTGATATACAAAATTTAGGCATCAAATTGACATCAAAAAAGGAAAATGTAGTATTTAAACATCCCTACTTTGTACTCACTCTCTCCAGGGTTGTGCAGATGAGCTGACTGGCCTCCACAGTGTGACGTTGCGTTTGCGTTCCCCCCAAGAGCTGACTTGACTTCAGCTTTCTGCTGCAGGGTTGCTGTGTTTTTATGGCAGGATTCCCACATAAAAATGAATGGAAGGACTTGAGTTTTTGCTGTAACACCTGATTTTGGCAGAAGGCCCTAAGTCTGCTTCAATCAAAGTGCTTGCTAGGTTGTCCACAAGATCTTAACACCACCAACCCCCCCACCCCTTTTTTTAAAGGAATGATCTCACAGACAATTAGTTCTTTCCAACTGCTTTTGTAACTTACTAGAAATGAATCCAACAATCTTACACACCTCATGTTGAGCAGTGGTGAAAAAATAATAGGCCAAATTTGTCTCTACAGCTCAGAGTTTTGTCATTCATCATATAGCAACCTCAGTCATTTAAATCCACCACCTGAATGCCTTTAGGGGAGTCTGTCAGTAAAGTTTGCTCATTTCTCTCTGTTTCTTCACTGTTGCCATTACACAGAACATGTTGTGTGAAATAGCTTATTTTAAGCATTCATTCAAAGCTTAAAGCACCAAAAAATGCTTAGAACCCTAAGCTGTGGATCCACACCTAAGCTGTCTGTCAGAGATGATGCCTGAGTGAGTTTGCTTTGGGCATCTTAAGGTAGGAAGTCTGGTCTAAGCCTCATTCAGACTACAACACCATGACATAATGTATTCTTCGATTTTCAGTGATGTAAGTAAGGCTTTACATCACACTTTTAAATACATTACAAACTTCATGATGAGATAATACAATAGTATTGCAGGCAATTTTATATTTAGTATTTTTCTGATAAAAAAACATAAAATCAATTATATTACAGTATTACAGTATTAATCGCAAATCCCTGGATGAACTGATCTGACCTCAGTGTGGTGTGATTACAGATCAAACATACCACCGTGCCTCCACACAATGAGCTCAATACAAACATTTTGTCAGTTGTTAGGAGAGGACCATCCCACTCACAGCCAAATGTTTTAACATGTGATGGCTGGTGACACCCCCCCACCCCCACCCCCACCCCCATCTTACCCCTGGGTGGATATTTTGATATTCATGAGAGCATTAACACCTCTAAAGAACAGGGGGAGGGTTGCTTGAACCTGTCAGTGAACTAATTCTTCTCATCACATCTGACCCTTTTCACAACATTGTTTAGAAAGTGTTTAGACAGTGATGTCAGGAAAACATGGAGAACTACAGGTTAGGGTTACAGGCTGTTTTTCCCCTCAGCAGTCAGTTGGCATGGGATGTGAGTTTTTTTAAAGTGTGCCTTTTTTCAGTCAATTTTTTTTGTTCTATGTGAGCTGTTGCAGAAACTCTCTAGATTATATGTTGATATTTTCAAGGACATTTAATAATTGCAACTGCAAATGTTAAAAAAAAGTCATCTGAAGGTCAAGAGATGTGTTCGTCAGTAGAGGGCTTATTGAACTTGTACCAGTTGCATGTTGTGAACATAAAAGCAACAAGTCTTAAGCATGAAATTTCTCTCTGAATATGGCAAATATATTTATGAAGGCAGCAGCAGACATGTTTTATCATTAAGCAAAGGCGCTCTGATGGCTGATTGTTATCCCTCAAACTCCTCACATTAAATTAAATGGGGGAACTTGCATTTTCAGCTAATTCGGTATGAATAGGGCCCTTACTCACTTATAGAGTCCTTAATATAAGTCACACCATTAAAGTCTGCAGTCCTTTAATAATTCAGTACTTCTATGCAAGTGTATTTTTGTCAGATTCAAAGCTGAAATGAAATGTTAGACAGTCTCCTTCGGCCCTTCTCTTTTGAACCTTTCATTTGTATTTTTGCCTCCCTGAGCAAACGCTGCCTGAGCTTCGAACAGTCTGTTTCTCCTGCAACTGTTTGCTTTTCACATGCATCTCTACTCACTTCACACTCTGTGTGTCCGCTGGTTACTTAACTTGTTATTTAATCTACAGTTATATATTGAGCTAAATGCCAATCGTACACCACCAAATTAGTCAAATACATTTTATATATATTATATTGCACCTTTATAATATGGCATTTTAAACTGCATTTACTGCAAAAGTGTACTTACATTTACATTATACATACTTAGACTTTGACTTAAGGAGAATACTACACCAAAACTGCTACGTAGGGTGTTTTTCTGTGTGTATTTTAGAACAAAACTGCAGTAAAATGCAGCAGACACATACCTTTATGAATAATAAACACAAAATTCATTATAGTATTCCTCAGATGAAAAAGCCCCTCTCCCAAATTGTTAGTAAGTAGAATGGATTTTCATGTAAAGGGGCAATCTAGTGTTTTAGCGTTGCACCCTCACAAAGTCAGGGGACTAAACAGATGATCCAGTGAAAATATGATCAAATCTATCTTGCAGAGAATGAGATGACTTGACTTTTACTTAATGTGAGTCAAGAACTAGAATTAATGAATCCTTAATTTCTTGGATACAACCAACTGCTGCCTTTTTGTTATACCTCTCCAACTGATCTTTTTTTTTTTATCTGATTATTTATTCAACAAATATTTTTTTCTGTGGTTTATTAATGCATTTGTTCAAGTATAAAACACATCCTACTCATTTTGAGTTGAGTTCAGCTTAAAAATGAATGTAAACCGTAATGATGCTTAAAAACTCGACTTGCCTGTCTGTTTCCCTGCCCTTCTCTGTCCTGACTCATGAGGATTAGTTCTGTTCCAATGGTTGTACGAGTGGATATTTATAGCTGATTAAATTATGTGGACTAACACAAAGTGTGTGTGTGTGTGTTTGAGTGTGTGAATGTGAATGTGTATTGTGGAAGCCAGAACTAGTAAAAATGTCACAGTTTATTGAGTCTCACAGAGAAGACACTAACATACAAACAAACACACTTATCATGAGGGTTTCAGGCGTCTCAATTTAAGTATTTGTAAGTCAATATAAAACCAAAGAGATACACACAGACACACACACACGCATACAGTTCAAGTTCTCAGGGGGATTTTCACTGCTTTTCAATCCTCTTACAGCACAGACTAGACTACGCACACACTCACACAGGTAGGAGAAGGAACACACTTCACTTACATATACACCAACTAAGTCCTGTAAAGTGTGTGTTTGTCAAGGAATCAGGGTAATTTACTAGTCTATGCACAACACAGGGTTATAGTGCCTCATGGTACACACACATAGCACATACACACAGATCTGGAAATTGAGGGAAATATTCTGCCTCTGTAGAATCAGTAAGTCATGTGGATCACCTGACACAATGTGGTGGTGGCAGCCTAAGCTAAAACACACTCAGCGCTCAGAGCTATGAGGACCATGTGCCAGAGACAGTGCACACCCTCCAAGTCACAGAATTACCACCCTTAAGAATGTGTGTTTTGATCAACAACACAATGGTAACTTGTTCACCTTTGTGACAAATCAACTCAAGAGCTAGCTTTCAGAAGGCAAGTGTCTGGGTGAAAGTGAAATCCTCCTCCAGATATTATGCTAAACAAAAATCTCCCTGCATGTATAAAACAGTGATGCACTGGTCTGCATTTATTTTAAGTGTGCAGCTAAATACACAAGTTATCATCTGTACACATAGCTATGTTGTTCTTTGCTGTTATTTTGCATACACTCCAGCAATAGCAGGCTATGCAACTAGTATGTTCTAGTAAGTTCACTGTGACACCAAAAGTAAAGAGGAACAAATAGCTTCAGGAGGATCTTATGATATATGTGGTGTACAGTTATTGCGGGGGGGGCACATTTCAATAATTCATCTCATAATTACAGTGATTACCCAACTGTACAGCACTTAACCCCTCCTGAAAACCTAAATAGTAATTTTGACTTTCTGTTTGTGAGTGGATTATTACAAAATTGGTGTGTTTAGAAAGTGTTTCTTCCTTACATAGTTGGTCCACCATAGAGCACAGATAAGTTGTTTTTTTTATATATATATTGAAATGTAAAATAATGATTTTTTTGAAAATGCAGATACTGCTGGAGAGCTGGAGACAGACCTGCTCACCCCGATGGAGGAGATACAGGAGAAGGAGCGAGGCATCATGGGACAAGAGCCAGAAGATGAGGGCAAGAGCAAAGGACAACCAGCCAGTGAGAATACCCAGAATTCTATGACAGAAAAAGAGGAGGACTGTGAGGGGCTTCACGCAGAGATGGAAAAGGGGAAGGAGAAGGGAATGGAGGAAGGAGAGATGAAGAAAGAGATGGAGCTGGATGCAGAGGTGAAGGTGGACTTGGGTCAGTCTGTGCCAGGTTTGCAGATGAGCTACATCCGAGGCAGTGACCTGTTTGGCTACGTAGGGATCGAGGCAGTTCTGGACCAGATGAGGAGCAAGACCATGAAGGTCGGCTTTGAGTTCAACATCATGGTGGTCGGTGAGTATCACATGGACACAAACACAGATACTTACAGTTCTTCTTCTTATTAAAAAAGAAGAATAAGAATAATTCATGAACTGTCGTGAGTTCTAAGCTTCCTTGTTGCAAGAGAGGAGAGGACAATGTGTCTGCTTTGTCATCAAATTTACACCATCAGTGCTTTGTTGTAGACCAGGAGCGCCCGTTACGTCCATCGTGATCTACCAGTCGATCGCACAAGTAATGTGGGTAGATCGCCTGGCATTAAAAAAATCTATCCAATCCATCCAATCCATGCAGACTGGAAGTTGCGCGCGCTATTTCAGGGCAATTCATGGGTCTTTCCCCGGTTACCATGGAAACAGACAACAAGAAGCGGAGTGACTCATGCACGAGCTGCCGAGTTGCCCAGTTTATTTCTACCAAACTTCAGAAAGGGTATAAAAATGAGTGGGGGAGCCGCAGTGCGAGTCATCAGAGTAAGGTAATGACAAACAATGTGCACAGTTGTATTGTGCAATATGGGTTCATGCAGTTATGGAAGATGCATCAACTCATGCATTTTTATAGTGAGTAGATCATTTTGACTTGGTCATTTTATAAGTAGCTCGCAAGCTGAAAAAGTGTGGTCGCCCCTGTTGTAGACAGTGTTTCATGAAGTTTCGTCTTAGACACTAACTCACAGAACAGTGAATTCGTGTCCAGAGAGTCTGGAAGCAACAAAGAACATGGTACATGTTATTTTATTACCACTGAGGGAAAATTCATCATCAAAGATCTGAATATACAACAAGGTTTCCTATAACTAAGTTACTTTTTACTGTATTGTCAAATAAGATGTTTAGGTCCTTAAAATTATGTCTTCTTGCAGAAATTTTGTTTAAATGGTGAAATCAGTTTTAACAGTCAGCAGCCGCTTAGTTTAGGCAGGTAAGAAGCACTGTGGGATGGAGCAGGCTCATGAAGCCTGACCTTTGTCTCCGCTGCTCTGCGATGCCAACAGGCTGCTACAGGTTTGGGGGATGTTGGGCTCCTTCATTGTGGCAAAGGACAAATTTTTGCACACACTGCTTAAAGAATGTGGCCACACTTGTCCCACAGATGGTGATTTGATCAGTTGGATCTCAGGACACATTAAGAGTGCATACCTGTCCTGAGAGCTGTCCACCTGTGCTCAAATCACCCAGCATGCATGCTGATTTGATATGAGGTGTGCACAGCCTCTCAGTGCATGGAGTGCAACTGCCTCTAATCTGATTTTCATAATTTTCATTGCCTGGAACATTGTGAGTATTGTAAATTAGTAAGGTTTGAATAATGATAAAGTTAATATGCTTATGAGGAACAAGAATGAGCTTTCCAGAATGACAGAGGTCCACTGTTCTCTGTCAGAGTATAACAGATGTCCCTCCTTTCATAACATAGGATGACATTCACACTCCTAGAAGGAAAGAAAAAACACAAGCCAATGGAATGTTTATACCAAGGAAAATAAAGCTTAGTCCTAAAACCTCCATTACCTGGTCGGTGTATAAATACTGAGATTTAGAGAGTAGTTGTGCAAATATGTTAGTTTTAGCTAGCACTGTAGTTTTCAGTCAATATTCTTTTTGATATGCATTTTTGCTTAAATAGTCCAATACAACTACAAGACATCAGCCAGCTTTTGTGTAGGTCAGCATCCACTTTTTCGAGAACATGACATTAGTTGCAAAGATATTTGGGTGGTTCAACAAAAGTTAACCGCTCTAAGAACAGGTTGGACTTATATACACTGGATTTAATGGTCTTTGTGGGTTTGTGTCATTTTACATGTAAATTAAATGTAAATGTAAATCGGAAATCAGGTCCATAGGTATTTGGGCAGTAACACAATGTTGGTATATTTTGCCTCTCAACATCACCCCAAGATATGTGGACTTTTTAAACTGTAAGCTAAGGGTTTAGCAAAAACATGGCATTAACTTGCAAGAGATTACAGCCATTTTTACACAAAGCCCCTTCTTTTAGATGCTACAAAATAATTGAACAGTTAACTAATAAGCAGTTGTATGGCCAGTTGTGGCCTGTTTCCTTGCTGTTCCATGACAAATAAAGCAGATAAAAAGTCTGACGTTGATGCCAAATGTTAAATTTGCTTTTTGTAGCCTTTGGGACTTTGAATTCTCAGCATGCAGGCCAAAGAGGTGTCAGTGCAAGTAAAGGAAGTCATCATTGGGCTAAATAATAAAAAAAAAAAATACTAGCAAAAACTATAGGAGTGGCCAAATTAGCAGTGGATGATCAAAGAAATTCTTTCCCTGGTAAAGAAAAAAACTCTTCATGACATCTACCAAAGTAAGGAATTCTCTATAGGAGTTCAGCGTGTTTTGTCAAGTCTACAATCAAGAGGCACCTTCATAAATCTAAACACAGGGGGTTTATGACAAGTGTAAAATTACTGGTAACACTGAAGAACAGGAATTTCTAGATGAAACTTTGCCAGAAAACTCCTGAGAAAGCTTTCCAAGTCCTGGAACAAGACTCTTTGGACAGATGAAACCAAGATTAACTTGTACCAGACTGATGGAAGGAAGAAAGTTTGGCAAAGTAAAGTAACGGCTCATGATCTGAAGCAAACCACATCATCAGTCAAACATGTGAATGCAGTGTCACAGCATGGGCATGTATGACTGCCTATGTGACTGTGTGTTTACTGATGAAGCCAGTGCTTACAGAAAGAGACATGTATAGGGCTATAATGTCTGCTCACATCCAGCCAAGCGCTGCAAAACTGATAGGATGGAGCTTCACAGTGCAGATGGATAATGACTAAAAAAACACACTGTGGAAGCAACTCAAGAACTTGTGAGGACAAAGAAATGAAATATGCTTTAATGTTCATGTCAGTAATCTGATCTAAACCAACCTGAGCATTATTTTCCCTTTCTTAAGACCAAAGTCAAGGCAAGAAGACAAACAAACAAACAGCAACTAAAGGAGGCTGCATTAAAGGCCCGGCAAAGCATCTGAAGGAGTGAAACTCAGTGTGGTGATGTCCATTCATTAAAAAAGCTTTTAGTCAGTGAAAAATTGCAATCCACTGTTTGAAATGTAAGAATATATCTGTCTGTGTGTAGGTGTGTATCAGTGTGTGAGCCAACATTCTACTGCTAAAATGTTCCTTCACTGATTCAAATTACCTGCCCTGCTGTGCTGCAGACAATCGCAGACCTCCACAGGGAGGTCAGCTTCTCTGAGCCACTGAAGAAGGCTCTCCACTGTGGCGAGCTTACACTTTTCTGAATAGTGAGGCTTACTTATGTCCTCTGGGTCACTGGGATGTCAGAGGATTTCTTAACAGTCCTTTGTTTCCCCTTTTTCCCTGAAAGGAAACTCAACTGTATGTCCTGCATCTACGAAGACATTGTGTATAAAAAACCCACTCTGCTTGTTAGAGTCTTTGTGTGTGTGACTGTGTGTGTGACTGTGTGTGACTGTGTTGGGATGATACTGGGGCTGGTGGCCTCTTCCTCATTGAGATAATACACTTTGCTTTTCTATTGGAAGAAGAAGTATGATTGTGTGAGGAGGAAGTGGTTTTGAGTGTCAGGGCTGCTTGCTCTTTCCTGCCTCACGCAAACAGCTAATGTACACTTCCCCTGCCGTTTGATTGAAAACAGGTTTCTCCTCGATCACTTCTAATGATTAAACGCACGATTGTTTTTGATATGTTTTTCAAATGACTTTATTACAAATAATGTAAATGAGTTTAAGTAGGTGTGTGATTGGTTCTAGCAGTGTATCCTTATGTAGACATTCACCCCGAAGTCAAACATAGAGATTATTGCAGTCTGCTGCTTTAGATGTAACAAGTTCCCAGAAACTAGTGCTACTGATGGAGAGAGAGGAAGTGTCCTTATGTAATGCTGTAACCAATATCTAATGTAATCATTTTATAAAGATTATGTAAACATAAAAAGAGACAGCCAACAGCATATTCCTCTCGAACGCAGAACAGATTTTTTAGTTTTTGTGATCGTTCAGTGTCATTCGGTGCTACTTTTGTTACCAACACATAGAAACATCAGCAAATATTTGAAAATCATTTGAAATTTCTAGATCTACTCTCCTTTAAGCTCTGGTTTACTATGCACCAACTTCTGAGAGAAATATCTGGCTTCTCAACAGCTAAATATGTCAAAGTATTCAAAAAAGTTGGTTGTTTTGTGGCTAGGAAGTTCACAGTTGGATTATCAGAGTTTGCTGCCAGCAGCAATCTTACAGTCTTGCACCTGCCAGCACCCATAGAGCTCAATGCTGGAGCTGGATTGCTACCTGCAGTTTTATCCAGATCAGTTTCATCTTGCCTTACCAATATAAGTCATCAGAATCAATGCCCAACAATGTTGCTGCTCATCTCTGTCAGTCATAACACCACTTAGAGTGAAGATATCAAGATTATCCTCACATAGCGTTTACGTGACGGCTGGTCTGAGGTTATCTACTGCCTTGAGTAATTTACTGTCCCATTCAGCTTTACAAAGCACTTATTCATTATTCTTTTAACTTGTAATGTAAATGTAAAGTCATGCAAAGAAATAAAAAAAGAGAAATGATTTTATGTCAAGAATTTGTCTACATGTCAACAATCAAACCTCCAACCCAGTTGGCTGAAACCATCCCATCACTTAGTTTTAAACAATCTCAGGTCCAAGCAAATGAGTTTGTCTGCCAGCTGGGTTATGGCCTTCTTGTCATCCCATTTTGGTTGTTTGAGTTGTTTGATTTGAAAAGTGTCTTTCATCTGTTGCAACACCTGTGCTCCTGCAGCAGCTGTCAACAATGAGCCTTGCTTGTGGCTGTCAAAGATCATATTTTTAGCAAACAGCTTAGCCACTGACCATGTTATTGTCACAGTCATTGATCACATCAAATTTCTCTCAAATGTCCAACTTGGCCTCTGGATATACTGTCAGCTATTTGGTGTTCAACACTGGCTATGTTTGCTTTTATGTTGTAGCCCTTATATCTGTTCTGAGATAGTATCAGCTAACTGTGACATCCTTTTAGTGCACTGATGATGATTAAGGGGTCAAAGGTCGTGTAGGCTTTGATATGCTTTTTATTTGAAAGAAAACCCAGTGGGCAACAGGGCTTAATATAAACTGTCTTATATGTTAGAAATTATTATTTTCATTTCTAATATCTCTTGACAAAAAATGATTGAGTTATTTTTACGTGTTCATACCTGGAAATTTGTATAGTTATATTTTTACCCGTCGGACAACTTTTCTGTAAGTTATTGGGCAGGTAAGGTTATTTGCCCAAGCACAATACAGTTGTTAATGGATGTTAACAGAAGGTTGAACTGTGGAACAAAGAACCCAGTGAACATAGATATGCTCCCTTAAAACTGTAAAAATAGGGCCGCCGTTTAGCTCAATCGGGAGCACGGGCGACCCATGTACGGCAGGCTCAGTCCTCCATGCAGCGGTCGCGAGTTCGACTCCGGCTCCTACCATTTGCTGCATGTCTCTCCCCTCTCTCTCTCCCTGTTTCCTGTCCGATATCTCAGCTGTCCTATCAATAAAGGT
>JAQMCX010000022.1:7435507-7475287 GCA_029814765.1 Acanthurus leucopareius
CGACCATTTGCTGCATGTCTCTCCCCTCTCTCTCTCCCTGTTTCCTGTCCGATATCTCAGCTGTCCTATCAATAAAGATGTAAAAGCCCGAAAAAAATATATTTAAAAAAAACAAAAACTGTAAAAATAATTTATTAATTATGTAATAATTTAATTTAACAAAATTTTAATTTAATAAAACAAAATAATCAACTTCTCTTAACCGTCCAGTTTATGGGAACAGAAGCAGAAAATTCAAAGTTTAACTCTGTTCCACTTAAACTTTGTCTCACACATGAGTCTCTACATAAGAGATTCAAGTACAACACAGACTACTTATTGAGTCTTGCAGTCAGCCATGAAATAATATTCAATTCTATTCTTTTCTGTTATATTACATAACATTATATTATATTATATTATATTATATTATATTATATTATATTATATTATATTATATTATATTATATTATGTTATGTTATCTTATGTTGCATTTTATTTTATTAGTTTACAAGAGTCAAATCAAATGGATTTGGGCCATGGTGTCTGTCAGCTCAAAAATGGCTCTGTAGTTTGATAGACAGTTTGCATAGAAGCTGAGAACTTACATGGTCTTTTATATGAAAGGAAAAAGACAATAAAACTGAAGATTTGGCAGATATAAATACTTCTCACTCTTAAAGACATGTGTAAAATTAAATTAAAGCATTGTTTTTCAATGTGTCTGCAGGTCAGAGTGGTTTGGGAAAGTCCACGCTGGTCAACACTCTGTTCAAGTCAAAAGTGAGTCGGAAGTCTTGCACACCTGGCTACGAAGAGAAGATCTCCAAGACAGTCAAACTGCATACAATCAGTCACGGTTAGTCTGCAAACAAACACATACACAAACCCACACACATATCAAAGGTATGTGTGTGTATGATTTTAACTGTAACATTCCTGACCAGGACACAGTAAAAGCAAAAGCTTTTGTTCCAGGCATGTGCCTTTTTCTTCCTCTTTCTACAGCAACTGAATACGCTTGTGCAAAGACGGAGGTCATGACTGGTGCTATAACAGGAGGCAGCACTCACATCCTACTTTCGTATCACTATTCCTTTTAGTTTGTGTTTCATGACCAGGATTATCAGTTTAGGCTGTAACAGCTTTCAAAAAAGAGTGAAAGTTTTGAAAGGTGTTGCATTATCTGTTTTCAACAGAATCAAGAATTTGTCTATTCCTCATCTGCACTGCAAAACAGGTGGATATTGTGTCCTTAAAAAGCTATGCTTCAAAAGTCAGCTTCCTTAAAATGTCTCGTAATAGAATGCTTTCATAGCTATGATTTCTTCCTCAGAATGTAATCTGGGACAATTTTATTTTTGTAAATCCGAAAAAAGAAAAACTTTTACTTAATGAAATTCCCTATACACTGAGTACATGTTTGCATTTTTATGTGAGAATGTGTCATTAGTAAAGTTTTTTATTTGTGACTTTTTTTCAAAATTAAAAAATGAAACATGATTTCCACACTCTTCTAAATTTAGAATACTCATTTCCAAACATCAATTAAAAACCTCACAATAGAGCTAAATTAGGTGTCAGGTTTTTTTAGTGTGTGTTTGTGTGTTGATTTAAAAGAAAACCCTGGGATGGAGACACAAAACGTCTTATCTCCTACTGCTCCTGCACAAACACACTCAATCACACAGACACACTCTAAGGTACACAGTCTGTCCCTCTTTGTTAGAGGCATGTTTTATTTCATTTGTCTTGAATGTGGATCTGCAGATGGTGACATCCACCATAAACATTTTCTCCTGCACTCTTACATGTTTCTGTGAATGTGTAAATGCTTGTCACATTTATACTTTGCACACTCCGAAACACAGAAAACATGAAAAAACTGCTTTAAAAAAAGCTCTGACTAGTATAAATGTAACCATAACAGTGTGCTGATGAAGAACACAACGTTGCAGCAAAAAAGTCTAAATATGGTCATGTTTCAGATGCTAACAAAGGTTTCACTACTGTAACCCTAGCTCTCTCCAATCACACTAGTAAATTCACCCACTGAAAATGGCAAACACAACGCTACCTAATCAGGATGCACCTACAGAATATGTGTCTGTTGCATTCTGAAAACCCTGCCTTACAGTGCACCTAAATGCGTGAATCAAAAGAATTGAAGTAGGAAATAGTCAATGCAGTATCAGAATCTTCACTCATATATAATGTGTTTTGTGAGCATGTCGAGTTGCAATGGTACAATCAAATCAAAGCAGTGAAATGTGTGACATGTGACTTTAAATCAGGACCAGTCACACTCATCTGTCAGTCATATATAAAAGCCCCACATTGGATAAATGGTAATGAATGACCTGACACAGGCCAGGGCATGTGGAGATCTGTCTCAATGGGAGGGAGTGCCAGACTCATCTTCCAGAGCAAATAAACTATGAGCTGGTCAGATTAGTCTGGTTCCCAGGCTAGATATCTCCTGTGTAAAAGTGGAAATTATTACTTGATGATAAAGCCAGAGGAAGAGTTGGTCATTCTGATTGAGACATGTGGTTCAGGGGAGTTAAACTGATAGCCAGATGGGATATTTCACATATCTGTAGGATATACTCCATATGTCCATCTGGGAAACAGCCCATGGACAACGTTTGGACGAAGCAGGTGGTGATTGGACGAATGTGCTGTCTGTCACATTCATTACTCTTGCAGAAGCCGGCTGGCAAAAGGACAAAAACATCTTTCCCACCAAGAGAAGCCTGCATTTTCGCTCTTAGCTCTCTTTTAATGAGGAAATGTTGTCCGGTTCTGATAAAACTGCTGCAACTATTGCAGCATCCACGCTAACCTCTTCAGTGACTTCCACTGTTTACAAGCTTTGCAGCTGCTTCTGGCTTTCATCCAAACTAAACCACACCTGTAGCTACCACCTCTTTTTCCTCAAAGGATGCTGATTGGTCCGGTCATATTCTATCCAAAAACCAACAAGTCTAGTTTGAGCTTTTCAATGTGGACCTGCGAGATTTCAGACTTGAAATCTCAGCAGTCCAGCTGCCTTGCGAAGTCAGGGGAAAATTCAAACCTCACCTTGGCAAAAGACAAGAGACACAAGGTTAAAGGGGTCTTCAAATTCATTTGAAAGTATGCCTGCTCTGAACCACTGTATGGGATAAAAAGGTCAATCTGGTCATTAGGTCAATTAGTTCTGTTCATGGAGCATGTTTTAATATAAGGAGGTGTTTGATCAGGAAATAAGGAAGTGAAGCTTGCCTCACAACACCAATGTCATTATGAAACCAGATCATAGATCTGTAGTTTTCTTTAAATGTGTAATCCTTAGTGAACTGGGGCTGACTTTACATTTAATTTACTTCATTTGTCAGTGTGGTTGTTCTTCATTTGTAAGTTGTTGCATTTAATTGTTTCCCTTGTTACCATCAGCCACCAAAATCCTACCTGTCTCTCAGACCCTTACAGAGGGTCTTTATTTACAACCACTGCCTGAGAAAGGCATTTAGGACAGAACACAGAACACTGATTACCATCAGAACCTTGACCAAAGTTACTGCGTATGCAAGACAAACTTTTTGCTTCAGCTGCTTTGTAATGTAGCAGGTGTTAAATAGATTCAAAGAAAGGTTTATGACACAGAATCGACTGTGGAGAACAAACACAACTATACCATCAATATATTTTTTGCAAAATCCTTGATAAATTCAGTTGCATGTAAATTACATTATTGTTAGATTTCGACATTAATGTAACGCGTGTCAGACCAGCCCGAGTCACATTGAAAGCTGTATTTTAGTTGACATTTCTTTATTTTTTAAAGATGGGATACTTTAGAAAAGTAAAAGAAGCAAAGTGCATGAAAGTAGTTTGGTCGTGTTGGATCTGTTTGTACACAAACTGAGGCTGTGGTGCTCTCTGCAGTTTTCATTACAAATCTATATTTGTGCTGAAAGGTGAAAAAAAGCACTAGAGAGATCTCTTCTCACTGTAGGAATAACTTTACTGATCACTGATTATGTCATAGTTTCAACCATAGCCTGAACTCTGCTTCTCGTTGGTGCAGCACGCTTTTGAGGGGGCAGCATTAGCTCAGGAAGTAGAGCACATCATCTGCTTATGAGATGGGTGTTGTGTTGATTCTGAACTTCTCTAGTCTTTCACGGTTCTAAACCATCTGAAAAACTGCTCCTGTTAGCTGCTCTGTGAGTGTGTGTGATGAGGTCAACACTGTTGAGAAGTCGTTGGTCGGTTGGAGTGTGATTTGGGTTGTAAGGTGCTCTGGATAGTCAAAAGTCATGAAGGAATGCTATATAAAATTCTGTCCATTTGTAATATAACCCCTCTTTTTGAAGCTCAAGTTCTGCTGGTTTTAAAGTACCAGTTCCTAGCAGTGCAGCAAAGTAGGAATGAATGGTAGCACCATAGTGATTTCAGTGAGTGAGTTCTTTTGTGTTATTCATGGAGCCATAAAGTTCTTACCAACTGTTTCACAAGGTTTGAAAGTTCTAAAAGCTGCTCATTGATCAATAATATATAACTTTATTATAGTGATATCCGCACTTTATAAGTTTTCATCACTTACACAGTGCAGTAAAGTGTGTGGAGGCCCATTCTGATTAATTATATTCATAACTCTCAGCTCACAATTGCACACCAATCAACTCCATGTGCATTAATCATAATGGCATGTACAGTGCATTACTTATAACATGGAGTACAGCCCAAGTGACTCCCACAGGAAATGTTTATGTAGTTGGTTCCTCCTCTCTGCTTGAGGAGGGTGTGTGAACCAGTGAAACCACCTGCTGTATCACTGACTGGCTGACTGGTTCAGGCAGCCACCAAGTGTGACTGTATTGCAGGTTAGTGAAAATCTTAATGATCAGGTCCAGATGTTTGCTCTCATGCTTCCACCTCAGAGGAGATTCCTGTGTTCTTACTCACAATGACAATGGACTTAAATGATAGTCTTTACTCTGCTGCTCAAACATTCACACAAACATTTTATCTTCACACACATACACACACACACACGACTGTACGCAGTGCACTTACTTTGGGAGGGAAACCCTTTGATCTTATCTTCACTTGAAGACACACCAATCATCTCATTATGCTTACAAGGATTTACAATTCCAATGGCCAATCATAAACCCAGACTTAGCCTAAAACAGTTGCCATCCAATATGGCCATGACCACACTTTGAGTCCACCTCAGACCTGAAGCCAAAACCAGAGACAGGAACTGAGGTTTGTGACCTGGTCTGAGTCACATTTAGGTTGCACACTCATTTGAGTCTTAAGTTAAGACTTGTCTTCAAAAAACTTGAGAAGTGTGTTTCATTGCAAGCCTGGGCTTGTGATAAATCCCCTTTAAAAGATGAGCAAGCACTTAACCCACTGCTTTTTCTCTTGATGCGTATAATAGTCCCTGTCTGGATTTGTGTGTGTGAATAACTCACAAGCCTAGCCAGGTCACTGCTTTTCTTCCCCATCAACAGTCGCTCACAACACTGTCAGCTTCGCTGTGGAGCCGCAGTCATCTTCTCTACCAACATGCAAGGACTATGATGTTACCTTCAGTTTAAAAAAGGACACATGCCCAACAGGTCCTTTACATTTCTTTTGATTAGAAACAAACCAAAATCAGCAAATAATCCATATTAAACGCATAATTCCAGCTTGTGGTTTAAATTTCTACTATGGACACCTGTTGGCAGAAGATATGAGACATCAGCCAGATGATTCACCAAATCAGCCGCAGAGCACTTAGCCATGGCAAAGACCTTTGTAACTACTTAACCACCTCTCCTGTTGTCCCTCTGCGTTTAGTGATTGAGGAAAAGGGGGTGAAGATGAAGCTGACTGTGATTGACACTCCAGGATTTGGAGACCAGATCAACAATGAAAACTGGTGAGTGGCAAGAAGGTGGAGACAGGAAAGGACAAGTGGATGGAGGCAGAGAAGAAGATAGTGTTTTTTCAGAACTGGCTACAATAATATCTGTGAATAACTATTTTCAGTTATTGTAATGCAAACCAGAAAGCAGCAAGGTTCATGAGGCACATGTTCTTTATTACAAGAAACCTAAACTTTAATGATTTTCACGTTTATGACCCAACAGCACATGTAGACACAGCAGGCTCCGTCAGGTTTTTTATGAGCCTCTCAGAGGGTTCATGTAATGTTGTGGAGTAATCAAAAGTGAATAAGTGAAAAGTGATTATATACAAACACAGTGTCAAATAGTTGAGAATGCTGTGTAAAATGAAAAAAAACCCCACTAAATTTAAACTAAAGTATTTGTGCAGTTAACTTTACAGACACAGTTTTCAAACATGTTTCCAAGCCCGTGTACTAATATCATTTATACCATCATGTGTCTCACAAAGTGGTGAACCTCGCTCCATCCTTGCCTGTAAACAAATGAAAGGGTCTTTCCAGGATGCCCATTCACATACATTCATGATACTATATCCTGTTACAATAAACCTGTTTACCTGTGAAGTGTCCAGAATTGGAGTTTTTAGAGCATTGAAACATGTTTCTGGCATCAAATTCAGAATAGAAATACTTTCAAAAAAGCCAAAGCCTGATATATCTGCTTCCTCTGAGCCACAGAGCTCCATTGTTGTGCAGGGACTATTAAAAGCACATCATGAGTCACACCGCTTACTGGCTTACATATTCCTTTATTACCATAAACACACACACTGTAGTTTATTTTGACTCAATCCAACATAAATTGTCCTGCTGCCCCAAATTCTCTCTAAATGTGGATTAAACTGTTACCTAAAGCCAGCAATCTGCATTTTCTGTTTGTTTTAGGACATTATGGAGCCTTTGTTTAAAACAAACAAAAAAAGAAACTTATTTATTTTGGGGGCTGTTAGTGAGGATTCATGACATCAGTAACAGTGACATCAGAAGTAACTGGGGCCCAGATATAAAGTCGAGAGGTCAGAAATGATTCATGTACAGATTTAAACATGACTGGTTTTGGTCCTGTCACAGGATTGGTTGACAGTAAGAAAAATCTAAAAGAACACTCAGCCAATCCCCTGAAGAAATAACCAGGATTTTCTGTCGACTTTCCTGCCTCTCCTCCTTCCAGCTGGGAGCCTATAGTGAAGTATGTCAACGAGCAGTATGAGAAATACCTAAGAGAGGAGCTGCACGTCAACCGAAAGAAGAGGATACCTGACAGCAGAGTCCACTGCTGCATCTACTTCCTTCCCGCCACTGGACACAGGTCAGAGCACACTTACTGGGGTTCAGCATCACACTTCTGAACTTAAACGAGGCTGTTCAACAGAGTTCATCTACTGAGACTGTTTTATTGTCAACAATAGAATGAATTTTCAATGAAAAAGTTGCAGGCATGCAGAGTCGATGGTAGGATAATGGCAAGTGCAAGGGAAGTAGCCTGGTGTTCTATTCTGTCTGGGCCTAAAAATGTTAAAAAAGGTATTTTGTCTGGTTTAATTAATGTCAAACAAACTCTATGCAGTCCCAATTGACCAGAGATCTGTCTTTGTTTCTAGGTTACGCCCAATCGATGTTGAATTCATGAAGAGGTTGGGGAAGATAGTGAGCATCGTACCGGTCATTGCCAAAGCCGACACACTCACCATTGAGGAAAGACAGGAGTTCAAAGAGAGGGTGATTGAACACACTTACAAACTCACAGCTAAAGATTGTTTCCTTCAGACCATTTTATTTCCCTCCAGATGATGTTCAGATTCTGCCACATGAACAAAACCTGTTCTTTTGTTTGAGCTAATCGTCACTTAATCAGCCAGTAACATCATGCATATGTTTAGTCTCATACAGCCTGACAGCAAACATACAGCCTTAAGTGTAAACCTATTGACCCGACCTGTTTGACCGGTGCTTAACCTTTGACCCTTTGACAGATAAGGCAAGACTTGGCAGCCAATGGGATTCGCGTTTTCCCCCAGAAAGAGTATGATGAGGATCCAGAGGAACGCATCCTCAACGACAGGATCAGGGTAAGTCACATGGCCTACCTGGGCCTACCCTACCTACCTGGCCTATCTGTCTGTCTGTCTGTCTGTCTGTCTGTCTGTCTGTCTGTCTGTCTGTCTGTCTGTCTGTCTGTCTGTCTACTGTCTAACTTTGGTCCTCCTGTTTTTGCTCTCTTCTTTTTCTCCTTATCCTCCTCTCTCCCTCTGAACTGACAGTAACATATAAACATACACTTTGCAGCTAGAAAGTGCAATGTGACAATAAAATGATAAAACCGACCTTAAATAACACTGATAACTATCAGAGGAATTTGGAGAGAGTCCACATTTGTTAACAGTTAATCAAAAGACATCACTTGCAGTCCGCTGCCATTAATGTGGCTGAAAAAAAACAAAGCAACAGCTGACTTTGGCATTACAACTCTGGTCTTGGCTACCACTTCCTCATGTGGTATTTTCTTGGTTGGTCTGTCTGGGAGAAATCCATATCCGTTTACGACATTATGATAGTTCAGTACTGGGTTGCTGTTTGTAATGCAGTCATGTAACTTAAGTCTGACCTCACTCTTACTTTTACCTGACTGCTTCTGTGAGATAAAGTCTGTAAGTCCACCTGTGGGAAAAAAACAGACATTTGTTTATGGTCATACATGAATTTAAAAAAGGACTTGCGTATAGTCAACATCTTTCCTGTCTCAGCAAATTCATCCTTCATCTTTGACAGAACTTAAAAGAGAAAGATGTTTAGGGTCTCAGTGCTCCTATTAACTACCCATAAATGTACTATAAATAAACCATAAAGCCCAATACTATCAGAATGAAGAAAATTGTGACTATTTTAACTAAAATAATGGAACAAAATCAGTGTTTCCCCTGGAATTTCCTTGGGTGGCAGTCCTCTCCATCTGAAATACATTAAATTTGTCACTTATTGTGTTTACCCAGTGCACTCGCTTCATTGTAGATGACCATGAGAGTCCTAAGTTCTAATTTATGGTCGCACTACTTTCTTCCCTCTCTTAGTCTTTAACTGTTGTGAGTGGGGCTATCCACCCGACAGTCGACACTCGCAAGGAGACTCAAGTAAAATATGTCAAAAATCACCCATGTTTGCACAGGAACCATGTGTCAAAGTCTGGTTTCAGAACCTTCCTGAAGTTTTTATTGTGCACACATTGTAACTGCACTGTGCTTTCCAGTAACTTGAAAGCGACAGGTTACATACACACAACGCACATCACAATCACTATAACAGTGTGTATGCAAAAATCTGTTGTTAAAACATGTCGAATTTTCTTACCTTAATTTGTTGTTTCTCTCTTACAACAACATCAGCACTTTCTCCATGACGCACCTCTTAAAATAGAGACATGGAGGTGTGATGGTGTGCTGATGTTTCATATGCACAGTGTGAAAAACAAGTTTAGTCTGTGCATAGGGTAATTCTGCGTGTGCACATAAATAAACATTTCTATGCACCTTTGAATTAATAACATCGTGGAAGTAGGGTCAAGGTCACTACAGAAATGGCTCAAAATTCCTGATCTCAAACCTGAAAAAGAAACTGTCGTTTGCATTGGGAATTTATAAAAACAAGCTATTGCCAAAGATTTGGACAAATAAAAGGAGGAAATACTCCAAATGTAAACCACTGTCAAAAAATCTCATCTCATATGATGTAACAATCAACATGCAACCCTTCTATAAGCTTATCTTCATCAACCTGCAGAGATAATTCACATTTATTTGATACTTATGTTTATTTTATTTATAATTTGATATATACATTTATATGATGCTGCAGCTCTCATACAGCATGTTACGATGAATGAATGAATGATCCATCAAAGGAGCCTGAGAATAAGCCAGATTCTTGTGTTGAATAAGCCTGATTGTGTTTCCAGGAAAACATTCCTTTTGCTGTGGTGGGAACAGACAAGGAGCACCAGGTGAATGGAAACAAGGTGCTTGGCCGTAAAACAAAGTGGGGAATCATTGAAGGTAAGGCTTCAGTTTAACATCAGTGTAACCTCATTCACACCTGTTAGTATCATTCAGTATCATAGTTCCCATTGTATTCGGATTGTGATCTCATTTTGGCAGATCAAATGAGTAGGTGCAGCAAAGGCTTCAACAGCTATAGCAGCTGCTTCGACGCAACCTGAAACCGCTCACAAAAGACGGTTCATTTACGGTCACTGGAGCACATATCTTTATATATTAAACTATTTTATAATTTCTTCAAAGAAGACGTCACGCTTCTTACTGGGATCAAACATCCAGTTTCTCCACAGTCACAGGAATATCCTTACAAAATCTATCTTTGCATTTGCAGCAGCTGCACCTGCAGCAGTGATGCTCACCTGCCATCATGTCATGTTTAGAAAGGAATGATGTTTCTAAACAGGAAATGCTATTTGGAATACAGTATTCATAAGCACAATTTCTTTTTAGTGAACATTCACCTAACTTTCAAAATGATTTTTTTGGTACTGTAGAATTATGTCTTTAGATTATGTCTTTATTTGTCTCACCTTTAGAGGGATTAGGTTATTTTTCTATAGTGTCTGCCATGTTGCACAGGCATGTTTCTACAGTAGCCCACATGGACAAACAGAACAGTGGCTCTGAAGAGGGTTTATCATGTTTTTCATGGGTTTACAGCCACCAAAGGTCCTCCTACATATTTTGAAGGGGAGGGTGAGCGGAGGGATTTTCAGTTGGGGGCAAACTGCAGCTACACTGCCAGATGCTACCAAATCCAGAACAATGAACCTCAACTTCTTCTCAGACAGCAATTTCAACACCAAACTGTTCTGCTAGATACAAGATTAATTATTGTTGGTATTAAAGAAATGAATATGTGTATGTTCTATATAAAGATTGAAACATAGTTACAACTGTCCATAAAAGCTTTAAAGAATTTGTTTTGGTTTTTTCCATATTTCTTTGTCAAAAGTCAAAAGTTAAGATTTATAGCTCTGATGAAGCTGGTTTAGTTACCGGCAGAATTTAAGTCAGTCATTCTGCTGTGTGAAAAACTCATTCAGATCTGCTGTTTAAAGATTGCTCATCATAAGGGGAATCTACGTTAGATTAACACCTTGGTTTTTTGTCATGTCAACCGTAAGATGAGTCTAGTCATTAACATACTGCATGGAAACTTTTGTTTAATAGAATGAAAGAACCATCAGATTTTTAAGTTTCCACGTCTCTGAGAGCTGATCAGTATAACACAAGGTTTTATTTTTATTCTAATTAGTTAACCACTATGTATGTGGTTGTTTTTGAAAGCCATTGGTATAATAAATCTTTCTGTTTTCCACAGTTGAAAATGTGGCGCACTGTGAGTTTGCCAACCTGAGAGATTTACTCATCAGGTAAGTGTGACTGTTACACTTGGCTCATTTTGAAAAATATGATTCATTTATGAATACCATGCAAGTCACTGCCGGTGTTTAATTAGATAAGGATCATTGGACCAACAGGCTAATTTTTATTGGCCAAAGTAACTACTGTGCTTTTCTTTAACATTTGAACTACAGAATGTATATTTTTAGCACATTTTTGTGCTAATTTTATACTTTTTTGAGCTTAATATCATGTACATATATGCAGAGGTTTATTTTGTCCATGACAAGAGCATTTTAACATTATGCTTTTAGTATGTTACAAAGAGTAAATAGACATGACTTTCAACCAAAACCATGTGAATTAAAATCTGTAACAGAAGGACAATCTTGTCACCTTGTTCACGGGGAGTTTGTGAATGGCATTTTGCTTTGAATCTGATTTATCAGAGCAGCGAAATTCTAATCAAATTTTGAATCTTTCTGTGTGTTTTTTGCAAAGGTCCCACCTGCAGGACCTGAAAGACGTGACACACAATATCCACTATGAGACCTACCGCATACGACGGCTCAACGACAGCAACATGAACTTCAGTGAACTGGGCCTGTCCTCCTGGCTGCTGGAGAACGGGACTGCTGACAGTTGTGAATCAGAGAGCCAGCTCTGATCCCTCCATCAGCTGCCTGAGGAATGCTGATGCTCCTTATCCAATCAGAATGAGAGATGGGGAAAAGAGAGAGAGATTTTTTTTTCCCATATAAAAAATTAGATGGAGAAATTATGTTTTTGGTTTTTTTTTCTTTTTTCTCATTATGGGACAAACGAGTAGATTGTTTTTACATTAAAAATTATATTTGAGTTTTTACATTAAGGCATAAGAAATGCATCAGATATGGATATATTTTTGAATGTGAGCTCATATATTTTCTGGAAGGATGGCGACATACAGTAAACAGGGCAGGCAAGAGCACGCAGCACAACACGGCACACTGAGAGGAAGCATAAACACAAACGGTATCTAAGCATCTTGGTATGTGCTGTAGGACTGTAAACCGTATGGTGAAAAAGCATGTGGACAGTCCAGACTTCATCATCCAACATCAGTGATGCTCTTATGGCTGAATGGGAGAAATGAAAGCTGGTTTAGCAGCAGATTAATGCCAAATTTGTCAGCATCACACATTAAACTGTCTCATATTGGAAAGTCCAGGTGTCCTCAAACTTTTTACACGTTCCAAAAATGTTTAGCGGTTCAGTGTATCAATGTCAGACATGTAAACATATGGAGAAACACATCATGTGGATGTTGCTTGAGGAATCATGTTTGAATGAATGAATTTAGTAAAAGAAACAACAGTGAACACCATGGAGCACCCAAAAAGGTTACAATACATAAAGTCATTAAATGAACCCCTATTTTAAAAAAAAAAAAAGTAATATCAAAATGTGAACCTGCTGCTGTGCCAAGTCCTGCCCTGTTCATTTTTACTTTATCTAAGAGTTTTTTGTGCTCAAACCTTGTAAAAATTAAGTCAAGCCAACATGCTGTGGAGAAGAGGATGGTGTGCTGGTTTGGTTAAGTTTCCTTTATGAAAAGATGGCTGCCTTTTTTACTTTGGAACTGAGTTAACGACAAACAGAACTGACTGAATTGTAAACTAAATGATTAGACTGTAGGCTTTTGAAAAACTCGCTCTATTAAACCTTTGACCCTGCTGAGTGTCGACAGTTGCAAGCTTCGTATTCAAATCTCCATATCCATGCTAGCGTCATTGAAAGTAAGGATGCTGTTTTTATGCTGAAAATTTCTGGCACACATAGTGATGCTTTTTTTAAAAGCTTGCAGTCCAAATTTAAGTGCCAAAACAACAGAAAAAAATCTCAATTTGTTCATTCTCTGCTTCTTTTTAAGAGTAAACGCAAAACTGCTCTGGAGTCATTGACTTTTACTAATCACTTGACACTGATAGAATAAAGCTGGTCATCAGCTGAGCACGTGATGCACTAGTGATGCATTTTAAAATCTTGGTCAGTCCTCCACCCAGTGGACAAAATGAGTGCAGATGTTTGTGTCAATAAGAAAACTAGCCTGACTATGTCATTAGCAAGTTGTCTGCTCAGTATGGAAACAGATCCCTGAAGCTGTGTTCACTGATTTTGCAAAATCATGATTCAGTCTCATTTTCAAATGTCACCTAACCAGGTCAGGTTTTGAATAGGATAGTTGATGAGTGTACTATAACCTGCAGTTTTTGTAATCAGTGGTGTTTTCCATGTATTATTTTGTACTTTTAGTAGCTTTTATTCTGTTAACTTCTCAGAAGCAAACCTCTGCAGTCCAGTCATCAGAGGAAACTTGGGAAGGCATGTGGCCCTCTTTTTCTCTGTGTGTGTGTGTTACTGACTCATTTGAAAAATAAAATAGCATCAAAATGGCATGTTTAAGACAAAGTAAAGATGAAATGAAATGCTTTTTAAGTGATGCTGTTGATCATAAGCTGGATTCAAAACTTATTGTCTTCATGCTAGAGAGGCTGTCTGCATCCGGCCTGGGTGTGTGAGGTGTGGGCAGAGGTGGGCTCCTTTGCACCTATAACCCCTCGCCTAACAGTGACGTCATTGTGTACTGACACACTCTGCAGCACAACAGTTCTATGTCCCTGCAACATGGTGAGAAATTAAATCGCTGGAGTTCAGCTGAAGCAAGTTTTCGTATGATGTTGAATTGCTGATGTGCTTCCGTTTATCTTATTCCGTCACATTAATGTGTAAAAAAGGGCCAAATGGATTTTTTTTAAAAAAACATTTTCTGATCTGCATTAGTCTAAAATGTAACATTTTTGTGTCACTGCCTGTGTGTTCAGACTGCTGTTGCAACTAACACACTCCTGTCTCAGCCCAACCTTTTGCAACAACATTTGTCAAAATAAAAGCGGCTTATGGTGCCATATTGGTTGGACACTCTTAATATAAATCACCTGTCTGGAAGTGTAAGAGTGTTTGAGAAGTTGTGCAGATTATGAAAATGACTCACTTACATACCTGTTCTTTTTGTTTGCCATTTTATGAGGCTCATGTTTTTGGGATTAAACTTATTCTTCATGTTGACCTCTTATAGAAGGACAAGCACATTTGTAATGATAATTTTAACAGTTTATTACAGTGTCTTCCAAAGACATGACAGTGTGAGAGTGAGCCAGCATGCATAGCACCAGGACCCGGAAATGAAAGCAGGTCAACAGAGTTCAGCCATCGTTCATTTAATATTTACTCTTGTTTCTTTTTCAACACGTCCTACTTGTGCAGCAAGTTACTCCTGTAGGATTGGAATTTTACATGATGGCTTGTGAAATGTTGAAATGATTTAAAAGTCAAGATGGTAAAGCATACTCAGCTGTCTTCAGTGGATGAAAGAATTTTAAGACATATTTTAATCTTAAGCTCAATATAAGTGGCCCCCTCTGTGTAACTACTATAAACCCAAGGTGCAAACAGTGCCACCACTTGAGCACAATCAGGTTTAGTGTTGATTTCAACTCACCTGAATATGTTGCTACATTTTTACTGAGTAGCAGAAAATAAATTTAAATTTTTTTTCTTCAAAATAATGGCTTTACAACTGGGTATTCATAGTGTTAGAGTCCCTCTGAAGCAGCTATCATCCACAGTGACACCAGACCCTCCACAGACTGCATTTCCCTTTGTGATCAAACACAGCAGAGTGTTTCTGTCCTCTCACCTCTCGGCCCTCCTCCGTGTCCTGAACCTCCATGTCACCCCACCATTCTTGTGTCTTATACTCAGCATGTACTAACAGTTCACGTATGATAATTGTCTTTGATTTTTATAGTATTATTGACACACATGTTAACACTGTGCATTTACAATTAAATACTTGTCACCTTCTAAGTCTAGTGTGAATTCATTGTAAGGAAACTACTGGTTTAGGTCAACTGATGGCCTTTTTCCCACTGCACTACTACCACTTTTGTACCAATATCAACATCTGGGTGACCATAATTGGGCACCACACAAACAGGGGCCTCCAAAGACCCTGGTTTATTGTTTGTCAACTAGGTTTTCACAGTAAAGTTGTTCTCTTTACTGTTGCTGGAGTTGTAATGTTCTGTGTCAACAAGGTTTGAGAAATTTGATTTTAATTAAGCAACAACTTCCTGCATTATATATTATAATATAATTAGGTGTCCCTGACCTGTTTCAGAGTACTGTGTCAAAATCTAGAATTAAAATCTTGATTATTTTACATCAAATTTTACTTAAAGGTTGTGATTAATTTAAACTACTACAAACTAACTGACACAGAGAAAATCTTTGCTCAGTTGATGTTATACAAGTGTTGGAGCAGTAGGTTGTTTTTTGGCTGTATAATAATGTGATTATACTGCTATGAAGCCTAGTGGGAACCTAAACTACAGAGTATGACACAGTGCTCAGGGTGCAGTATGTGTGGGGTCATTAGGGACCCAAGAGCCACAGTATGCAAACTGGGCCATGAGAACCAATTAATGATTTAAATAGTTACTCTAGGAATTTGTTTTGTATTTTCAGAAAGTTGAAGACTCACATGACGGAAGAAAAAAAATTCAAATCAAAAATCAAAGCAGTAGAGTCACTGATAACCTCACTTTATTCTTTATAATTTAAATGGAGATTTAATCTGAAATGGAATTTCAGATTATGAAACTTAGTTAGTGGAATATATAAACGACTGTAGGGATTGTAAACTAAATGCTTAGACTGTGGACTTGTAGAAGACTTGCTGTATTACCATCCACACTGCTGAATGTCAACATTTGACAAAACACCCAAAAAATCCCGTTCTATCAAAACCCACACCTCCAGTTTCTCATGCACACTTCTAATTCAAATTTAAGCTCAGACCCAAACAGTTTTTATTAGTAGTGGTGTTTTACATGTTTTAAAGCTTGAACCAGAGAGACAAAAGATCATTTGTAGATGAATGAAAGGCATACTATACTCAAATTTAGGTGAAGAAATGTGGGAGTGCACAGCTTTTAGGCTTTTAAAACGGAAAGCTGTTTTGAAAAATAGTGCATGAGAGCAGACACCAGTTTAGGTTCATGCTCAGGTTCTTGGTGATCTTGGTGCTCACTGATTGTCATAGAGTCTACATTCATTGCTTATTTTGATTTTCATCCCTTATTTAAAAGCATCTCAGTGTTCTTATCTGTGTAGATTACCATGAACACACACACACACACACACACACACATTTAAGTTCGTATTGACCCAATCCAACATACTCCACCGACCTGTTCACAGAAATTCAACAGTGTTGACTAATCCACAGCTGAAAATCGTAACAAAAACCCTGTTTCCTCCTGTTTGTGTAACGTTTGATAAAAATACAGAGACCTTCTGTTTACCTGAAGCCTTTTATTTATATATCAACCAGTTTTAGAGAGAGCTGGTGCTTTCTCCTCCTGTTCTTTGATGCTGATGGAGGTGTAAAGGCCCCGTATGTTTCAAACAAAGTCTTTCAAGTGGCTGATCATCTTGTTATGTAATAGTGTCTGAAACCAGCTTAGATAGAATCTGACGATCACTCCCACTCCTCCCTGTGTTTTTCCCAGGTGTGCTGAGGCCTTCAGGCAACATCACGTAACTATACAACCTCAAAACAGCAGCTTTAGTATCACTTTGATGGCTTACTGACTGAATGGTGTTTCTGTGTCAGTCATTCTGCACCCTGATCACCCTCACAATAGCAATCCAACAAAAAGCTTCCCCAGTGGTTAAGAGATAGTTTTCACACACACACACACACACACACACAAACACAGACATACGCACACGCACACGCACACGCACACGCACACGCGTGACATTGCACCTAACCCTAAACCCTAAACCACGCACGCACGTACGCATGCACGCAAAAAGAGAGGTTCAGCAGTTTAACAAATTAAAAAGATTTGATTAATATTAAGAAACTTTAAAGCTTTGTGGTTTGTAAAGTGCTGTTGTCAAGAACTCACAGGCAGGCGGACATAATAATGCAGCAGCACACAGGAACAGGCAGTCTCAGGGTCTTTTAATGTAGTCCAAATTCATTACCAGGTAAACAAAAGCTCAAGATGAAAGTACAGAATCTCTACACAACTCAGAAACCAGGACACTAGGAACAATGGTCGTACACAAGGAAACTATCACGAACTTGCAACATAGGGAAGGGAAGCACGGCTTAAATACACCTGAGGGCAGGGAGACAACAAGACACAGGTGAAACACATGAGGGTAATCACTAAAGGCGGGAAAAGAACGGAGGGAGGAAGTAAGCTTAGAGACAATACAAGGGGAGATGAGACTATCAAAATAAAACAGGAAGTGAACGAGACAAACAACAACATGATAAACTCAATTCCTGACAGCTGCATGTAATTTAAATACTGTTTTTCTGAAATATCATTTCCTTTGTGAATGCTGAATTGTGTTCTTTTTGTTAAGATGAAAACAAGATTTATGATGTAAATATATTTTTGGCTCTGTACTGATGATATGATCAAAAACAAACAGTACATCTTTTCAAGGTAATGAAAAATGTGCAGAAATGTTACAACAAACATGATGGGCCAATTCTTTCCAAAAACTGTGTTTTTAACTTTGAATAACAGCTTACTGACAGCGTCAAAACTAGTATAAAGCTGGAAAAAGAGGTGGTTCCATTGATTTATGCACAGAGGAATCAACATTTCTAGCTAGTGCAAAATATGTCAGGATGTAATAGAGTTCTGCTTCTTTAAGTCAAATCTCTTTTAAATCACAGATTGAATCTGTTCTGGGTTTAATCAATAATATGGTGCAGTGTTCATATTCAGTTTTAGTAATCACAATATCTGAAAATGTAACCTGGGATTTCAAATGATTGTCCTATAAATATGTATTTTTCAATAGTGTATAGGGGAAAATTTAACATTTATTCATAATTAAACAAAGATCTGATGCCTCTGATAATATTTGAATATTTTTGATTGTGACTAGAATATGGTCTAAAGCTTCCAAAAAAAAAGGTTGTGTGTGTGTCATCAGCAACATTACCTTTGGTAATCTGTCCTCCAGAAAGAGAAAGGCCTTGAATATTATTTTCAAGAATGAAACTCTCTTTTGGGTCATCAACTTAAGGTCAAATAGTTACATAATGTTGTTAAGTGTCTGAGATATGGAACACTAACCATACCTTAACCACGGTTTAATTGACAGACTTTGTAATCTTTCTTTAACAGTTAACATACTGTTGTTTCCAATACTGGTATATTGTAGAAAAATCTAAAATCATTAGTGTGAATGTAAAAGAGAACGCTGTCACTGAAGGTAGTCCCCAATTTGATATAATTGTCCACTGATAACATTCTTGTCCAAGTCACCTTGATGACCTACACCACTCTAATCTCCTTCCTCTCAGACAGATCTTGTCTTTAGTGTGTAGCAGTAGAGATTTTAAAATGTTGACAGGTTTTTTTTTGTATGTGTTCTGACTCCTTGTGATCTTCAGAATATGGTTTGACATTCAGAGAGTCTTGTCACTACATCCAGTCCTACTGAAATGTGGTTGTATTCTGGTTCCCTGCTGAACTACCAGTGTTTTTTCTGGTCTTATGTCAGATTCTCAGTATCACTCCTTGAATGTGTTGGTCTGGAGAAGCCTGAAGACCTGTTCTCCTCAGTGACATTATTGTGTTCTTCCTGTGGGAGGATCCTCATCACTGATCATTGTGAGTGAGTATCTTATATACTGTGGTCTTAATGCTCATTTCAGCCTGCAGGAAAACTAAGAATACAACTGATAGCTAGAATTAATGTTGGCATTGTATGTTTCTGCAAACCACAGATATGTTAATCTTGGATTTTCTTTTGTTTTTCTCATTATCGTTCATTTAATGGTTATATTTGCAAAATTGTATACAGTGCATTTTGGTCCTCTGTTGATAGTATATTTAATACTATGTTTTCTATTTTTGTGCTGTTTAACTTGTTCTTTTCCATTTCTTATTTAAACATTTTTTTGGCCCTCTGTATTTGACTTTGCATTGTTGTAACATGAATTTTTCCAGTGAGGGATCAATAAAGTCTTCTCTTATGTTCTTTTTTTTTGTTTATTAAGACTTTGTATTTCTGTGGTTAAGGTCTGTTTAGATTAAGAGTAAAAAAACACTTGGTTGGGGTTAGAAAAGATCATATCTTGTATATAAATACCTGACTGTTGTAGTTTTGTTGCTACAGACCCATCGTTTCATTGAAAACACCCATTTTTGTCTCAACAAAAACAGCTGCGAAATGTCCTGATGTAAAATGTCCTGATGCTGATACTGTAAACCTAAATGTGGTCTTAAACGCTGGTCTGCTTCTTGGCAGCTGTCTCACCCAGGTGCAATGTCACGATTGACCCCCTCCAACCTCCTCATGAGAAAATTCAGTTCATACAGGCCTACAGGTTATTAGAAATACATTATAGTAATATGTATTATTGAAACACTGGTATTTTACATAAACTATCTATTGGATTAATGTGTTTACAAAGTACACTTTACCTGTAAACACATATTTATCTGTAGACCAGTCATGTATGCATTAGTTTTCCTTTGCTTTCAAGTTTCTAGGTGTAAGATTTAAGAATTTTTACTGGTCGTTTTAAAACACAAGGTTGTTTGATGACATGCAGGTACAGTGCCATTAGGCTACTATCAAATTCTAAATTTAAGTGAATATTAAAATTATTAATAAGTTCATGAAAACAAATTTTTTTTTTAAAAATCTTTTTTTTCATCTGAGTTCAAAATGTATAGAGTAGGATTCCCAAGATGTCCTTTAGTCTGGTGGTACAGCAGGGGATACTTTCTACTGTAAAAGTAAAATTTATGGCAAAATTAGATTTTTTGCAGCATCACTGCTGTGACATGTAAAAATTTTGCAGGGATAAAAAAGCAAAATTTTGTTGTTGTTGTTGTTGTTGTTGCAAAAAGTAGCAAGTAATTTTAAATACATTAGATTTTTTGAGAAACGACCCCAAAACTTGTTACATGTGAAATGTCCAACTTTTACAGATTCTTAGTTTGCAGAATGGTACTCCCTTGACATTTTTGTGGCCACTTTGCAAAATAATAATAATTAATAATACCTACTGACATATGCATGTGTGGACAGCCAGCATGGTCTCCCAGCATTTCATAAAATAGTAATGAAATTTAATTTCAGATTCATGTTATTTGGCGCGAATACAACGTTGTTGTGACACTCAACTTAATATGAGTCATTCATGCCTGCACCACAACTATTTGAAAAAGAGTGTAGTAAATTTATGTAACACACTGTGGTCAAAGGGGTTGAGAGCAGGGCGGATGACATGCATACACGGCTGGACTCTCATATGGCAATCCTGGTTAAGATTAGGACAGACTGTCATGTTGACTGTGACAAAAATAATGTGAAATTATCACAAAATGTAATATACCGGATTTAAGTAAAGACACAAATCCTCCTTTTCGCAGTTGTGCTAATTGTCACAAAACTAATGGAAAATTAGAGCGCAAGTACACAACTCTCATTGATTAAATTTCATGACAAGCTGTGCTGTGCATATAACAGCACAGTTTTCTACATGATCTGTTCATTTCCATTGTTGCCAGAGGTCCAAATAACAGACGCATCTGTCTCTGGCAGTTGCAAAGAGATAGTTGATGATATTGGTATGAGTCAATCCTTTTTACAAATGGTCAGAGCATCTGCAGGTACTGAAGCACAAAAGCTGCTTGTTATCAGTGCAAAGAAGGTTGGAGTCAAAGTGAGTCAAATTCAAAATACAAGTAGGCTAAACAAACCGAAACTGAAAGAGCACACACATTCTGCCAGTTTCAACATTATCAGTAAACTGTCAGTATTTATTTTTACTGTTCACTTAAAGTTGTGCTGTACAAGGGTTGTAACAAAATGGTGACAGATGTAGACCAAAGACCTCAGACAGTAAAAGAAGTGACAGGAATTATTTTTACCTTAGAAAATGTACCTTAGAAAGGTTTGTTGTTAGTTGTTTGCTGCTGAGAAATGCATGACCAGAGTTCATGATATGTAAACTTCCATTTGAATCCTTTTGAAGCTCATTAAAAGCAAAAATAGTAAAGGAGCAGAAAAAACTTTTGTTGATCAGTGATCAAATTGTGACTCAGGGTTTCAAAAAATATCAGCCTCAACCAGTAATTTTAACAACTCTGTAATATTGATTTTAAAATTTCTTTTGCACATGAAAAATGTGCATGCTGATCTGACACTTAATTTAACTGAGGATTAAGTAAGCTGTTACTTTTGTGTAATAAAAACTCTTTGATCCAGTTCATAAAAACAAAATATTGATAATTTTAAGTCAATAAATGTCCTTATCATCAATTTTTTTTTTTGTCTAATTCGGCACTTAGTCCCAAACTAAAACGTTGAAAGATTTATTTTCAGGTGCAGCCAATTAATGACAACTCAAAGTGCAGGCTGACTAAAAACATGAAACCCTGCCACAGAGAGAACAGTAGTAAACACCTGTCAGGTACTGAAAGATTTGGTTCCTGGTCATGACCATCATTCAATAATATAAAAACCAAAATCCATTTCAGATGATTTTAAAGTAAAAACAATACCAGAACATTAGCAGACTTGCCATGTGCAAGGTCCAGTGTGTAGGATTTTAAGGGCATCTACAGTTAGGTTGGAGATTGTAACCAGCTTAATATCCCACCACTCCATAGCTTGTGGGAGAGCCTTGGGTGACTGCAAACTGGCAAAAAAAAGCACAAAAGCCCTCTTTAGAGCATGTGTTTGGTTTGTCCTTACAGGGCTACCATAGAACATGGTGTTCAACATGGTGGACTAAAAGTGGACCTGTTCCCTTTGTTGATATAAATCAGTCATTTTAGTCAATGACAACACAATTATTCTTCATCAGTGTAAATTTTGCCCTGATGAAAACATATTTGAGGATATAATATTCAGTTTCGGACAATAGATTCCCCTTTAATCTTACACACTGAACTTTTAAGTTTTTGGCCAACCAAAACTAATTAGCACAGAGACAGTGCTAAAGCTAACTTGGTGGATCATGCTGAAAACTTTTTTTAATATGTTTATTTCTTTTCTTTTTCTTTTCAATAGTTTTGTCAGTAATAAGCTTCCACAGAATCCCCAAATAAAAGATCTTTTTCTTTGTTAATACAGTGGACAGTGTAAACATTGCTTAGCCATGACAGAGGTCAATCTCAGACTTCAAATGCTTTTATGTATATCGTACTCTGTATTTCCACATTCAGGACAATGACAGTAAATATAACTTGTCACCATTGTTTATCCCCTCATTCTCAATGATGGACCCACAGCAATACAAAGTTGACACATATCTGCACAGAGGAAAATATACTCTTGCGCATAATGAAGATTTAAAAACTTTAAGTCAGTCTTAATGATTCTACATAATGGTCACTGGTGTCTAAAAGAGTGTATGTTAAGAGTAATAGGTAGATTATTTCACTTGGGTGTCTGAAATATCAGCAGAAAAAAAAGAAAAAAAACAGCGATCAATGCATAAGCTAATTCAGGCCCAAATTTTGAAGCAAGTTTCATCAACCAAAATCCTCTGAAAAATGTCTCTCAAATAAATAAATCACGTGAATAAGACACAAATTAATTTAAATAAATAAATAAATAGATAAATAAATAAATATAGTTATGTACAAAGAGGAGATTCAGAACAATCTCTAAAAATGAGCCTTTTTGAAACAAAAATGCAGACCAACTAAAAAACATGCATGGTCTGCCATGTCCGCACAGTACACACCCAGTCCATCTCAGGTTAGTCAGTGATCAGCTCGAGGCAACCAGACACACTGTATGCGCTGCTGCAGATGCATTTGGCACAATCTAATACTGGCTGACACTGACCCAATCCCTTCGGTTGGCAGTCAGCACATCTGAGGACACACAAGAGGCAAAAAGCAGTGCGGTGGCTCACTGTCGGGCTCGTACATTTCCCTTTAATATCAGATGATCGCATCAAAGAAACACGACTACTGGTTTTGAAGTTGTTGGTTTTTCCTTCATAACTGCGACAATAAGCTATCTTCATGTTAAGTAAATACTTTGGCTCATGGGAAACTTTGCTATTTTTCCTTCTCACCCCTTCAGACACTCTTTCAGATGCCTTTTTGTCTCAGTTTAGCAGGACAAATGCAAGATGAATGCAAAGCTTACACTGTAGCCTAGCTTAGCTCAATTTATGGATGAGACTCAGTGCGTACATAAATGACAATGGAAACAAGCATTTCTGATACCAGTGACTACAGATGTAGAAATTAACCAGGATTATCATTTAAGACATTCAGTTGAACTTTCCATGCTAATCATGTACCCTTCACAACACACTCCACATATTTGAATGGTCAATTAGATGTAGGTTTGAGGTGCTATATGCTGCATTAGTCTGCTTGAACATTTTAAGCTGAGGTTTACAGATATTATGTCTTATATGTTTTAAACTGTTTCTGTACATCAGTGCTTGCCATTAACCATGGATGGGCTTGTTTCATTTCAGCTCACTCAACAAAAAGGGGCTAAACACCTCATAAAGGCAAAGTGCTGTTCACTCTAGCAAGATATCATTCAGCAAGACAAATGCTGTTGTGAACTGGTTAAAAAGCAACAGAAGCCTATTCCTGAACAATAGCAGCTTCTGTAGCCTATTTTATGTTTTTATTCACATTTTATGTACTTCTAAGGCCAGTTTAGGGCATTTGTAATTGTAATTTTCATAAAATTAGCTCTCATCTTGCTGGGATATTAGGGTCACTATTATGTAAATAGAAATGCAATGCATTAGTCACAATTTAAACATTTAATGCAGTTAGAGCAGCCCTCCACTGTAGGGCTGAGCACTAACAATGACTCAATGTGATCCTATTGGCTTCAATCAACTGAGCTAAGCTAGGCTAAACACAAGTTCAACATAGTTATGATAAGGCCATCCATAGGGATTTCTGAGTCTGGATTAGTAGTTAAATAATTAAAATTTGCACAAACTACATTATCTTTTAAAAACTGCCACAATGCAATGGCCCTGAGCTCTTGTTCATTTCTAACCTTCTTAAATACTGAAATCCCTGTGTCTCCCTTTCTCCCTTTGAGCTGACCTCACCTTAGCCCGAGGGTTTCATAATGCAATGCAACTTCGAATTCAAACACTTAACATCATGTGTTTCTGTTAGCATTAAAAGTTAGCAAAAGAGGGAAAAGACTTCAATTCCGAAACCAAATGTCCCTGTTGTTTGGACAGAGCTCCCTCACCAACTCCTTCTGCAATTATTAATTAAGTTATTTATTAGTTTGAATCCAGTAATATCAAGTCATCACTGTTAGTTTTAAGTTTAACAGTTGCCTCATTTTTTGACAAATGATACTATTCTAATCCTAATTTGAGAGAAACACATTTTATCCTCAGCAGAAACTCTCAAGTGTTAAAAAGTCAAATGTTCTCTGCACACTCTGCTTTCCCTTTAACTGACTAGTTATTGTTGCACTGCCTCAGCGATACATTTCCCTTTTAGAAACAAAACATTCACAGTTTATGACAGCGCATTCTCCAGATCTGTAAATTAAATATTACAAAAAAAAGAAGAAGGGGGGGGATGTGAAACAATGAGCCAATCAACTCCAACACTGTAAACTGTTGTTTTTCATTTTTTTAAGACACAGAAATGGAAAAAAGGTGGTGGTATCCCAAAAAGACAGGAATCTGTGAGTCCATGACACACTTCACACACAGAGGAAGGGAAAAAAAGAGAGAGAGAGAGAAGTTCCATCCCTGTCATTCACCTCCTGAACTGTATCTTAAGTTCTCTCTGATTCCAGTTTCTCCAGCTGGCATATGATGTCTCTCTCTGAACAAGAGAAAAAAACGTAACCTTTGATACCTTCTGAGAAAAAGAATAACAGCAGTTATATTACACAGAGTGATGGAAATAGAAATGTCAGTACTCATGGTCTTCAGGACTTACATTTTTTTCACTTACCATATACAGTATGTGTGTGAGTGTGTTTACAGTGTATGAGCACGTGTGAGTTCCACCATATCAGCTCAAACACACAAGTCTCATTTCCATCTTCCTAATTCCTCTATGCTGAATCTGGATCCACGCATGTCACTCCCTTCAGTATCCATTCAGCTAAAAAATAAAAATAAACTGTCAAAGTCTTAAGAGAAGCTCTCCTCTGTAAACAAAAGCCTTTTTGCTGATTCTGAGAGAGAAACTTGCTGTCAAGACAAGACGTCACACCAAGCTCTTCACTCCAGCATCTTCTTAAATGAAGCTCAAGCGCCATCCCGTCACCTTCTGGGTCTGGCATCTACCATCGTCTGCCTTCCTGCCTCTCTGTCTGCCTGTGGGGTCAGTCTACTCAATGGGGGTGTGAAGGAAGACGGGCAGGTTGGGTGGGGGGAGGGCAGGGAATGAGGAACGGTGAAGTACGGTAGGAGCAGTTCAGTCTCCCAGCTCGCGTTTTGAGAAAAGAGTGAGGAAGAGTAAGGAGGAGGAAGGTAGAGTTATGGCGATCGGTCGGGCGGTCGGTTGGTCGGTGGGATGGGTCAGTGGTCTTATTCGATGACCATGCAGTGGGGCAGGTGCTGGGAGTAGTATTTAAAGAGCTCAGCAGTGGCTCCAGGGCAGTTGGTCAGCTCCAGCTCCTCCAACTCCTGCAGCTGGATGAGGCCTGACAGACCAGTGGTGGTCAGCAGGGGGCAGCCTAACGGGGACACAGCAGGAGGGACAACTTTCAGCTTTGGGTTGGTAACAGGTAAGACAGGTCCTGGTTCAGCCAAAAGATTATAAAGTGTGTTGGCTAAAACTAACAGGTAGTTAGTCTTGTAAAGCTTTAATGATTATTTTCCAAATTCATTAATTGATCTTTCGACTATAAAATGTTAAAAAATTGTGAAAAATACCCGTCACATTTTTTGGTTGTCCCAGTGTGACCTTATCATATGTGTTGACATTTATTTTAAAAAACATATGAGACAAACAACCTTTTTTGGAATAATTGCTTCAAGATGACTTAAAAAATATAATTTCAGCTGAAGCTACAAAATGGGATCTACCTGCTAGAAATAAGAATTGTGATGTTTTGTGTTATGCCAGACAAGAGATCACTGGGTGAGTACCATAAATGAGTTCATTTACCAGATTCATCATAATCTGATGATGAGATCATGACATTCACAACAAAAATTTACTCTAACTTGAAGCACAGCTTTGGTCATCTAGGCTTTGTATTTCTAAAAGAAAGGCACTAGATGGCACTCTAGGGCTCCATATCAGATGATACACTCTGATACAGTGTTAAATTGCATACAAAGCAAATTTTACAGCCATTACTCAAAAAACAAAATTCCATTTACAATCACACACTATTAAATGTGTGATGTTTAGATTCTCTTTACTGCACATTACGGTGCTTGCTTTTCTATTCATTGTGTATTTCTCAATATCCGATGTAAACAAAAATATCACAGGTTTTCATATTTCTAGGATTGTGTATGTTAATAGTGATAAATACTTTATGTGCGGAAAGATGTAGCAATAAATCCTACCTGCAAGAGACAGTAGACGGAGACTCCTCATTCCAAACAAATGCTGCAGTCCAAAATCTTGCACCTGAACAAACACACACACACACACACACATTTTTTTTAAAAAAAGAGCAACTACATCATTTTTACCTACTTAACTAGAAAAACAGCTATCGGTGGTACTACTTTTATATCTATTAATCACTAACAAATTATGTATAAGGCTATTTTCTTGCTTTTACCTTTAGCTGTCAAATTAAACAAATGCTTACAGGTTTTAAAATCAAGTATGAAACTTTAAACTTGTAGAGTTCTGCAGTCTACATCAGAGTCAACATCAAATCTGCATCATTTTTTTTCACTGTTACATTATTGTTGTAAGATAAAGCCACACAGATTGTTTTTTGCTCAAACTGCATTACCAGTCAACAACCCTGGATGTTAACTGGATGATTACAGGACAAAGACAAGCTCAAGACTGCCCTAAATAGATTTTCATACCACAGACACATAAATACTGATACAACTCAAAAGCTGCTGGAATTTTTATCACAGTCCACATTAAGTGAGTTAATAGAACCAGCTGCGATATGACTTTTTTCCTGTTTTTAGGGTCTTACTGCAGTGGAGTTGGAGTAGAATGAATGTTATAAACAAAAAGCTTGTCAGATGTTTTGTTTCTTTCCAGTACTTTCTCAGATATTGTCTATGTATGTTGCCAAGTTGTTTTTGCCACCTGAAATCTTGGTTGGTTTATGATAAATAGTGGAACATCTGCTCATCTAAAAAACATTAAAAAAACATTTAAAAAATCAAGAAAATGTGTGTCTGTGTGTGTTTTGTGGGTGTGTGTGTTACCTGACAGCACCAGCGCAGATAGAGGCTCCTTAATGATGACATGGTGGACAAGTAACCCAAGCCGGTGTCTGTGATCCGCACACATCTAGAAGTAGACACAAAAAACAACAACACGCCTGAGGAAACCTTGACCTTCTCTTATTGACAGATGCAGTGACTAACTCTGGTGGTAACAAAGCATTCACACACTCACTCCTCTAACAGGCTGTTATTTATGTACTGTAATTTTTATTTGCATAGCTGCCAACACAAATGCCAATATCAATATACATTCTATAGCCAATTTTATTCTCTACTGTATAGCTATATGCCTGCTCATAAATGCAAATATTTAAACAGCAACTCAAGGATAAAAGCATGCCGACATGTTCGAGAGGATCAGCTATTGTTAAGTAAAATATATAAATGAACAAATGTGATCTGGGTGACTGTATGTGGTTCAAGTGATCTAGATAATGGCTTTATGGGTGAGTGGCAGGAAAGTGACAGTAACTGAATCAAACCACATGTTACAGCTGTGCTGAACTGAAGTGCATTTCTGTATGCACACAAAAATCTAATGACAGGCTCAGAACACAACAGGAATTGACTGATCCACCTTATTATAGCTGATAATGGTGTAATAGCGTGGGGAATGTTTTCACACATTAGGTCCCTTAATATCAACTGAGCATGTTTTTAAATGCCATACTGTAGAGACAGCGGCAGTTCAACAGGCACTGCGACCTTCAATTAAAAAAATACGCTTTTAACAAAACAATTTTGCACCGTGTCAATAAACTAGCAGATGCATATTGTTGATATCTCTTTCAAAAAAAACCCTGCTGAGGAGATCAACTGTTGATCACCTAAAACATTATCATCATCCTATGAAACATGCAGAGCAAAAAATAGACCCATCTAGGAAAACGAGCAGCAGAGTAGCAGCCCTCTATCTGATATATCCAGCTTTTCACACTGAAGGATTCAGAAGGCTTTACACTGTACAGCATTGAGATTATAAGCCGATCACAGAAGCAACAGGAATACTGACATATCTGTTTATATCATAACATACAGAGATCGACTGATTTAAATAAAGAATTGTAATCAAATGTTTGCCATATTGCCCAGTTCTCGGTCTGTGTCCTCTGACGGCCTCCTTAGTGGCACAGTACCTTTCAAAAGTAGGTGGAACAGGAGATTTACAGCATAAATGTTTCGAATACCTTGTCGAATCCATGTCACAAAGAATTCTGGATGCAAACCTATCCAAAAGTAGAAAGGTGTACCTAATAAAGTGGACTTAGTACAATAAGCCATAATCAGCACATGAGCCCGACTCCAGCCTGCAGTCTTGTTGCTAAAGAAGGCAACGTTTGTAAGTAGAATTGATGAGCAAGTCGCCTGTTTTGAACTGAGCTCAGCAGAAGGACCAACAGAGCTCTGCTAACTTGGAACACACCTCACACTGTGATTTATGTTCGTCCACTTCCCATCTGCAGCACTTCACTGTGTTATGTCCTCTGTGCATCTACTGTACGTTCTAACTATGAGTTAGTCACTTGAGTATATCAAGAGTCGTGCAAGGCTTTTTTAACGTAGCGTTGCTCACTTGCAAATCTTCTGCTTTCAAAATTATGTTTTTACTCACACAAGCAAATGCATGAACCATTTTTAAACAAATACATACTCACTGTGCTCTAATGTACATTTTAAGTCTCACATACACTCAGCAGCCCCATTATCAGTTACATCATAAAATCTAATGCAGTCCAATACAACAGCTCTGCTCAGACTTCTCGGCAAAACTCATTGTGCTCAGCTTTTGGCATCATTGTGGAAAATGTGTAAATTCAAAATCATGATTATTAATGAGGTCATAGTTTAAGTTAATGTATTAGACTCCATTTTATTAAGGAAATCTGAAATATAGAAATGCCTCTCAATATAATGCAATCCATCACCAGCTATGACCTAAGTGCTAAAATATCTAATTGAATTAACACCTCAGTAAAAGTGTCAATAAAGCCCCAAACATTACAGGCCTCATAAAAGTTGACAATGTTGTAGAAGAGTTGTATTGATTTACAATAGACTGTACATGTGTACCTAATGAAGTGGACACAAAAGTTTCCAGTTTACATAATTTACATACAGTAGCACTTTAAAAAGCAGAGAGGTTAAATACTAAATTTCTTCAAAAGCACTAAATTCTATCTACATATATACGCATACATTTATTTAAACGCTTAGTCTGTACAATCTAACACATACAAACCTATAGCACTTGCTAATGAAACTGTGTGTGTTTGTTTGTGTCTGTGTGTGTGTGTGTGTGTGTGTGTGGCCAATTGTGATCTGGATCCAGCTCCCAGACAACAAAAATTACACACTAAATACATACTATGTACGTGAATGCAAAATAACCAGAAAAAAATATGGCTTAATTATGGCTCCTCATGTAGGTAAGAAATTATTACTTTGCCAAATACCTCTTCACACATTGTAATAATTTTAAAAATAATCGTATTTCTGCTTGTGTTGACTTGAGTTCAGTCAACACAACACAACACAGGATCTTAAACACACTGACCTGTCCAGCACCAGTTCCTCCAGTTTATGCAGGTCACAGGCGATGTACTCAAGGGCCATGTCGGTGATCCGAGGACACCAGGACAAGTCCAGGCTGCGGAGCTTACGCAGGTTCTCAGCAACCAGCTCCACACCATCGTCAGTGATCTTGGAGCAGCCGGAGAGGCTGAGGGCAGTCAGGTTAGGAAGGCTGTGCACCATGTTGACCACACCATGATTGGTGATCTCCCAGCAGGAGTGCAGCCGCAGAGTGTGGGTTGTGTAGCCCTGTGGATGGAAGGTAACTTTAAATATGCTGAAACTGTTGCACTGTCAGCAGTCTATGGTTATGCTTTGTAATAAGAAGAATAAGAACAAAATGGGGAAAAAAAATAATATGTGTACCTTAAAAAACAAAAGAGTTGAGCTCCGCCATGAAAATTAAGGTGTGAGAATGTAGATATCACATTGGACATCCTACCTGTTTGGCTGTGAAATAGGCCATTGCTGTGTCAGTGACGTGGTAGGCCTGCAGGCTCAACTCCGATAGGTTGGGCAGAAGCTGTGAAATAGCAGCAATGGCATCATCTGCCACATTGATGCAGTCACTGACGCTGAGGGAAGTTAGCCGGGCATTCAGACTGGACCACAGCCCCGCCTCTGTGAAGTCGTTGCAGCCGGACAGTTCAAGGTGCATCAGGCCTTGCATCTGCTCCAACATGACCTGCAACAGAAAGACTACAGTTTGACTCTGTGCTGGAGAAACAGAGAGATAAACAGAAGCTTTTTAGCTAAATCTGAAAGTGCACTGATCAATAATTAAGTATTCTCTGGATTTAAGCATATTGTAAAGTACTTTTACAAATATTTGTTGGATACATTGGATACATACATCTTTTTCTTGTCATTGATCTATATATATTGTCTTTGGATATTAAAGAAAAAAATGCCCCTTTTTTGTATTTTGGTTATTTAGTCCATTACAATTTTATGTTGTTGACTTTTCCTACAATATACAGTCATGACCTCAATCATTTTTACTCTAAACTGTTGTTCATTGTTCATTATGTTTCAGTTTCATGTTTGTTTACATAAGATTTTCACCATTTTAGCCAACTTGTTGCTGGAATAAACAGCAGGGTTTTCCCTTCCAATACAAGACTTGGGCACAAGCAGTGTTTTTTTCACAGTTTCTTAGATGAATGAACAGAAGAAAAAAAAATATGCTGAGGCATGATTTGCTGTCATTGCTGGTCACGCTGCTTCCGTTTTTTCATCCTCTGCTCCCTGTGTAGGAGTTTCAATGTGGGTGGGGCTCAAGCAGACCCACACACACTCAGATATACACAGACACACAAAGACTTATAGACACACACACAACTCACATGTGAGGATACGAGTTATTCAAGGCTGATGCTTTCCTGTTTTTAAAGACGATGGCTCAAACGTGCAGACTGATAGAGAGAGGAAAGCCTGTTAACCTGAATTAACTGAAACACTGATCAGTGGCAAAGTAAAGTAGCAAAAACTGGATTGTTGGTTTTTTTGGGGGTTTTTTTGTTATGCAATAATGATACTCTATTCTGTTGTGCCAAATGTTTAAAATTTAAGTTTAATTTCCATTAACAGAGCCTGGGAGTCCATTGTATTGAATAATTCTGTTTTTAAAGTAGAATTTTATTCATCTAGAATATTTTTTTCATTCCAATGAATATTTCAATTGAATATTCCTAAGATTTAAAAAACAATTGCTCTTTGAAAGGTTATACTTGCATTATTGTAGGGCATTAATCTGGGACTTTATATTGCCCAACAGATGTAATAATTTCTGTCATTATTCTATTATTAATAATGTGATTAAGTTCAGCATATTCAAAGGCCCATCATATTACAGCTGTAGCTCTGACCTGTTTGTCTAAATTGACAAATGAATTGTGATGAAAAAGTTGCATCATGGAAAAAAAAACTTTCAGTCTACTATAACATACTGAAATAAAAACTGCAATAATTGAAATGAAATAAACTCTGGATGAAATTAACACTTTATGATACAGAACTGGGTTGAGTAGGTTAGTGTTTCATAGTTTCACTTATGTTACACTTTTTGGGTCTTCATACTCTCAGACCTGTTCTACAATATTGTGTTATTAAACCAAAACCTTTGCTTTTAGGAGTCTTTCATTATACAGTAGGTGAAGCAAAATGGTAAAGCAGAGAGCAGCACCTTGCAACAGGAAAGTCCATATACAGATCATGTAGCCTACTATTCTGGCTCCATGGCAACCAACCACTCATCCCAGAATAGCAGCCTACCCTAGCAGGTATGAAAAGCAATCTGAGAAACACTCTGAGAGCATTATGCCATTTTTGCTCCTGGCAATGGTAAGCACAAAGGTAGAGATTATAAGAGTAGAAGTAAAGGCAAACATTGTAGTATTTAAATATTTTGCAATGACAGTCTGAAAGTTACAGTTACCATAACATAAAAGATAGTTTGATGGTGCTTTAAGTCAAATATCCACCTCTGTGCAGGCTTATAACCAAAACCAGATTAAAATGTAACTGGTTAAACTGATTGAACTGTCTGTCTGTCTTCTACTGTGTGTCCAAATAATGTCTTTATCTTTTATTGCACTGGTTTGACACTGACCCAGAGTACCATAGATTCCAAAATAAAAGCCTGCATTCAAAAAATCCCAGTCTCAAATAACTGGCCTGTCCCTAATAGCAATAACATATAAGAGGGGTGAAATTGATGGTTCATTAATGGCTCAAAAGGTACTTTTTTCCACAGAACTGCTCAGTACAACAATCATGTCCTATTCACCACTCTGCTGCTCTCACCTCCTGCTTTTAACACCAACACTGTTCTCATTCTCTTATTATTTCTTGTCACCTTTCTAGTACAGTTTTTTAGTTAGTGTTGATGAAACACTTCCTGTATCTTAAGTGAGTGTTGAGTTCCACAGATAGTATCTTAACACTGAGAGCAAAAACGGCACTGGAAGCAAAAGAAAATATTTGTGTTAAGAGGAAAAACACAAAACAGTAGATTGATGAATAAAACCCAATCCTGTTGTTGTACTGACCGATTTCAAGCTGTAAAAGTGGATATTACATTAAATTTAGCAATGTGTTTGGGTCAACAGCTAAATAAAACAGCAACAGATCAGAAAGCAGGAGGCTTCTTATGAAAATGCGATCATATGAAATAAAAAACTTTATCTCTGAGATCAGGAAATATTCTCATTTCACAAATTTCATTTTTTCCAAACACCTCTTGACTCACCTCTAAACCAGCATCTGTGATGGTGGACCTCTTGAGGCTGACTGAGCGAACCCCTTTCTTTGACAGCGGATAGTTGTCGATGAACTCACAAATGTCCAGGTCTGACACACCCACTAAGCAGAAAGACTGAAAACCACGTAGGGCAAAGGCCTGCAGACTGACAAACTCCTTTTCCCCATTGGGCAGCAGGGTATATAACTCCTTAGCATGCAAGATGGGTGTTACCCCCTCCCAGAACTTGGGTTGGTACAGCACCTTGCGCCATGTCTTGCATACCTGTGCCAAGACACATTTTTCAGCTGTGGTAAAGTACCAGAGCAATCGGTTGAGTAGCTTCTCATCTAGGACAAGCTGGCGCTCCAGCAGCAAGGGTTTGGGTAGAGTGAGAGGGGGAAGCTGACGAAGGGACGGCTTTAGGCCCACCAGAGGCATTCCAGGCTCCAGGTCGGAGCCTAAGAGAGCGGCTGCCGAGTTTGGCATGCCAGGGCCGTCCAGGTGATGGTGGTGGTGGTAGGGAAGGGACGATGGTGGAGGAGGCAGGATGGAGGGTACTGAGGAGGACTGGCACAGGCGGTTCTTGGCAGCAGGTGTCCCCTTGGTAATACTCGCACTGCCCAGACCGTTGGGTTGGCTTGGGGGCAGCTTGACCATACCGTTGCGAGTCACGCAGGGAGACTTCAGCTCGCTGGGGGTGGACATGTTCAACATTGGGAACCTGGTGAAAAGAAAAGATCAAGTGTGACGTCAAAAACTGAAAACGTGTGTGTAAAGACTCGTTTATAAAGGTCCAGGGTGGAGAAAGACGTGTTAAAATTTCTTTGAAACTATAACATGATTCTTAAGCAAACACTTTGCTTCAAACCAATGTTCTAATACAGCTTACCTAGTGAGCAAGTATGCAAAACATAAATGTTTAATTGAAATTAGATGAGTTACTACCAAAATACAATATAAAAAAATATAATACAACCAACAAAAGAACTCTGTGTATAGCTCAAGACACAATTTATAGACAAACTTTAGTGTCCTGGATCCAAAAATCGCAGTACAGTATTCTAATAGAAAGAGTTTTAGGTATTTAAAGTACATTTCCTTTTGGATTTGGTGACAAAGAAATTAAGGAACATTATAGGCACATGTCCCCAAGCCTTAAAACATAACCATGGCACTGGCCACATATGCAGATGAAGCAGCCTGTAGCTCTCTTGAACTGTGATACTTTTTTTTTGATTTGCTATTTTTTTGCCTTCATTTCTTTATTATATAACGTTTGTGACAGAAATACACTCATTAACACCAAGAAAGAAATAGCAGAAATGGATAAAGTGCAGCAGAACTTCAAACAGCTGCTGCAAGCGCTGCAAGCGCCCATGAAGAGAGAGGAGATTGTAGAAGTCAAAACTAAGCTAACCCTGTTTGGACCTAAGGCTGTTTTTTACTCAGTCTTTATCTGGCTAATGTCCATTTTCATACAAAAGATGAATTTGGATTCAATCTAGCTAATCAACAGGAAATTAGAGACTGTTGTGTTCACATCTTTGAAGTGACCTTGCTCCGCTGCAATGGACAGAGCCCGAGACTTCGGTAAGCGGAGGGGTACTCTGTATTTCCATCAGTGATGCTCAGTGCTCAAATGCAGTCAAAGTGGATGCAAACTGTTAACTAGATGTTTAATTTTAAAGTTGAAATATTGACTATTATCCACTAGAGAATTCATCAGTTTGTTTGTTCTTGTTGTTAACTTAATTCCGGATGCAAAATCAAAAAAAGCACTGCAGGAATTGTATGTGGTCATCAGCATTCATATTACAAAAAAACAACTGGAGTGTATTTTTATTGTATATGGTGACAGAAAAAAGGAAGCGTATAACACCACTAAAGCTGCCATCATGGAGGCAAAGCAAAGGCATCAGCAGAGGCTGGAGAGTCCTGAACACCAACAACAACAAAGACATGTGGCAAACCATCCAGAACCTCAGAGGCTACAAGAGCAGGAGCGCCATTGTTTCATGTGAAGCCATATTTGCAGATAAGCCTTACTTATTTTATGCTAAGTTTAATCTTGCTAGTAAGGAGTCAGCTGTAAAGTCTACTTTATCTCCACAGGACCACACCTATTATCTACAGTGGATATAGGAAAAATCATGGGGGTTAACATTAAGGGTAAACATGAATAAAGCTGCTGGACTCTATAACCTCTAACTTGTACTACAAAAAAATGCCTATTAGCTTATTAAGGCTGTTGCTGACATTTTTCACATATGACTGTCACGAGAGAGTATTCCCACCTGCTTCAAGACAACCATTGTACTTTTACCTAAAGAGTCTGCAGAGTCATGTCCAAACAACAATGACCCTTTGGCAGTCACTCCTCTCTCTTGTTCTCTCTTGTTTTGAAAAACTGGTTCTCAAGCATCCCGGCGAGCCTGGACCCTCACCAGTTTGCATTCAGAACCAACAGATCTACAGAGGATGCCACCTCCACTGCCCTCCACTCAGTCTTTACACATCTCACAGGTGACAACACCTACATCAGAATGTTGACTGTCAATTTCAGTTAAGTTACATTTAGTTACATTTATGGACAAAACCACCACCAACAGCATGATTATAAACAATTATGAGAGTTAATTTCAGGGGGGAAATTAAAAGTCTGGCAAAAGGGTGCAAAGAGGGCAATCTATTGCTCTATATCAGAAAAAAACAAGGACCTGATTGTCTACATCTGTCTGCATCAGGAAATGAGATTTAGTGGGTGAACAGTTTTGGTTTGTGGGGATCAAGATCACAAAGAAACCAGTAATTATGGTAAAGATAGTGAATTAATTTTGTAGGTTGTATTTTGTTAGCATGCAAATAGTTTCTTTGGGATCTATACTCGGATTTAGAGTTCTGTGGGTTGTACCATTAGGGTAACCTGATGAACCAAATGGTTTGGGTTCTCGGCTTGAGATCTTGAGTGATCTCATAATCTCACTAATCAAGCTGCCCCAGGAGGTAAACAATGCTGAGCAAAACAAACTTTCTGTGGATCAGTGTTCCTCCAAGGAATTGATTAGCAGATTTCATAGATGTTCAACCACACGCCCACAGTTTCTGCGTGTGTCATCGTGTCTACTTGCACCAAATTTCCATACAGTGCTGCAGTGGAACTTATAAAATTAGTGTAACGGAGCTAATTATAGAACTGCTGATTTAAATACAAGTCCAGTCGTTGAATATCAGACTTAGGATTGAGCAGATATAGGTACTGAATATAAAAAAAGATCAGTGGTAGAGAAAAGGATTATGATGCAGGACTATGGAAGTTCTACAGATGTTTTAAAAAAAAATTATAAACTTTCTGCTTAAATATATTTATAAGGTTTGGTTATTGGAATCTATCCTAATCATGAATTCAAGCTTACAACAGCTATCTACGGACCAATCCAGGGAAAAACCAGCAGTTAAGTAGCTGCCATCACTGCAGTGGCATCTCTCTACAGTATGTGTGTGTTTAAATGCAAACTCTCATATAAAGTTTACTCATTGTTGCTTTTACCTTTACTTTGTTGGAAACATCAGTTTTGACAACTTTGTCAAGGAAATAAATTCAACTTTTTTATCAAGCCAGATGAGAAATACACAAGCCCTCACTTCATAAAGAGTGCCCCTGTCTGAGACCAAACGCTTTACATACGTTTCCTGGGTGTGCTGAGGACCGAGACATTTGTCAGAAGTGGATCAAGAATATCAATAGAAAGGACTTTTTCCCATTAACAACAGGTAGGAACAAGTTAGTGATGTGTTTTGGTTAGCATGTTACTTCACTTGAAGGGTGGCCTATGTTCATGCTGTCCGTTATTCCTCTATTTTAGTATTCTACCCTCCTAATGCTTTCACAAATATCTAGTATCTAAAATAATTTAAATAAAGATTGCCATCCATTTAAGATACATTTATCAGTAACTGGAGAACACTATCTAATGATGTCTGTCCATCGCCTCATATTGCTGTCACTATCACCAGTAAAGTCACTCACTCAATAAAGACCTGCCACTGCGGTGATGGCATCACAGCAAGATAGAGGAATACTTGTCACTGGATTTGTCTGCTGATATAGACTGTGAGATGCAGTTCAGAGCTCTGAAAAAAATTTAGGTGGACCTTAAGTAAAAATTATTTTGTTGAATGAATTTATTTGGATTTAATAGAAAGAACTTTCACTCTCATATTTGTTCATTTATATTCCAGAAAATGTACTATATTAACATTAATTCATCCATCTATTATCTGTGAACTCTTATCCTTTACAGGGTCATGGAGGGCTGAAGACAGAGGGCAGGAAACACCCTGAGTAGGTAACCAGTTCCTCACAGGGCTGACACACTTAGACGGGGAAAACATGCAAACTCCACACAAAAGGGCAAGAATTCTCCTTACAGGAAGACAGCAGTGCTCACCACTGCACCACTTCTGCCGTCCCACTGTATCAATATACAGTATGTGATAGAAAATGTTATCTATATAACCTTTCACATTTTCAAGTATCTATTTCAATGACCCCTCACTGGGAAAAAAAAAACGTTGCATTAATGATAACATATCTCATTTGACCCATTTTTTCAAGGACGTATTTAGCATTTGACTTGCAATCAGCTGAGTCAAACTGTTGTAACTATCATCAGCATGTTGTTTGAATAGGCTGCTTCTTTTGTTGTTTGCATTCAACAGAGCTGTGCGTTGTATGCAAGTGAAAACACATCATAGTGTAAATGAATGCTGTGGCCCATGGCCTCATCTAGCCTGTTCTCTGTGATCTCACTGTATCAGCAGCAGGAGGACAGCTCACAGGCTCAAACCGCTCAGTTATGTAACATGCTGACTATAGGGCTTCGCACAAAACAGCATCTCTCACCCAATCTACTGACACAATCAGTTATGCTTTTAACACTTGTTACATTCATTCACACATGCACTCACTTATATATGTACATGTATATATGAGCAATAATTTGTCAAAAGCACTTTTCAATATGGCCGCTCCTGGCAGCTTTTTACATTTCATCACTTTTAAGGTATTTGCTGTTGGTCCCTTAGCAGATGGAGACTGGCTCTGCCTCTGCTGTAGCATCACCAAGGTTCATCCATTACATAATTCTGCAATGTTGTCAACTAGACTGTCTACCACAAGCACGTTAAAACATTTCTAAAATGCTTACGTTTTAGAAAGCTACAGGCTAACCTATTAGGAAATACTTGAAGAAAATATTCACTTAGATGTCACAGGTAAAGCTAAAATAAAATGCTGCAGGCTCAGTTTAAAGTAATAGCTTAAATCCAAAGCAAAAGCTACAGCAAAAATCTATATTTACCATTCCTCCATCTGTTATGTCATGTTGCTGGGTTGTCTCTGTCAGGCAGGGACGCTGCAACATCTGCAGGCTCTGAAGCCCGTGATCCGCCCGAAACAACAGTAACAGGACATTCACAATAAAACTGTTGTATCCACAAATGACAACATTACAAAGAAACTCAACTTTCTCGTTGTTAATTTTTAAATTTGATTGACTTGAAATAAATAATTACCACAGTAACCGTAGAAAATTACTAAGCCAATTAACTCTACTATTTCCTTGTTCCTAATATGAAGACAATTACATGAAAGAGGATTTTGTTTCTCTTTTGAAAACCTTGAGTGCAGAAGACCTGAGAGGTGTGAGGAAAGAAAATATTCCTAGTGATCCACTTCCAGGCTTGATCTAAGTTTGTCCTTCCTATGTGTTTATTACTTAAGAACAAGTGACAATAACAATCCTTCATTTTACTGTTAATCTTATCATTTCAATGTATAAATTCCATATACACAGAAATCTTCTCATAATAGCATTCAATATTGATAACATAATATAGTATCTGTAAATATATAATAACATATACAAAGATAATATAGGAAAAATAAATCCCTCTAACCACCAGTTGTGTGTGCATAAGAAGCTGCTATCTGATGTCACTCTAAATGTTATTACACTATAACTTATGATAGACAGATAGACGGACAGACGGACAGATAGATAGATAGATAGATAGATAGATAGATAGATAGATAGATAGATAGATAGATAGATAGATAGATAGATA
>JAQMCX010000022.1:7475387-7491698 GCA_029814765.1 Acanthurus leucopareius
ACAGACAGATAGATAGATAGATAGATAGATAGATAGATAGATAGATAGATAGATAGATAGATAGATAGATAGATAGTTAGTTAGATAGAGATTAGTGTAGCAGCAACACTTTACAAAACTAATATGTTACAGTAATCTATTACTTTTGGGAAGTCATGGAGTTATATACATAAATTACTCCATAACTCCATATGACTGATAAAGTTCCGGTAACATTATTACAGATACTGTGTCCAGTAAGACGTTACAACCCAAAATTAAGAGCTCACAGACTTTTTTTTTCAAGAGTTTATCATCAAAACACCACTTCCGCCAGCACGACAGAAGAAAATCCCTAGAAGAAGAAGAATTGATTTCACTGAATGCCATTTTAACACAAGTAACACAAAAGTAGTTTAATGAGTAACTTGTTACTTTCCACAAATAGTTATATTTTTGTATTTACTTTCAAAGTATTTGATAATATCTCATGAATTACATTTTGGAAGTAGAGAGCCCAACACTGATAGAGATGGATAGATGTATATATCGATATATATTTGGACAACTTTCAGTGTAGGTCTTTTTTTTCTCTAATTTTTCTTTTTACTGACAGATCTCTATTCAACCTTACACTGTACAGTGTTAGCACTCTGGGAGAAAAGCAACCATTGTACAATTACAATTTAAATCTGACTATAATATATTAAAATTCAACTGTGGGTCTTAGTTTTAAAAAAAGGTTGGGTAGCAAAAATGATGATCATTTTAAACACAGAGTAATATGTGCATTTGTAACACGAAATTATTTTTCTGAAGGAAGAACTGTTGTTCTGAAAAAAAAGGAAAGAATACATTGTCAGTAAATTCAGCTGAGCTTCCTATAAAAAGCGTGCTCCATAAATGCTTTCCCATGTGTCAAACACTCCTTGAGGCCAGACCAATAAAAGATTATATAATGCATCTTTTTGCCCACCTACTATAAATTATTCATACAGTTTGCAAGCCATGCTGATTTGTTTGAAATGCAATTTTTATTAACATATTCAGGTTTCCATTTATTTCCCCAAAAGTGTAAAAATCAGTACAAATTTGCACACTGTGTTTGAACCTTCCTCATAAAATAAAACCCCTTCATACTCCCCTCTCCACTTCCTAACAAGAAAGAGTTAATGATCTTTCTGAGGTACAGTACTGAGCAGGCATTACAGATCAGTTACCCTTACGAATACAAAAATTATGTCACACTGACAAAAAATAATGCAAGCATTAATTCATCAGTGAATAATGTGCAAAAATGTAAGTTAAGATATGATGCCTGAAGACAAGATAGTTAGGCCTCAGTCTTCTGGCAAGCTATTTATAATAATTGTGACATTCATTAATTTTTTACCTTAACATGCTGTCTTTTTGTAAAAAAACATTTTGTTATGTATCATTAATATTCACTCATTGATATTCACTCATTTACTAACCAGACACATTCACACACATGTATCATACTGCACATTCTCTTCTGGGAATACCCTTTTAAAAAAACTGAGTATATTTTGAGAGCTAACAGTCCCCTGCTCAACCCTGTCAACCAACAGCACAAACTGTGTTGAAGAGAAGAGCACTATCACTGCTTTTATCACACAGAGCCTGAGGATAAAGATGACCACAACAACACATTCCCTCCAACAGCATCAAATAGTGATGTTGGGCTTCACTGCAACAGACCACTCTTACGAGGAAAAGGCAACACATGCTGTGAAACAGAGCCACATGAATCATTCAGTCCCATCATTTACAGAGCTGCCGGAAAATCTGAGTTCATCATCAACATGACTAACAACTTTTGAGTCCTTAACCCTTCTGTCTCAAAGGAGTTTCTCTTTGAGTGTAAGCTTAGGTGATGTATGTAGGTTTTTAGAGCAACTTAGATAGTTTCCTACTTTATATTTGTGAACAATTGTGTCTAATAACATAATACAGACACTTTAGGGTTTTGCATCATACTCAAAGATGCTTCAAGATGTGAAGCCCAGGATCAAACCAACAACCTCTTAAATGGGTTAATTAATAATAAGGGGTTGGTGGTCTGCTCAAGTGAAAGAGCTGATTAACACATCTGCTCTACCACTTAAGCTAACTAAGAGTATGTCCACTCAAAGCTAGCTAATTTTGTAAATTCATTTTTTTTCTTCATTTCAGCCCTCATCCTGACTGGAAACATATTTTTTTCTGAGTCAAAAACTAAGATTTTCTAAACAAATGTTTGAAGGCGCCCAGAGAGGGTGTGCTTTGCTGTAGCTAAGAAGCAACCTTCGGTTGCCTCAGACTCTCTCTGTGATTTTTCATTTGAGGTGCAATTTAGTTGAAGACACAGCAGAGTGGCTGTCATAAACCTGAACTTATGGTAATTTTGTCAGACATTACTATTAGAAAAACATGATCATAAATGGCAGCTTGGGAATAACTGTTAATTAATAGGTAGGCCCAGCATTTGTTGGGTTGTCTCACAACAGAAGCAAAAATATGCAGCTAAGAACAACCATACTGTGATTTCAGCTTTATTTAATCAAAATATACTGTAGATAAACACAGACAGCATGAGACTAAAAGTAGGAGCCGCTAAGCAGGGTATCTGGTTGTGTGTAGCTGTTCATTCAGAGTTGCTTTTTAGCAACAAGAAGAGGACAACTGTACTCTCACTCTGTCTGTGAATGTGCATTTTTAACGTATATACAGCCAATGACACAGCTCACCCATCATTCACCTGTATTATTGTTGGTTTTGGCAGGCAGTTGTGACTGTAAAATCATGATATTTTTGACTGACTGTCTGTCCTGATCCTTTACCAGATACTGGCTGTAATGACAGTTTTGTTGTTTGTTGACTGGAAAAAGGACAAAGATATTTAGCCACTGTCATGTTTTTCAGGAGTTTCACTTTGGAGGTCATACCTTAAACTACATGGGAACATGGATAATAATATTAATAATGGGTACCAGTGATGCTCTGGGTGGTTTTACTCACCCAAAGCAGAGCCCTCCTGTTCCAGGTTTTCCCAGTTTGTTATGATTCCAGGGTGCTTTCTGTTGCTCCTCTGTGAAAGTTTAGAAGAACTTGATAATGTTGCTTTCTTAAGAAGTTTTCTTAAGAAATAAAGTCGATTCTGGGCTTTTTGTTCGTTTTTTATATTTAGTTCAGTTTAGTTTTTTGGTTTTAGTTTAGTTCTTTACCAGAGTGGAGACAGGTGATGTCCTTGGCAGGTTTTCAGTGATGCTAGCTCACGGGAAGCTAAAACTGTTCAAATTTGCCTGCTCAGATCCACTCTGTGACGATTATCCACGCTCTAACAAAAAGGCATTTCAGAGACGGGAAAAGCAAGATCCCTCTGGTTTTAAAACTGGACAAAGGGAGAGCAAGAAATAGCTGATTTGATAATGCAAGACTAGATAATCATATGATGTAAAGAGATCTATCACTGATTTACTCTAAGGCTAGTCCAAGTTGAGCTTTAAAGGTGTGTTAAAGCACTTTAAAATCAATTTTGAAATAAAGAGGAAACCAGAGTAATGGTGCTAAAACATTTGTTTTATGGTTCATGTCTGAGAAAAATTCAATGATTATTCCATGAAAAATCTATCCTACCTGATACCACACAACTGACCCCAAGATCCCTCTCATTAAGAGAAAAAAAACAACTGAGGCTCAGTCCTTTGGATTTGTGATTCCTCTTTGAATCATTGCATTAACAATAGGATGGTGAGATAACAGTTTTACTCTGCAACATTGACTGTCTATTCTTTATTAATGTCAATGAAAATGGCGTTAATTTAACATTTGGTTTACAGGTCACACAGATATATGTTTGTAAAATATAAATGGAAAAAAAAAACTATACGTGGCAATGAATGAGGTTTTAAATTAACATGAGCCTAACTTACAAACAATACAAAAAGTCACCAGGCTAACTCCCTTGAGTCAAACGACAGCTAGCATCTGTCATTGTGTTTTCACATTGCTTAATAACAAAAAGCAAACACTGTGACAAAAAAGCCTCCAATAATTATTGGATTTTATCTTGATTTTATCTCAAAGGGCATTATTAATTATACCACAGTCACTTGCCAAGGAAAAGAGATAAAATTATATATTCTGAGTCTGTTCAGCTCATAAAAAACCTTGGTTCTGTTATGAGCCACAGAGTTAAGTTATACTGTCTAAATTCAAAGTCAAGTAAATGTAATTTGACACTATGCGTGACAAGACTAGCTAACGGTACAGCCATGTTACCATCCTCAAATGAATATCAAGATTTCAATAAACAAACAAAAGGGCATGTGAACTGTTGGCCGAAACCTGAAGCAGCGAGATCACAGGTGGAAGGGATGGAGTGTTGCAAATACAATATTCAGATTTTATTTTTTATTTAATTTATTTCAAATGTCAAGGTGTCCAAAAAATAGCTATTCCATTTCAAGCAGAGTTTTCTCAGCCAGAAAAGATATGTGGCAAAACTGCATTGACAGGACCAACTTCCTGAGACTTGCAATATTTAACCTGACTTGTTCATGCCATTTTTTAAAATAGTAGGCAGCATTTTGGATATTAAAGAAGTTCTCCACAAATTATAGATAAAAAGATCAAGTTACTCATTGTTGTAATTAGATGTTAGTTTATTAACAGGTTGCAACAAATAAAACAGAGGCTTTGACCGCATCCCTGTTGCTATGGTTACTCATTTAAGACACATGCTGATGCTATGTAGCCAGCACAGGGATTTGTACAGTGAGCAAACACTTAAACTGAGACCACTTACTCAGAAATCAATTGACACTCCTGCAATTAATTAAAATCAAGGACTGACCCAGACCACTGTATAATAATAATTACTGCATAAGTATTTTTACTTTTTATACAGTAGGTACATTCTGCTCCTCCTCCCCCCTCTCTCCCCCGTCGCTTGCTCTCTCCCTCTCAATTTCCCCTCAGGGATCAATAAAGTATTTCTGATTCTGATTCTGATTCTGATAAAACTTAGATACATATGCAGAATTTTGCTTTTAGTTTGAGTTTTTTTTACATCAGTTTTTATATTGATAATTTATATAAATAAATGATCTGAATACTTTTTCTGCGTTGATACTGAGCAGACTATTCTTTGTAATATTGTACAAGAATTCCCATAATGATGACATTTTTATACCCTGGTGTAAAAATCTGAAAACTGCTTCCTACCCTTCCTGTTGCAAATCCTTAATTTCATAACTCCTAGCCTAACATGTCCGACCAAATTGCATTGTTGTTGTGGTACATCTCAGTGCATTTTCATGGGGCATTATCAACTGTAGCTTACCATGATGACTGTGGATCCAACTGGATAGACCTTCAACCAATCATAACGACAAGGCTGAGTGACAAAAGCAAAGTGGGGCAGAATTTGGTCTGATTTCAAGCAGGTAAGCAATTGTAGTCTGTTGCACTTGTACAACCAATCACAGCAGCAAAACCTGTGACATGTGACTTTTCAAACCTGAACCAGTAATTTTCTTCTGTCAATCACTGTATCCATCCCACTCTATGTTAGATAAACGGCTGTTTTTGTCTTGATATGGGCTAGGTTAGATGAGAATCTAAATGGGAGGAGGGGCAGACCCATCTGCCAGAGCAAATAAACCATGAACTTGGCAGATTCTTCTGGTTCCCAGGCTGCAAGTCGCTGATTTGATGCACAAAAGACTCAACAAATGACTGAGACTCTAACAAGTCTCTCTCCAATGTTTTCTTTAACCCTGGCCATCTTGTGTCACACTGATCTCTCAGTGGTTGAGCCAGCACAAGCAGTAGCGATGGGTGGGGCACAAGGCCTTCTGATTCATAGATTGTTATTAATATATTTGATGTGGAAAACTGGAAAACCATGTCAAACTAAATATTACTCATGACAGAAAATTTTTACACATTAAAGCACATATGGACATTAACTTAAACAGCTTAATTGGAATGTGAAATTTCATGTTTTCTTTTTTCTTTTCAAACCCCTGCAAAATCATCTCAACAAAAACTAAAGTGGGAATCTGACACAACCCCACGGAGCCCAAAAGCTTTACGGATTTATCAACAGCTATGACCACAGATTAAAAGACAGCTGTTCAGACATGAGAACAAATAACTGCCTGAACTTAGACATGACTGTTTGATGAGGTAGCAGTAAATGAAATGCATCATCAAAATCCTAATACTCGGCTTTCAACTTAACATGTTTCAACGCCAAAAAAATCTTGAGTTCAAACTTTACGTATTCGCTATTGAGAGAGTCATACAAACAAGATGTCTGTCGTAGCAAGAGCAATGTCACAAATGCATGATGGAAGAAGAATGAGAAGACTTTGACGGTGCTTGTTATCATGCTAACTTAAGCTTCCTCATATCCTCTCTGCTCCCATGACTTGAAATCATTCCCCCTCTGCCATTACAGAGGTCCCTCCAAATACCTTTATTGCCAATCAAGGAGATTGGGAACAAGGAGATAGGAGGCTTCTATCCCACACAGAAGTCTTTCACGTCACTTTAAAGTGGTGTAACATAAAAAACTCACCATCCATCAATGAAAGATACTTTCAGGATTTGTACATATTCTTTAGTAAGGAGTTCTGTGATTTAAAAGGTGAAACATCCATGCAGCTTGTTATAAATGCATGTTGCTCACAAGTATCGCTACAGAGCCAAGGATTTCATGTTCAGCAGTTTCGGCTCCTCTGTCCTCGCATATCTACCTCACACATCTCTCTCACATCCTTATTGGGAGGAGCTAAAACATGAGAGGGAGGCACGTGTGAGGGAAGCCAGGAGACACATTTGCATAAGAAAAGCACCCTAAATATTGTGCTAGGATCTCCTCTGTCTGATAGTATGATGTGAAGGAACTGCATGGCTCATACAGTAAGAAACAGACCAGCATGACCCACACACAGTCAAATCAGTCCATTTGATGCTACAATTGATCGATCATGACAGACCGAGACACTGTCTTCCCCGCTGGGCGCATTTGTGTCGACAAAACAATCATACATCACGATAATCTGAAGTGATACAGTGAGGAATAAGCACTATGAGAGATGGCAAATTAGCAACCCCTCAAATCCAGCAGCCATTTCTGCTCTGTTCACTACAGCTGCTCCTGCTCTGTCAGCAAGCTGTTTCTACCATGTCAACCCACTAGCAGGACAACAACATTACACAATACAGACATCTAATGCAAGTTTTTTGTGCCCTGGTGAAAACCGGACACCACTGGATATTTAACATATGAATATGTAGCATTTTTATTTCTTTTTCTTTTAAAGCATGTTGAGTTGCATTTTATGTACGGAAAGTGCTGTATGAATAAATTTAAACTATTACTATTCAAAATTAGTGGCATTGCCAAATTAATTTTGTTCTGTAAAATTCTAAGTTTCGACTGAACCTTTGTGGAAGACTAAAGCTGAAAATACCAACATAGCAACATGAAGTTACTGCTCCTTTTTCCATAGTTAAAGTGAAATCACAATAGAACATAACCTGAAAAGTTCTTATTTACATTCAGAACTTTGCTCAAATAAAAGTATGGTATCAAGAGAAAACAGAATATTGAGAAAACATGACATTACATAATATTAACAACGTAGCAACATAGCAGCATATATAAGAATGCAGAGTTATAGAGAACTAAAATTGTACAAAATTATGATTACTTTACCTCCTACTGGCACTTTCTGGTGTGACACATGTTGGCCTCTATTTTAGCAAGTTCTTGTTAAATCACTGCCTGAAGGCACAAAACCTAAACCATGACTTATATAAATACACATTATTTGATGCACATAACTTCCTATGCAGCCAGAAAGACATACTCACACACACATATACATGTATTAAATCATGTAGAGTTTTTAATTGTTTGTCAACATTGTTAGAGCTTGGAGGAAGTCCCTCTATCAGCTGAGAGAAGTTAGTAACCTTCTTGCTTGGCTGGTTTGCATCTCACAACCTCTGTAGCTGACTCCTGCATGCCATGAAGATGAAGATTTCATCCTCACCTGTAGAGCTCAGCACTTCTGGTATAGTTGCAACACTTTCTACTTGCTCCTTGTCACGATTTCTCTGTTTTCTGTCACTCAAACGTCCACCCCTTTTGTCTCTTCAAATATCAAGGCAACAGCATCATCCTCTTGGAAATCCTTTGCTTAATGGGAGGCAACAAATTGAAAGCTCAACCACTATTTTAGAATTGTCAAGATTACATTTTTTCCCCTAAAACTCCAATGTTTTTGCTATGAACTTTTTCTGATTTTGTACTTATGGATGATGAAACAAGAAATTAAGATGCATGCCATCAAAAGCCTCCGTGTCTTGGACAGACAGTGCTGTCTTTCATTTTTAGGTTTCTTAACAGCATTTTGCGAGTTAGCTAGAGAAACTAAACTTAGTGCACGTCTTGGCCTGGAAGCCTGATAGGGTAAGATTACTGTCAATAAAAACTGTGTTCAGTTTCTGCATTATGGAACAGTTTTGTCAGGGTTGCATGGTACGAAGTAGAATGAGTCTGGGCTTGGGCAGGATTTTGGCTGGTGTAGCATTGTTTTGTCTTAGTTATGCAAACACACCCAGTCACTTAGCAAAAATATGAAATTTTTATTCCTTGTGCTTACAAGTTACCACCATTACCACCAACCAACAGCTGACCCCACAAACACATGAGTGTTTTTGGAAATCTGTATTTTCATTGGAAATTAAATCTCTATTTCTTGCTTGTCTGACCTCTTGAGAACATGTCATTATGGATCTTCTCTTTCTGTTCCCCTCCCTCTTTCTCTCTTTCTCCTTCTTCTTATGTTTGTGGTACACTAAAAGTTGGCATCCTGTCAGTCAAAACCTATTAATTTGGGGTTTTTTACCTGTCCATTTTTTAATTTAAGGCCGAGGGCAGAATTAAAAGGTAGTTTAATAGTCACAGTGGATATAGCCTCCTTTCTGCAATCCATTAAACTTGAGAACACTTGAAGTATTTTTTTTTTCTAATTTGTCATAAGACATTTTTGAATGAACTTCAAAACAATTGCAATAATAACACACTAATGACACAAAGTGTTGTTTATTGCTAATATTTGAGAGATTTTTAATCATTATGACCGATTTTGGCAGTCATTGGGCTGGAAAACACAAAACACTGCCCTCACACGCCCAAACACCAGTACCAGTCGGTCAGTCACTGCAAACCAAACATGGTTTAAGTCCACATAACTTTCTATACAGTAGGCCAATACCCAGAGTATTCAAACATCATCCCATGATTTATCCTACAAAGCTACCACGGGGGGAAAGGGAGGATTGTAGCCGGGAGGTTCAGGTAAGATCATTAACTCCATCCTATTTAATAATATTGTGAAGGATGGAGATGACAGGGAGCCCGCAGAGACCGAAAAAAGGCTGACGGAGCATCGGGAGTGGAACCACAACAAACAACAAAACCCAGCACACTCCTGATGAAAAACGACTAGAAAGAAGAGATCACACCGTTGCACAAACGAGCCCGAAAGAGGTTGCGTCACTGACAGACGCTGACGTCATTGTGTTTGTTAATAATACGCAGCTCGATGCGGCTGATCAGCTTCGTCTCCCAAAGGCCCCACCATGAACACAAAGAGCTGGAACACCTAGCCACCATTCAGCTCGTTCCCCATCAGCCCGCTCTCTCTGCAGCCTCCACCGCCTCGTCTGAGCGGAGAAGCCGCAGTGTGGATGCTGCTGCCATAACCCACCATCCCATCATCCATCACAAGCACAGACACGCTACACACACACACACACACACACACACACACATTCTGCACCCATGGACGCATCCTCCATCGCCAGGCCTTTTTTTTCGCAGCATCTCTTACCTCTCAAACGGAAATTCACGAGGGCATTAATCCATGATCAGCACGCTGTTATCGCTGCCTCTCGATCACGTTTCTCCCAACGTTGCGGCGCAGAGACGGCGAAATAAATAATTATTAGGAGGCAGCCCTGCCCGTTATGTCCTATCGGGAGGCGAGAGATGCGCCTACCGAGCCCATAGATACAAGAAGAGCTCCCGGTTCCAAAATCAGAATCAGTCAAACGTAAGGGAGAACCGATGCGCAGCCTCCTCTGCAAAAGCGTTCAAATCTTATACAAAATTACTTCCCTGATGGGTTTTCGATCGCCCAGTCCTCCTCCACAACAGAGTGGCCCTCTCTGTCTCGTAATTTCTCCTCCACACACACACACATACACACATGCGCGCGCACACACACGCGTCCTCACACACACACACGCAAAGCGGAGCAGCTCTGTCTCATTTAAAGAGATAGGATAGGGCAGCTGGAGCAGTGCTGTGCACAGAGCCACTCTGTCTGCTTCTTATGTAACAGCAGCAGCAGCTTCTGATTGTTCTGCAGCCCAGACACTTTCATCCCATAAATGAAGCACCGGCTTTACCTGCCTGCATGTGTATGTAAGCCTGTGCGTGAGTCTGTGCGGGGTTAAATAAACAAAGGACTCATTTTCTGTCCGCTAACTGGGCTGGAATGAGTTAGGTTAGGTTTAGGTCGATTGGTTTTCACACTCAAACAAGCACTCTTTATCTCTCATTTGCTCTATGAAAGGTGGATTAAAGGTGCCATATGTGACATTTTAGCACAAATTACAGTATATTTGATATGTAGTTGTCAAGTTGATACTGTTTGTACAGGGAGCCATGCTATCAGAGTACAGGAGTGTATGTCAGCACAGTGAATGTTGACCGAAAGAGACTGAGGGAATTGAACTTGGACCCTGGGACCAGGAATTCTAGCTGCTAGACTTAGGGATGTGTAAAATATTAACACTGCAATATATACTGTAACCCATTAATTCAGATTAGGTCAAAATTTAGAAATATAAGTTTCCCTCTGCCAATTAAGTGTTTAATTAACTATTCGATTCCTCTTTGAACTACATTGTCTTGTGTACAATAGTGACTTGAGAGTGCCAGAGTTATCTTTTGGGGTTTTTTTTTTTTTACATTTAAAGATATATTGTAGTTATTTAAAGACTCTGTTCTGTACTTTTATTTGTTTTGTATGTAATTGAGCCATATTTATGGCTCAATATTAGGCCTACTTACCCTTGTTTAATTGGTTTTTATTTTTACTTTTCTTTTTTTCCTGGAGAGGGGCTTGGGAGGGTGAACATTGAACAGGGAGAGTTGGAATAAGGTGGTGGGGATATTGTTTTTAATTTTTTTTAAATTTCTCACACCATCACAACAATTTAATCAGTTATTATGAGTAAGTGATGTTTGGTAATTATGGTCGAAATTCTTGAAGTTTGTCTTTTATACGCAAACATTTATCTGCAGTTTAGCAGTTCATTAAATTCTTTTCTCTGCAGCAAAGCTGGTTATTCAGCAGAGGAAATGTTCATGTTAATGGTTAAAAAATTTTTTGCCACAAATACATGACTTAGCACAAAATATGACTATGAAAGTTAATTAATAAACATGGTAAACTAATGACTGAACAAAAGACCAAATAAATTTGGTGGTTCCCTACCTGGTATTGGGACCAAAGTGGGGGCAAAGGTGGACAAAAAGGGGGCACAGCAGATTAACCAATACAGTGTATTCTTTTCTGAATTTTGACTCCATATTGTTAAATGAAGCCCTTTTACGTGTCTGAGTCTCTTTAGGTTTTTCAAATGATATGATCTAAAAAGGGCGAAAAAAATCACTCTTTGCTTGAGCCACTCATACCCACTTTAAGGTGGTAAACTGTGATGTGAGATCCAAAGTAGATATAACTTTATTTTAAGGGGTCACAAGCAAATCAGTTTGGGAAACACTACCACAGATCTCCTTTTAAGGGGTTTGTTCCTGATATGGGCATCACCTCCGTCAGGAAGTGACGCTATGGCTCGATGCCTCTCCTCCTCTGTTTGTTCTGTATCTTTCAGGCGAGCATAGCGCAGCTGCCTCTGACTCTCTCCGTGTCTTTCTTTTTGTGTGTGTATGTGTATGTGTGTGTGTGTGTGTGTGTGTGCGTGTCTCTCCAAAGAGGCCGGGAGCTTTCTATTTATAGAATCCTACCCGCCTGTTCAGCTTCCCACCCCCTTCGGCACAAAGAGTTACACCCACAGACACACACAAAGCATCCATGGACAACATGTATTCAAGCTGAGCACACATTACAGTGTACAAAGCACACACATGCACATACACACACACTATCACATAATATATGTATTTTATATATAAATATCCAATACAAAGTGTAAAAACATGGGTTTATATAGTAAATAAATAGGTACAAAACACATGCAGACATAATGCAAAGCAAAAATAAATAAATAAGCGCCAGAAATGCACATAATAGTGCACACACTATAGCATTAATAATGCAGGGATTCTTAGTGGAGAAAGAGGAACACTGCCTGTAATGGATAGAGGGGGAGGGGTCCTCTGTATCATGACATTACAAGGGCTGATTGATAAGTCCATGGCCTGAGGCAGAAGAAGATGAGTTGTACAGCTCTTGATTCATTCAAACACAGTTCAACTGCCGGAGTGATTATGCAGAGAGTTTTATATTGATAACTTTTGTGGTATTTCTGTTTTGGCTCGTTGAAAATTGTAAGTCAGCACTGTCGAAGAAAATGGACAACATCTGTCTTTGTGAAGCCATCCACTTCCTCCATGGTCAAATGTGGTCAAAGTTACCAGCCTCCAGACAAAGTACTATTTAGAGGGAGAAAAGGCAAATGTGCCTCTTACAATAATTTAGTATGTTATTGTATTGTTTGGATTATTCGACCAATTCAATGACAATGAAAAAACAGATTTTAAGACACTAGTTTAATAAGTTATTATTTTTAAGCCCTAAATAATATTTTAACAATCTTCCTATAGATAAGTTCAGTCATTTTATCAGACTTCAAAAACCTGTCAATGACTGGTGCTTTTAGCCACTCACTGATATCACCACCTTTTCAGTTGATTGACCTCGTCAATGTAAAGTTCTTTATATTCATACCCAGCATGTGCAGAGCAACATGATCATTCATTTGGAGTCATCACCTTGCACACCTGGTGAATCTTAGTGCAATATTCACTTATCTTAGCTGCAGGCTGGAGAGCTCTGTAATGCCAAGGGAAGCTGCTCATTCAGGTCATAATTCATCACTATCACACTGTTTGAACATTGTAATGTGATCCATATTTATTATACAAATATTAATATTAGCTGATTTAATGTATTTTTTTTTACTTTTTGAGATTAATATATTTAAGTAGTTGCTGAAGTAACTTGTAAAATGACATTTTTTACCAGAACTTCTCCCTGCAAATACTTTGGGCTTATTTTTTTTAATATTTGCTTTTAGTTAGTTACTTTTCATGTGAAAATTCAAATAATATTTCTTTTGTTAAAGTGAAGTTCAACCACAGGAGGACACTTAATTCCTCTACTGTCACTGAGATAATTTTGGGGTCAGTGTCTCTTTAAGACAAAGGGAGTCTCCGTGCCTTCAGGGGTAGGGGTAGCTCTGCAACGTATTATATGGACAAGAGGAAGAGGCAAGACACACCAGTGGATTTGGGGAAAGTGGAACACTGCTGTCACATCAAAGGAAGCATCAGTCACCATCCTGATCCAATCAGTATTTTGATTGTTTTGATGTAACTTGTTTCTATTCTGTTTAGAAAATGTCATTATTTTGATTTTAAGACTTCTAATCATCATATTCAAAACTATACAAAGATGAATGAATGCTAATCCACCAACAGACAAACATGTGCACTCGTGTAAGAGCATGCACTGCAGTGAAGATGACTCAGCCACTAGCGCTGATGCCATGGAAACACTGCCTCTTTGCAATCAGTCTCTTAGTAACTGTGCGGTTGCTGAGGAAAGAGCCTGAGTGTAGGAGTGTGTGTTTGTGTGTACGTGTGTGTGTGTTATGACACTGGCTAGTTCACAGAGTGGATACTAAAATTAGAGTAATTATGAGCATTTTTTTCAAGATGACTTGATCAGCTGTCTATTTATTTTAATATGTATTTATTTATTTGTACTCATTTGTGTATTTATTGACCAGAAAATGCCCAGGAAGAAAGGAATTAGGAGAGAGGATGAAAGAAAAGCTTTGAGAGCAAAGACACTAATACATGTTCAACTACCAGAACCACTTTCTCTGATTCACCAGTTATTTTTGAAAGATACATAATCATCCAACACAACAGAGTCAGACTTAGTGTTTTATGAAGCATCCCTTAGGGGAATTATACACTGGATCATTATGCCATGTTATCATCATTATCAGCAGGGGTCATAAGCACTGTGGGAATTTACTAAATTACCTCATTCTTTTCTCTGATGAATCTGCTTTATTGTCCTTGTGTAAAACTCTAGATAATTAAATCCTATCATGACACTACCAACTGACATAAGTCTGATTCTTGCATATATGAAATAAAATGTGCCCGAGGCCTCTGATACTGTAAACGTAAAAATACTCATAATAGAAAACTCATATTCTGATCTTTTAATGAACTAAGAGGAATGTAAATATCTCCTGTTGCCAAATCTAAGGTTTCTCCATCTAATGTTTTTCCTATTTACTGAATTTAACGTTGTTTCTATTGCATTCAGATTTTATGTGATGACAGTAATTGTTCCAGGTCAAACCCTCTGGTGTTACATAAGGGATTTACTAATACCTCAAATTGAAAAAAAAAAAAGTGATTGGATTTTTTTGTTTTCTGTGCATTCTTCTTTCCCATCCAAAATAACCAATGACTATCACTTCTTTAGAAGTATCCGTGAAAAGACAATTACATTTCAAGCTGTTCTCATCAGTTTTAATATGAATTCTGCAAGTGACACTGCTGTTAAGTTGCAATTGTTGAGTTTCTTAAATGGCACCAAACAACTGCTCATGTGTTCTTTTGATGACCTGAATGGTAAGGCCCTGTCCAAGATACACCCTGCAGGTTGACTCTGTGTGTGTCTCCAAAGCCTATAGAAAGGTGGACATAGATCCTGCCACTGGGGTTGTATGCACTCTATACATAGCATGGTAGTGTCAACAGCCCTGTTCAGTGGGATGACTTTTAAGGACATATCTTAGGCAGCATTGTGGTCTGTGACCCGTCCATTCATAAGATTCTATATTTTGGATATGACCACCTCCTTTTCTGGAGCCATGCTTGCTAGGTCGAAATGGGACTGTTGAAAAGGGAGGTGGAAATGTCTATTGTGTTGCAACTGGTCGCTTACAAAACAGCCCTATGAGACAGAATGAAGATTACGATACTGTAACCCTAGTTCTAAAAGCACATGCGGAGCTTTGAACCTATGGACCCTGTCGCTCATAATCCATATGCTTAAGGTGGTTATTAGATGCCAGGGAGTGGTGTCAGTCCTGTTTTCATTTAAATTACCTGAGTAGTACATTTCTATGTTCATGCACATGCTCCAGCTTAGCTGAACAGCTGATAGAAATTATCTCCATCTCTTATTAACACTTGTTGTTGATCATGGAGAAGACACCTCCCAACCTCCCTCCTTTGCTCCTCACTGACTCTTTTGTCTGGTCATTGGTGGTAATTGAGAATCCCTTTGGAACAATTGTAATTAAATGGTTTACAAAGGCTAAACCAAGGATAACTAACCACCCTAACCAGGTCATTGTTTTTTTATGAATGATCAGCTGTCTCCACTGTAAAACTTTTGTCCTTTAGGGGCAACAGTCATCTGTCCATCTGACCACTTCACATTTCAGTGTTGTCATTCAGTTTAGAGGGGTGAAAGTTTACAGTTCAAGGCAGCAGGTGAGACAAAACCTAGCTTATTCTTAGCTTGAGCTTCCATCTCAAAGATTGGCCTTTGTGCGGCATCCTGCATTTTTGTGTCTCCTCTTCAACTCAAATTCGAAAATCCTTCTTTCTTCTTCTTACCCTTTCTCAGATGAAATTTTTCTGGCTTAAATAAGTTAAAGCTACAATACAACAACACCTTCTTGAGAAATGTCAGTAGGATCCTGCTATCTTAGACTGGCAGCTCAGAAGTCAACAATGGCAGTCGTTGCCATCAGAGCTGGCCCTACCCAAGGTGGCGCTCTAGGCACACACACACACACACACACACACACACACACACACACACACACCCCAGAGGCGCTCTGAGTAGCGCACGCACGTAGCGAGCGGCAACTCAAAAATGTTCGTCATGTCTTCTTACTAATGTAGGAGTTTTAAGTTCTTTGTTCAGACATAAGGTTTTCACCAAAGAATCAATG
>JAQMCX010000022.1:7495611-7510407 GCA_029814765.1 Acanthurus leucopareius
GCAGCTCGCGCATGAGTCACTCCGCTTCTTGTTGTCTGTTTCCATGGTAACTAGGGAAAGACCCACGAATTGCTCTGATATAGCGCGCGCAACTTCCAGTCTGCATGGATTGGATAGATTTTTTTTAATGCCATGCGATCTACCCGCATTACCTTTGCGATATACCGGTATATCGCGATGGACGTAACGGGCGCTCCTGGTGTATAAAGTTCTGATTAATAGTGATGAAGAATTTAAATGTCCGACTTGTGTCGGACTTCTTGGCTTGCGTCGCATCTTCACATCAAGTTTGAGAATGATGAAAGTACCTTTTTTTATCACTAAGGAGAGCATTTTTATGAATTGAAATGTGGCTTTGACTGTTTATAAAGTTCTGATTATTAATGATGAAAAATTTTATTGTCCACTTGTGTAGGATTTTTCTGATTGCGTTGCAGTTACACATTAAGTCTCGGAATGACAAAAGTCACTTTTTTAGCATGAGGAGAGCATTTTTATGAATTGCCATGTGGCTTTGAATGTGTATATGATCTTCCTTCAAAGTTTGGGCTGATCAATTATTAGAAAATTGAAGCAGTTCAAATTTTCTTTTATTCAGAGCATCTTAAGGACTTCTGTCCTCCTCTGATCCACATCAAACTTAGTGGGTGCTTTCCTGAGGACCCATGGAAGTGCAGGATTAAGTATGAGGTAGTTTGGATGAGCATTTCTGAGAAAGCTGAGAGACGTTGCTGGGCAGAGTACAAACAACAGTGACTATAGAGCCATGTAGAGAGAAGGTCCAGGTTATCAATATCGTTGGTAATAGCAGCAGGACTCCAACACGACGGAGGGCAACAAACTTTCCATGGCACTGGTGACACTTATTACTAAATGCACTCAATGTTGGTGGACATTATTCCCAGATGTAAACCTTTTCATGTACAGATGTTGATCTTATTTTCTTGTTGATGTTGTTTACATTCCCCCAAATACTAATTCTAAAAATGCAGCATCTTAGAATTCATAAATGATGCTTTTATTTTTATCCTATTCTGACTTCTTTATCTGCATATCTAGTCAATGCAAACTAAAAAAAGGCTGATTCCAAATATGACCAAGGAGAAAAGAACAAAGTTGAACATGATGTGCACGCTGAAGCTTTCTCTACATTTATGTTGTTTTACTTTAATAAATCCAGCAACACAAAGATACTATGTTCAACAGTTTCTTGTTCTGGAGTACATGTTATTCATAATCTGACACCTCATACACACATAACTACACAGTTATATGAACTGACTTGCAGCAGGGACATTAAATGATGAGTCAAGCACTTGAAATGAATTTCAACATTTCATTATTCATCCTTATCATTTTGAACATACATCACTGTGTCCCTATTGGGTGAATATGTTTTTTTTTGTCTTACTGTGAAACTGAAAAATATAAAAGAATTGCTTTTCCATGGCGGCATAAAAATGTAAAATAAATTTTAAAAAATATATTCAGTAACCGTTACCAGTACTTTACCTTGATATTGGTGTTTGTTTAACAATTGTCCGTTTTTCTTTTAAACACAATGTGCTTGTGCTTGTTAACATTCTGAACAAAATTGTGCTATTTTTTTCAACTTTCCCACCTTTTTTAACCTGTTTTTTGTTTTGCACTTTAGTGATCATGTCATTATATTCTTCATTTTACAATAAGGTGTTTTTACTTTTTGTCCTTTGGATTGTATTTTTAGTGCCTTGTTTACGTAATTAAAAGAAAATTATGTTTTTGCCTTCCTGCCACAACAGACACACTGACATTCTCTCTATGTATATTACAGATAAAAACTACAGGGCACAATGGAGAAAAAGAGTTATTCAGCTAAAAAGCATACTTTCAATTGCTTGAAGCAGAACTAATGTAATCAAGTTATTTAATGAGGAAATTAATAAAATAATATGAAATATGTAAGAGATAATGCCAGAGGAGGTTTCCATTACAAGGAATTAATGGACAACACAGAGGCCAGATGGTTGCATTCATTTAATTTATTTCTAATGTCAAGGTGACTGGAAACAGATACAGGCTGAGCCAGTGCATTCATTCGTATGGACAGACAGTTTTACTGGAACTACTTAGTAGGTATACCTTATCAAGAATTAATGGACACCCTGCAGCCACTCAGAATTGAGTAGTCACCCAGACCATGGTATAATGGTTCATAAACCCTGGTCAGGACAGCCATAAGTACAAAATCTCCCCCATGATAACAGCATATCAGTATAATGCATCTCTGTACAGAACAAGAATTGATCATCTTAAATTCATACAGGAATATGAATAACCCAAAAAATACTCTGTATCATTTTCCTAACATGATTAAAATTATGGCAGGGACCAGTGTGCATGTAGAAAAACAAATGATATTTATGACAGGACACCAAACAGAAGCCCAGTGAGCCTGCTTACATTTGATATAATTAATATTATTTTTACCATCCTATGATGAAAAAAATCAATGTCCTGCCAGTGGACCTGTTGCCTGGGCCACCATAACATCCAGAGATTGCCCTGTGCTGATTCACTGATTCTTTCCATTAATGGTGGATGTGCATTCTCGGCTATGGCCTGTAATAAATGTTATCTGCTGAGGTAGGATTCCCTCTTGTGGTGGCAGGCTGAGATGCATCCCAAAACTTTTTAGCTCCCACGTTGTAGTCACATGATTGTCATTACTTGGGCTCCATATAACATAAATTTATTCAGCTGATGTTGCTTTTACAATAAATCCAAGTATCCATGTGGACACAACAAAAATATTGCAAGAATCATACAAGTACATCAAGTTTACTGAACATGCTGAGCTGAGTTTTAGTCTCTGATGGCTTGATGTATAGAAGTTTTGCTCTCTTAATGTCAGAAGGGAGTTCCTTCCACCATTGTGGAGCCAAAACTGCGGACAGTTAGGGTTTTGTGAGCAATAGCTAGGCCTTGCTCATTGTGAGGGAGTATCAAGCTGATTGGCAGCAGCAGAGTGTAGAGGATGAGCTGGGGTGTATGGTTTGACCAGGCCCTGGATGTAGGATGGACCTGAGCCATTCACAGCCCAGCACTCAAGTACCACAGGTCTTCAATCAGATTTGAGCATCTACCTGTAGTCAGTGCAGGGTGCAAAGGAGGGGTGTAGTGTAGGAGATGTTGGATAGGTCGAAGACAATTCAAGCTGCTGCATTCTGATGAGCTGCAAGGACTGAGTAGCACATGTGAGCTCACAAGCCAGTACCAAGTTGCAGTACTGTAGTCAAGAGGGGAAACGGGCCTGGATCAAAACCTTTGCTGGCTTCCAGAAAAGAATATGTATCCTCCTGATGTTAGAGCCCAAAATCACAAGATTTGATGTTGTGGTGTTGGTATCAGTCATCACCATGATGGCAACAGCATCCAACATTCATGATATCAGAAATGAAACTGTTTACAGGACCGTTGACAGAGGCTGATGGCAAAACTGCTGTGGCTGTAAAAGACTAGATGAATTCTTGTTGATGTGCTGTCTGATCGCCTCTTTTCGAATTCTGCTGGTGTCAGCTGAGATTTTATAGACAACACAGTAATGATCAAAGAGGGTAACATTAGTCACTACAACCTCAAAAACTCATAGACCTTTAAAAATACATAGATAATTAGATTAGAAAAAAAAGTCTTCTTTTCTGTGTTGAATGGTGGGAGTGCTAACATGCTAGTCCAAAGTTTTCCACAATGTATATAAATTCCTTGGCATTGCCATATTAAGGATTATCGATATGATAATAACTTGAAAACTTCCTCCAACACTGCTATGTGGATGAATGGGGTAGAGAAGATTTTAAAGTTCATTAGACAGATTATAACTTCTGTTTCAGTGTTGTAGTCACCAAGAGTTAAGAGGTGGGCCATCTTAAGCAGTGTTTGACAGAGGGACTTCATTCATCCAAGTACTTATTTGAGAGGACCTTGGGGGTGATAGAACAAAAAATGTGTAATTTCACCAGATAGATAACAGACACACCCCAAATTCAGTAAGAGAGAGGGAGAGAAATATGAAAGTAATCCATGGAGCTTACAAATCAAATGCATTGCCAAATCCACAAACAAATACTGACAAATTTGAATAAACACTTTAACAAGTAACTGCATCCCAGCACTCATGCTCTTTAGCTATTTCACACAATGTCACTTGAGCCATGATCATCATTAACATTATGGAGGCACCACCATACCTGTCTTTATCAGTTCCAAAAAAAAAAGAAAAAAGCAAGTACATTTAAGTAAGGTCTCATTAGTTATGTCACTTTTTATATAACTTTTAATAGTTTGCACTGACGATGGAATGACTTGGAAAATAAATGGAAAAAGACATATTCCAAGTGAATTTAAATCAAGCAAATAACAAGCAAAACCTAGATTGCATAATACTGCACATTTTTCATAATATAAGAGGTCTCTCTGTGTGAGTGTCTCTTGACATTAGCTCAGCTTGCGAATATAATTTATGGTAACATATGACTTAGTTGTACTGTGTTTTGTGATAGTATTTTTGATTGATTGAATGGGTGGAGCAGGTGAGGGCAACCAAATATTCATGTGTAGTGTATTACAGTTAAATTTTTAAGTAGAGAGGTATCTTACGAAATCACTGTGACATCCTTTATGAAATATTGTTCACCAGTTTAAGAATAGTGGAAACAATAATCATTCAGGGCACATTTAGCTATCTTTGAGGAAGCAAACAAATGGGCAACAGGATCTTGCAAAATAGAAGCTGATGAAATTTAAATTTTAAATAAAATGGGAAAATCATAGAGTGAAGTGTGAATACACAGTTGCAACAATAACTCAAAATTTTTAAGGAAGGGTATTGTATGAAAGAAAATCAATAGAATGACAGAAACACAAGAGAAATTAAGAGAAAACTGATTTATTGAATAACAAAAAGAGTGGTTATTGTAAGAAATAGGGGAGAGAAGAAGGCAGTGACTTGGCTAAGAATATGACAAAGTCATCTATCTAAAGGCACACCTTATATCATAAAGAAGGGTCCAGCCAGTGTTCGTGAACACTGTAAGGTCCTGTAGAACAGCAACACGATTAAAAAGCTTACACGGGCTTCGTATTAGGGGACGAGAAGACGTAAGGTTCCTCTGGAGAACACAACTAATGGTTAAAAAACTGATGATCCAGACACTGTAGGAGTTGATTTATTCCAGAAGGTGGCGGTAATATAATTTCAAAAGCATTAACTGCCGTAAACATCAAAGAAGAAGAAGGAGCAGGAAGGCGAAGAAGAAGAAGAAACAGTACCTTGAGCTATCTGTAACGTTGAGTTGCTAACCGATCTATGAGACTTGACAAAACATTAACAGTGAAAAGTAACCCTTGAGGAGAGACACGTTCACCGCTGCCAGCGGGTCATGCAGCTCTCTAAAAGGTAATGAGCCGTAAAGCCTCGGGGTCTCGGCTCAGCGGCGCCCACAAACTGCAGCCACACTGGAATGACTGGCAGCCCAGGTTGGTGTCCTGCTCTGGAGGAGGCTGGTTCAAAGAAATCGGGGACTATGTGGGCCTCTGCTCTGCTGCTTTAAGTTGTAGCCACATAGGAGGGAAATACATTTTGTCTCATATCAATGGCCGTAAATGTTCGCAACCGTCTAAACATACTGTCAGATAGACTGTGATATTGTCATCGCTTGCCACGCAGTATATGTAAACGTAAAGCGACAACATTTTATCTCCACTGTACACTCCCGCCTCGCAGGCTGGTGAGCCCGGCGCTACCGTTAGCTCAGTTTGTTTAGAGAGCGTTGTTAGCTAAACGTTGCCAGCCTTCTGCTAACTCAGTTAAGGCTAATATCTAATTGTCAGCAAACGATACGAGACACGTTAGCAAAAAAAAACAATGACGTCTCATGAGCCGCAATAGCTAGACATATTAGTGGTTGTAAATGAGTGTGAACCACAAGGTGATAGATATTCTCTCCGAGCAGTGGTAGGTTAGCTGGGTAGCATTACCACGATACTGTTTGCGTTGGCTAACGATAGCCAGTTAGCACGGGAAAGACGCCACCCTTCTGAAACGTTATCAACTTCCCAAATAACTTCCGGATTTATTTTTAAAACATCTGCGTTATTAACGTATGACAGAGCTGATCTTGTGTTTCGTTTTCGACCTGACAATTAAGAACTGCATAAATCCACACAGCAAATACTGAGATATTAAGTTCCCGAGTTAGCATCACATGTGTTAACCTACAGTTAACCTCACTTCACCGTTCGAACAGGTGAAAAGGAAACTGTTACTTAGTGGTACAACTGTCTCAGTGCCACAGACTCTCAGGGGCCCTAACGGCCACTGGTTCATTTTAGGGCAATTAGTTTGTGGAAATTAGATCAGTTATACATTTGTCTCTAGCACTGCTGTACAATATAAATTAAATTGCCTTAAAATTGTTTCTGAATTTCTACCAAGGCTAAAAGATGAATTGTAAAACTGTGACCTGTTGCTTCAGTGTCAACAGATCTCCATAAAGAAGCTTGGTTTGCAAAATCCATTCATAAAACAAGTCTTACTTTTAAACTTATTCAGATATTCAAAAAAAATTCAGTTGCTGCCATTACTAGTGAAGTTAATATTGGCAAGCCGTACATACATTGTTCATTAAGTTTGCCTTCAGTGAGGAAAAGTATCCGAGCGTTTCAAACTCTATCATCTTTATGGGAAATATCATATGGTAAGTAGCTTACTCAAGCTTTTCTAAGTGTTATTTAAACATTTTTTTAATACTTAATATGCCGTCCTTCAGAGACCATTGCGTATGAAGTGGCACACAGAAATGCACTCAAACAAGCAAGCTGGCCAACTTATGCATACCATTGTTTGCACTGGTTAAAGAAAGTTACTCTGCTCACTGTCTCTTTTATTTCCAAAGCCACACTTTAGCAGTGTTCTTGTTAAAATGTATGTTATCATACTGTTTTCCACATCTGTAGACAGAATGTTAGCAACGGCATAGTTAAAGGCTCTGATTCTTGGACAAAAATTAGATTTCAAATGCAGGTGGTGGTGTTTATTGCAGCTACATTTTTAAAATGAAAAAATTGCATACTGCACCAAACATTTCTCTACTGTATTTCCTTGGTCAGACTTGGATGGATCAGTGTAAGTGCCTCTTTTCATAGTGCAACTCATGAAGAAATAATGATCAACATCAAATCCTGAGATTCTCTTAGAATTCTGACACCCTTCAGCTGTGGAGCAAAATATATTATCAGCGCAGTAAAATAAAATCTTAAATGCAATGTGAAACCAAGCAGTTGCTTCAGTTGTGGAACTTGTCTTTTGTCCTTTTTGCTTATTCAGAGTTGACAGTGTGTCACCCAGCCAGGACGGAGTGAAGTCCAGAGAGCTTGGTTCAGCAGCGTTGTATGACGTGTTGCCCTCCAGCTGCCCTGACCAGCCAGTGGTGCCCAGCGATGCCTACGCTGCTGCAGAAACACAACAGGAAGAGGGTGAACTTTTTTTTTTTTTAAACCCTTTACACATAACATAGATTCTTTGTAGTATACAGAGTACATACGGGTGATTTGATCTTTTTTCTCCCAATCAAGCACACATTGTGTGCAAAAACTGCTTTTACTAGTCAAAATGAACTCTTTTCTGTCTGGCTAGATTTAAAAGTTTGGTTTAGTCAAGTTCTGTCGCCCCTCCTTGACTTGGACCAAATAGGTAAGACTCCATGGTCTGTAGCATATGTTGAGCATGATGACTGTGGTACTGGCAGCTGCTGTGGCAAATATATAAAGAGGAACGCTGAGTAACTGTATCCACAGTTTTGGCCTCTCACAGCTGCTGGTAACGTTACCATTAGCAAGCCTGATAAGCTTTACAAGAATTTTAGGGCTGACAGACGGTACCATCAACCACGTTAATCTCATCCTCAATACTTCACCATGAATAAATAGAAAAGACTTTAACCCTTTTGGTTGTATATATGTATACTTTTTGGTGCATGTATATCAGTAGCGCTACATGTTATCTATTTTATTATAACCTGTTCTCGTTAAAATAGCTCTATGTATTTGAAGCATGAAGGGGCTACAACTTACATTTCATTGTAGAAGTGTTTGTTGTTAAATGACAAATAAATGAAGCTTTTGTACAATATACTGCACAGCTATGACTGCTACTACTGACACTCCCCCACAGAGAGCCTCTCATGGTAGAGCAACTAGTGGAGCTACAACACTGGTACCCACACAGTTAGTTTCTCAAAGGGCCACTAATGCACCACTAGTGACTGTGAAAGCTTCACCAGACCCGAGAGAAATGAGGAGTTTGACTGTAGCTTTTCATAGTTGATTAGCTCTGTTTTTCTGTCTTTGCTACACAAAGCATTTATCAGGCAGTGTGCCCTTTGACCCTGCACATTACACACAATGTGGACTTAAGACCATAACTAACTTCATTATTTTTATAGAATGCTACCAGAATTTAAGGTTGTATTTTCTCAGGGTGGGAATCCCCTGGCACCCCAGTTTCCTCAATAGGTCCGTCTTGATTCTCCAAATTTAGAATGTCTGTGCTTGAATATGTATTTATAATTTTTTGAGTTAACTTCAGTAATGAATGATTTTATTTTAACACATCTTAAATTCTTTTGCCTTAATAAGAACAACAAAATGAGAGGGAGGTGGAGTGCTCCCATATATTATTATTAAGGTTAAATTTTCAACAGAGGAGAGCAGCACCTCTGCTGCAACACTAGCTCTGAGGAAAGCCATCATTTAGGTGAAACATGCATAAGATTGTAAGTTGTTTATTACCTCAAAAATCTATTTTTGACCTATTTAAATCGATTAAGAAGCTTCCACATCCGCATTGCAATGCATCTAAAGGCACTCCATCCTTAAGAGTTAGCCTCAAAAAGCCTTGCGTTTATTGTTTCCCAAACAGAGTCCCAAGAGAACATTAAGAAGTCTGAAGTATTCTCTCTTGTTTGCAGTCGTTTTATTATTAAATATTTTTCCATCGTCAAAAGATGTCGACAGCTAGAAACTTGTAGTGGGATTGTTGTAACAGTGTGTGCAGGATGCTGTTCAGTGTTTTTGTGAAGCGTCAGTCAGCCCCATCAGACCTGAAGCCAACTCTGTTGCTTCTGCTAGCTCTTGTAGTTGTAAAATTGCACCCCTAGGAAGCTCTTTATCTCATAATAAGAAAGTGTCATTTTTAATATATTTTGCTTCTCTTGCTTTGCACCTAAGATCAGAAAATATTTTTTATAAACTGATCTGACACAAGCTCCCTCAATCTGGCTTGTTCGTACTTTTTTGCTGGTAAATTGAAATAGTTTTAATTTGTGGATAAAAGATGATAATAAAATAATAAATGATAAATAAACAGTCTTCTTGAGAAAGTGGAGCAAAATGTGCATTTAACCCGGATGTAAAATCACCATTGCATTCATGTACCGGTATATCGATATAATTGGGTGCATAAAATAAGCAGTGAGTATATCAATTAGATGCAGAGTTTAACCAGTCATTATAAGCCTTTAAATACTGTTCAACAAAGGCTTATGTAGTTTTTTGTAACCTAACTCAAAATCTCAAACATGCATGAATCTTAAGTTGTTCCTTTTTTCTTTTTTTGGTGGTATCAGACATTTTTGTCTGTTTTTCATGCAGTGAATTGGTTCATTTCAGCCCCACTTTTTTGTCCCCTAGGTGGATATGAAGCTGGTCAAGGTGTCTGTGATAATACGTTTGGTTGGAAGTCGGTGGGGCAAGAGTTGAGGCCCAATGACGTGACAACAGATTTGACTCCTTTTCAGCATGGAAACCGTGCTTTAGCTTCAAAGGACATGAAGAAATCGCAGGGTAAGCTCAGATGAACATCCAGTGTTTTATGACTGATTTTATGAAACATGCATCAGCATTTGTGCGTCTGCAGTATGCAGCTGAACTAAGAAAAGTTTCTTAACATAGGATTTACTAATAAAAGATTTAGTTACTCTTATGTATCGAATATATATCCAGACTGTTCTTACTGACTGTTCTTATTGACAAACTACAGTCATTTGTTTGTCTCTTTAACTGGAGCTACAACTCTCTAGCAAGCAAACAAACAAATGTTTGACAGTCTGACATAATGGATAAGTGATAGTACAAGCTGACATTTTGGGAATAACAATAGAAACAAAGGGCCATGTTATGGACTACTGAGATTTTTTTAAACTGCTGGGCTGCTTCCCTGCTTTTAAGTTAGGCAGCAAACGCACTGTTGTTGGCTGGGCAGTATTATAAGAATTCCAGTTTTCACAGTACAGAGTCATCACCAGCAATTTGGGATTCAGTATCTTGCCCAAGGACACTTTGTCATGTAGACCAAAGGAGTCTGGAGTTGAGCAACTGACCCTCTGATAAGTAAACAAACCTGCTGTTTCTCCTGGCCCACAGTCAACCTCATAGTGTCAGTGTTTGATTCTAAACATGTAGCGTATAACAGGGAGGTGCAGTGAAGTGAGAGTGTTGGTGTGTTTCTTACATGTTGTGGTGCCGTTGCAGACAGAGGGATGGCTCACTCAGAGGAGTCTCGGCTGGCCAACCTCCTGCGCCGAGTCTCCAGGGAGGACGATCGTGACCGTAGGCTGGCCACCCTCAAACAGCTGAAGGAATTCATCAGCCACGGCGAAAGCAAAGTGGTTAGTCAGATTGTCCTGAAAATATCATGCTAAAAGATCTTCACATGTCACTCATTGAGACATGTTCCATTGATTCCGAAACAATGGCAAATGATGATGATAGATGAATGAGATGGTTTTGTTTATAATGTTTTTCTGCATAAACAGTTGCTTTCCTTATAAATCCTGACCATGTATCATGTGAAACAGCAGAGGTAGCATGCCAGCTTAATAAGAACTGGTTGTAACTAAATACAAATGACATGACTAAAGTTGCCAAGTTACCAGCTATCTGGAGAAAAGGGAGCCACCAAATGTTTTTTTATCACAATGTCATGATGACAGTGCAAAACCCAGAAGCTAAAAGAGACATCCAGCCCCACTTCTTGTAAGCAAAATGTAAAAAAGACAATTACATGAAGTTTTTACTTTGCCTCCAGAAAAACACTGAGGCCTTGTTTAGAAATTCCTCCATCAACCTCCGCAAGCTCATTTATGTAAGTTGCACATACCGTAAGTGTGAATGTAGTTAGCTAGCTAACTTTAACTATGTTATTTTTTTGTATGTGAACTTAAATGTGCTTGGGAGGTAAAAAGAGTTTTATCGAAAGTCAAGATCTCATAATAACAATCATATATCTTGTAGCCACACTGCTCTTTAAAAACAGAAAGTAAGCTATACGTTGAGTAATTTATTCACCTGGTAGCCTTTTATTTTTACTTGAGTGGTTTCTACTTTTTTCTACAATACTTTTTTTTTTTTTAACTTTTAATTAGGTCATTTGTAATAGGAGTAATTGCATTTTTACTTTAGTACAGATTGCCAGACCAACACATCTGGAAACTTTTGCTTGCTGCACACTATGGTCCCCCAAGAGGGTAAAGCAAATGGCTCTTGTCATAGACTTCAATGTAAAATAGTTGTACAAAACAAAGATAAAACTACAGGAATTAAATTTATGCTAGTTATTAAATAACCCTAATACACTAATTAAAAAAATAGTAAACATTTCCACTCTGCCTGCCAAACACATGATTGCATTCATTCAATTTTTGGCTGGACTGCAACAGTGGGGCAAACGCCACAGCTGTGGTTGGATGGGACTGACTTAGTAGCAAAGTAACTGAGTGATGAAGTGGGTCGCTGGCCAGTTGAGCAGATAAGAGAGAGGTTAAGTCCAAAAATAACATGAGTTGCACAAATATACGGTCTCATCAGGGGATGACATGCTAACATGCCAACAGATAAAGTGTTTTTGTGTTCTTACCTGAGTGATACAAAAGAATGTTTATCAGCGATGTTGATCTCTGCAGTTTATTTTCATTAAGGTTAGGTTTATTGTGTGATTTATGTGGAGTAAGTTCTGCATTGGACTCTGTCAAAAAAAACTAGCCTTAATCTTTTCTTTTCAGCAAGCAGTTTGCCTTGAATGCTCTGATTTTTTTTATGCAGGTAAACAACAGTAAAAATATAGTTTTAATTAAAACTTGAGTCCTGGTGTTCTTCACCATTTGGAAGAAGGGAATGAATGACTAACAGTTAACCAGATTTTTTTTAAATGCTAATCTTTTTGTAGTCTCTGGTCATCTTAACTCCCCGCATACATATGAATGCTTTATTTGTAAGTGTGTTCTATATATCAAATTAAATTATAAATGAAATGTTGTTTTTTTTTTTTAATGAAATTCTATTGATTAGCCTGTATATCCAAATTATGTATGTACATGAAAGTGATGGATGTTATAGATTTTGACAGAATTTTTATGACCCTGTCTGTAAAAAATGCCAGACAACCAGAGAGTCTTACGCAACATCTGGTTAAGATAAGAAGTATTTCTCATAAGGCTTTCCTCCCAGAGCTAGCATTTTTTAACTTGAATAGTACTATAGCAAAACCAAGCTATATTTTTTTTTAAAGAAGAGGCGCGTTAAATTGTCTTTAGGAAAACTTAAGTGAGATTCAGTGAGACCAAAGATTAACGATGAGACAAGCAGAAATTTGCAACTACTTGTCAAAGAAAGCGGTCTACAACGTTGTAATAACTGCTAGTTTAAATCAATGTGACCAGTTGAAATGGTGTATTATTTCCACAGGGACAACGCTTTCAACAGCACTGTCAGTTTTATGTATCTTTACAGGCATGGAATAATCTTAAAAACTTCTCCAATATACACTTAACTATGTCAGTTTGGAAAATGAACGCTCTTTTTCTTGGTGAAGGAAACTGAGAGTTTCCCCCTATCAAAAGCATTTTTTTCTCCCAAGGGCTCAACATATTATCATAATTAGAATTTAATTAAGGGGAATATTATGTTGACGGACTTCCCATGAAAGCATCATCTGTAGAATTTAGAGGCACACTATAGTACAGTTCTAAAACTCATCAGTTGCCAGCTGATTAGCCAAGTCAAAGCAGCCATCAGCTGGCTTGAGTTCAGTTGAGATGGGGGATCAGACTACTACAACTTTTGATTCAGTGCTCTAGAAAGATTTTGTGAATATTAAGTTAAGAAAACTGGCTTTTGCTGTTGTATGAGGTGCATTGGCGGACCAGCATATTTATCTTAACAACATATCAGAATATCAACACATCCTACATCAACACTGAAAAGATGAACAAAGTCATGCTACATCTGTAAGGAAGTGGAGTTACTGTGGTCCAGTGCAAATAATCCACAGTTTCACCTGCAAGCTAGATCTGTAAAAGCAGAGTGCAGGCAGGAGGTGGTTTGCTCATTCTCTGTAATTTACAAAAGTGATATATTTTTCAGTAGCAATGCGAAATAGATATAATAGGGCCTGTTATTACTATTATAGTTAAAAGCCTATATTATAAAAAAAACTGCAGCTCTACTGAATTAGACTGAAGTCTATGTTTCAAATCCCAAAATTCAACAGAAAGAAAACAAGCTTGCAGGTTTACCCAAATGTAGGTCCCTATGCAGTTAGCCATAATAACATGGATATAAACACCTTTGAATCTCTTTCAGCTGAATCAGTGCTTAAACCTCACAATTATTTCATTTTGAACTAAATGTGTGGAAAGTTCCATTCAAAGATTGGGAAAATGCATCTGCCCTAATACTTAGTATTTTCTTTTGATTTTTTTTTTTTTTTAACAGACCCTGGTCAAACAGTTGGACACCATCCTCAGCACTTTGAATGACATTTTGAATGAGAGGTAAGAAAAAGATCTGCTCTCTTGGTTTATTGAGTTTGGGTCTCTATTACATTATGTGCGGTAGCCCCAACTATCTAAAGCAAAAGCCTCTTCATTTAGGCTGGTTTCCCTTTGAGGATTTGCCCAAGACAAAAAAAATCTGATCAGATTTTCTGAAATCTGGAGTCTTGTTCACATATATCTGCTAAGTGTGGACAGGACATACAGTATCCAGCTGATAACAAGCTTTTGGAACAGTTGGCAGATCCCATTATGGTGTCAACAACCTCATCAAAGGCAGTATTCTACATGCTTCCTTCTTAAACCAATCTACCTATGGGTACTGTCCCAACTGTATACCCACTGAAACCCACATGGCAAGCCAGAATGGCCGCCAAGTAAACCTTGATGGTGGAAGAAGCTTTGCCGTTTTCTAATAAATTCTATATAAATAACTAAAATTGTCAATACAGAACACTGAAAATTGAAAATACTATCATGTCTGCACAAAATTTTGAAATGTAGTATATAGGTCACTGTATACTACATAATTTTGTAGTTAAGTTTCAGTGACATTCTAAGAGAATCGAACGCTCTCAGGTTGGACCTTTCAGGTGCCAGACCTAAGGAGACAGTCTCACTGGGCTAGAGTGAGATATCTCTCCCTATGCTGTGACAGCAGATCTTTTCTGAGGGGTAGAGGGCCCAGCTGACTGCTAAAGAATTGCACTATGTCAGCTAATGGGTGCGTCCACGTCCACCCTGATTGATAGAATACATCTCTTGGATGCTCCTGAACACATCATCAGTGATGTAACCTGGGGTCCTCTGGTGTTTTGGGTCTTTTAACATCAGACACCCTCGCCCAGGCAACCCAGCCATGGTTGATCAGACCTGGCTTGTGTTCAGGTGGCATTTGCTACCCCCCATGGATCTCCTCTCCTAATCC
>JAQMCX010000022.1:7512794-7528398 GCA_029814765.1 Acanthurus leucopareius
GAACTGCTTACTGCCGTGTGGTTCTGTGTAGTGCTTCCTCTCTATAGAGAATAAACACTTTGTGCATGCTACCTTTCAGGTCTTGTTCATTGACTCGCTATAGGCAGACTTGGAAAATTTCCACAACACAGTTAATAGCACATCCTTGTTTGATTTTTCATTTAATGGACACTTCTGAAATGTCAGTATTGTCCAGTTGATAATTATAAACTTTGTTAAGGTGCCTTTGTTATTAGTGAGCATAGTTTTATGCTCAACATAATTTTTCATAAACCTACCAATGCTGAATAAATTTTCCAGTTGATAGAATACATCTCTTGGATGCTCCTGAACACATCATCAGTGATGTAACCTGGGGTCCTCGGGTGTTTTGAGTCTTTCAAACATCAGACACCCTCACCCAGCCATGGTTAATCAGACCTGGCTTGTGTTTAGGTGGCATTTGCTACCCCCCATGGATCTCCTCTCCTAATCCAGAGCCATCTCGAGGCTTTCCCTGCTTCCTCCGTGACGTTCTTGATGGCTCTTTTCCTCTCCACTCCAGTGATGCCCAGTGCACTCAAGGATTTGTTGAGTGATTGCCCCGCAAACCCTCTGCAGCCAACCTCGATGGGCATACACTTGGCCTTCCAGCCATGCTTGCGGCAGTCAATGACCAGCTCTTCATATTTGGTCCTCTTTCTCTCATGGGCCTCGTCCAGACGGTCCTCCTATGGCACTGTCAGCTCCATCAGGATGATGTTCTTCGTCTCCCCTGAAACCAGGAGGATGTCTGGCCTCAGGGTAGTTGCAACAATGTACTGGGGGAACTTAAGCTGTTTTTTCAGGTCGACAGACAGCTGCCAATCCCGTGCAGTTGCCAGGAGTCCTGTTGGGTTCCTGGCTCCTGTGGTTCTTTGCAGCTGTTCTCCAGCCTTCACGAAGGCGATCGCCTTGTTGGTGGGGCGGGACCGTCTGCTGCTGCTGCTGATTCCCATGCTGATGGCTTCCGCGATGGGTTTCAGAACCTGGTTACGATGCCAGGTGTAAGGACCCTGCCCAAGAGCTACTGGACAGCAGCTCAGGATGTGCTCCAACGTGCCCCTGCCTGGGCATTGTGGGCAATTTGGAGACTCTGTTTTGCCCCAGATGGAGAGGTTTGATGGGCTGGGCAGAATGTCATACACTGCCTGGACGAGGAACTTTATGCGCTGTGGTTCTGCCCGCCAGAGATCAGTCCATGTGATTTTCCGGTCAATGGCCTGCTCCCACCTTGTCCAGGCACCCTGCTGCCTCAGGCCGACAGCTCTGCTGGTCCTTGTCTCTATTGCTATGCTATTTTAATCTATTACTATTTAATATCAACAACCCAATGGTTACCACACTGCTGTAAGGGTTCACTAAGACAATTAAATGCTCTGAAGTGTAAACGGAGCTGTATCTTTTTAAGTGATGACAAAATGACCTGGACTCTTTGCAGGCTCAAGGCCTCGAAGACTCAAAACTTGTCATGACTTCCATTTATAATGCACACCCTGTTTTTGCAACAACACTTACTCTCTTCTAGTACCCTAAATCATATGTTCTCTAACATGTGGTCTCCTTGCTGGTATTTTTGACATTTGCAGCAGTAAGCTGCTGTGGGAGTTGCGTCAGGACGCAGCAGCCTGCTTGGGTCTTCTCTGCACAGTGCTCAGCTACGAGGCTGAGCGTATCTTCAAGTGGCTGTTTCAGAAGTTAACTTCAAGCAGTCGTGATGAGGTGAAGCTGCTGTATCTGGTGGCAGCACAGCGTGCTTTGGAGGCTGCAGGAGAGAGGAAGGCCTTCTCTCATGTTATGCAGGTAATCACCCACCAAAGCTTTGACTGATTTTCTGTACAGCTCAGGACTGGGCTTTATTACCAGAGACATAGAGGTAGCCTTAGACCTTAAACTAGATTTATGTCAAAGACACCACTTTTGTAGAAAACTCATTGCAAATATGGTTGGATTCTCAGTGTTAATTTCTTTTTACACTCTGCTTCAAAGTTTGGAAATTAAGAGAATTTCTTATTGAATCATATAGATTAGCACTAGCATTCCTTGAGAAACAGATTTTGATGGTTGTCTGAAAGAGTATTTTTTTGGTTTCAGCTTGTGATGAACAACCTGCAGTCCATCCTGGAGAATGTGGACACACCAGAGCTGCTTTGTCAAAGTGTAAAGTGTATTCTTCAGGTGGCGCGCTGCTACCCACATGTCTTCAGCACCAACTTTAGAGTGAGTTTTTTAGCCCTGAGTGGTCCACTAGATATACCCATTGATTCTTTAGAAGGCTAATCCCAGCTTGGCCCAGCTGGGAGGGATTTTTATCATTGAACAGGTGGGTTCAAACCCACTTGATGAACTGTGCACCACTGGGCTGCCCTTACAGCAATCGTTATTACTGCATATCTTGACTAATACCAGCTCTGTGACCTTTTGGTGTTCACTGTTTTTCCACAGGACACAGTGGACATCTTGGTGGGCTGGCACATCGACCACACACAGAAGCAATCAGTCACTCAGCTGGTTTCAGGCAGGTTTCATAATTGTATCTAATGTTCGGACTGCAAAGTATTTGGCACTATTGCAAGTTGCGTTTGGATTAATGTTTTATATTTTAAACATGCATCTTCACCAGGATATTTTGGCATAGCTGTTGTAAATTTCTGTCTACTGGTGGCTTCACTGAAATAACTGAACAGTTGCATTTCACACAAGGTAGCCATGTTTTACAGTTTTCCATCCCAAACTTGTCTGATGGTCCAGATACACTTGTATATATTACATCAGTTCAGCTTCTGCACACTGTCTAATGAATTGTGCTTTGTAACTGTGATGCAAAACATTTTTAAACACAACATCTTTTTCCTGTTTGATGCAAAAAACAAGCAACTGTGTGGTGATCCATATAAGCACTGCCAAAACACATGCTGCTACACCTGAACACATGGTGCTAGTGCTCTGTGATGGTCTACTTTCAGCCCAGTGCTTTTCTGTCTGACACTCTGCTCTCCCTGTTTGTGTAGGCTGGTTACAGAGTCTGGAGCAGTTCTGGGTGGCAGACCTTACCTTCTCCACCACCCTGCTGGGACAGTTTTTGGAGGATATGGAGGCGTATGCAGAGGTAAAGTTGGTCTATTAGAGTATGTGCATACTGAAACCTTTTTTTTTTTTCTTTTTTTTTAAACCTTTACCACTTAAGTCTAGTGTCCACTTGAGGATACAAGATCAAAGAAGTTGACGTTATATTCATGCTTTCTCTCCTCCTAATGTGATGAATGTTTTAGTCAAATACTTGACTGAGTCTGTGCTCTGTTCAGGATCTGAACCATGTGGTGTCAGGCGAGGTGTTGGATGAAGACATCCCCCCTCCCTCAGTGTCATTGCCCAAGCTGGCAGCTCTGCTGAGGGTTTTCAGCACAGTGGTCCGCAGCATTGGAGAGCGATTCAGCCCCTTCAGAGGACCACCCATCACTGAGGCATACGTCACTGATGTAAGAGCCACACCCAGAAGAACCTGACTGAGGGCTCAGTAGTGTTAGTTACAAAAGATGCAGTGAACAGTAGATTAAGTCATTTGGGGAAATGCTGGAAGACAGTGTGAGAATTGATTGTTGTCGAGATATGCTAGAAAGACACTGTCCATAATGGAGTTTTTTGGGTTTTTTTAAGCCTGTCTTAATACTAACCCAACATGTAGTTGCACGTAAAGAGTGCAACTAAAATTTAAGAGCTACATGCTTTTTGTGTAAAGCACTCTAAAGTTCAGCAGAATCTAATACGAGGCTTTAGCAGTCAATGCTAGACAATTAAACATGGTATCTTTCATAGTTATACCCTTTTTAGAACCAAATTCTCTCTTTGAGCTCCAATACCTCCATTGCTGCTTAGCAAGCAAACTGTCCCAAAAAGGAGGCAAAGAAGGAATTTCTTACTCAAGACTATGGGAGATTACCATTGACCTTGTGGTTGATTGGACTTGTGAAAGTGTGGACTTTTCCCTTGAAAGTACTTTGGCCTGAAAGAAGGCAATATATAGATATAGTTTTGAAATGAGACTTCAAAATGACTCTTATAAAATAATAACTCAAAAATTCTGCCCTGAGCTGAGTTTGGAATACCAAGTAGGACCTTAACTTATTTCAATTGCTGATGTAATATTGGCTAAGAAGGGAAAAAATAAAGCTATTCTTACAATATTAGAATTAAGTTTGGCAATTCTAAATGTTGTTGTTGGTTTTTCGTTTGCTTGATTGATTTTTAATCATTTGTTTACTTGTTTTTGTTCCCTCTTGTGCCCCTGGGCTCTGCTCTCTGTTGTTCTACCTGTTTGCACGAGGGTGGGGGAGGGCTCCTGCACATACGCCCACACACAGAGCAGCCGGAGTGACTTCAGAGCACAGTGGGAAAATCTAACTGATTGAAGTTATAAATCAGTTCAGTCGACATTTACTGTGCTTGTTCTTTGCAAATGCAACAAAATGTACTCCGATTGGAGACAGTAGGAGCAATTAAACACCTGAACAAGCATATGTAGTGACAAATCATATCAGAAGTGTAACATCTTCAACTACTGTCCACATGTACCACTGCTAGCTAACCTGGGCTCTTGATAAGCCCGTAACTCAGTGCTCATCCCTGCAGGTTGCATTACATGTGGATTAGATGTGGATCTGTGCAGTTAACTTGCCCAGCAACAGGGCTTCAGTCAGTTTATTGTAAAAGGCTGCAAGGACTTCTTAGCTGTTCAGGGGGCTAAAGTAAACATGAACTAGTCCAACAGTCATAAAAAAAGTTGTCAGTAAGTAAATGTAGTTAAAGATTACTTACGACTACCAACTAGAAACAGGCTTAGAATAAATAAATATATTCTTTATCCCTATCACCTGTGAAATTACACATTGATGCACCTCTATTTGTCTTCCAAAACCTAACAAAGTGAATTTTTTTTTCCTCTACTACTTTTGCATGAATGCATTTATTTATTTCTTATTCTCACTTCAGCAAAAGTAAAACATGAGAGCAACAATTGCATGAGAAGCATGATCTTGACCCAGGGCCAGTTAAACTCCACCCAAAGTACCACTTTGACGTTGGCAGAATGGAATGCGGTCAACTTTATTGGGGCACATTTCACAACCAGTGATTGTCAGTGCCATACCAGAGTTTTTATTGCATCAAACCTTTTTTTTTCTGTGTTTTCTTAAGGTTCTGAACCGAGTTCTGGCCTGTGTGACCACGGCGAAGCAGGTTCAGTTCTCTGAGGCAGTTCTCACAGCAGGGAATGAGTGTGTGGGCGTGTTGCTGGCCAGCGTGGAGCCCTGTGGTCAGCTGATGGAGGCTGTCCTGTCCTATGGCCTGGACCAGCTGGACTGCTGCCGGGCCTGCGGCTCAGACTACAATCTGGCAGTGCTCAGCCTTCTCACCCTGGTACCATCCCTTTTATGGCACTTTGATCACACCTGCTGTTGGTTTCTCTTTGATCTAAATTACAGTGTTCATCCTTGTCATCTGGCAGTGACGCAGCCCAAACAAATCTGTTTACAGTTCTTCACTCGAAGCATGATGTGCAAAGTATAGTGTATCATTTGCTAGATATTTCCTGTGTGGTTTGCCCTGTCTTTATTTTCTTGCGATTAGAACTACACACTTTTGGGGCCACCTACTGTTGTTGTTTTGAATGTTATTCTTGCCTCTACCAAAATTGAGCATAATTCTCTTAGAGTACAGGCTGACTGATAATTTCAGACATGTTGATATAAATGTACCTTGCTCCTATTTTATCTGAGAGCATCATTGTCAAGCAGGACTATCCTTGCTTGGAATTCCAGCAAAGCCATAGATTTTTCAGGCTTTCTGACCAAGAAGGCCAGAAATATATGTGTATAACTTTGCTACCCTGTTACACTTTTCTTTGAAATTTTAGAAGTGATTCTTGACTCTTCATCTGCTTTCAGATAGTAGACCAGATCAACACAAAGCTGCCTGCGTCCTTTGTTGAAAAATTGTTGGCGCCTGACTCTCAGCTGCTGAAGCTGCGCTTCCACCGAGAGAAAGAGGTTTGTGAGAGTGTGTAGCTCTATGAGAAAACTATGACAGGGTATCATAAGGGTTCATTTGAAAACATGTAAGGCTTGGTTCATGTTTTCTCAAAATCAGTAACACTTTGTGGCTTAAAGTATGTGGGACCTTAACATTCCATGAATAAAGATGTGTTCCCTAAACCATGAGCGTTATTCTACAGTAATAACATCCTCTACACTACTGGAAAGACTTCCTATCAGATTCTGGAATTGGGCTGCAGGGATTAGTTACCATTCAGCCACAAGAACATGGGTTAGGTCAGCCACTGAGGTTAGCCAACACAGCTCACAGCTCTTTTTACAGTTTATCCTGAAAGTGTTGGATGGGTTTGAGGTCAGGGCTGCATGCAGCACGGCCAAGTTCTTTCATACCAAACTGGGTGAAACATTTCCTGACAGAGCTTTGTGCAAGGAAATATTGTTATGTTTAAAGAGGAAAGGACAGAACACCAACTACTGCCACAGCTCAAGAGGCACAATGTTTTGTAGAACATTATGGTATACTGTAGCATTGATTTTTCCCTTCAATGGATACCCTAACCAGGAAAAAACAAACCCAGATCAAAACTACAATCATTTACAAAGAGGAGGATGATTACTTTTACTGGGGATTGGTAAAGGTGAGGAGTGCTATGCATTATGGTTTAGATTAAAAGAGAATAAAACAATAGAATGTTCTTAAAGATTTACATAACCAGAGTGCTTTTATGTGTGTGTTCTTGTGGACGTGTTTTACTTAGTTGGAGAAATGCCCTTCTTATTGGGACAAGGTGAAAACCCCCATTACCTAAATCATTAAATTTCAGATGAAATTTGTTGTCAGTGTTCCAAAAATTAAAAATAGTCCAGCGTGATGTCCCCAAAAGCGAAGGAAACACAACTGTCTGTGTGTGTATGTTTGTGTGCACTCTACAGGTGATGTCAGCTGTTCATGGTGTGTATCAGGCGCTGCTAAGCCTCAAAAACATTCCAACACTAGAGGCGGCTTATAAAATGGTGTTGGGTGAGATGGCGTGTGCCCTGTCCAGCCTGACGGCAACCTTGGAGCTCAGTGGAAGGACCCCGGCATCTGACGGCCCCTGCTCCAGCATTCAACACCCTTCTTTTGCCTCCCTCACCCTACCCCTGGAAAAGGCCCAATTCACCCTCATCTTCAACCTAAGCACCCTCACCACCATCGGCAACACCAAGAACTCTCTCATTGGAGTAAGTGCTGCTGTATTTTTTTGATGCTTCTGATCACAAAATAGCACTTTCTGTCAAGGCATGTATTGAGGTTTTGAAATTATAAATACTTTATTGTTAAAATTCAGCCTGAAAATGAAGGTAATCTGAAACAGATTTTTTTGTGGAGTACAACTGCACATTTGTCGGACCCTGGTCAGAGCTGACTACTGCTTGGCTACAATTGGCCAGTCTGTTTTTGAGGGGCGGGGTTTGGGATGGGTTGATTTGATAGGTGAATTTGTAATCTGGTAAACATAACGTGGGTGCATTTTCATTTACAGAATAAAACATGGGGGGCTATTTTTTTTATTGCAAACAGAAAATATGAACTGCATTCTTTGCATAAAATTTACATAATGGAAACCAAGTAAGCATCCATCCCCCACCCCATCATCTTATCAGTTCACTATGTCTGGTGCCTTTACAACTGGAAAAAATGGGTTTCCAAACAAGCTGAAGGTTGAATAATGTAAAGGACGAAGAAAAATAATGTAAAGCACAAAGAAGAGAAGGACCTTTTTAATGCAGTGCTGTTGTAGAGGACAGAGGAGATATCGGCGTAGTTGCTGTTAATCATTTCCTATGAGGACTGGAGGCTTCACAATGGTTGGCTGATGACAAGCTTTGGTTGAGAAGCAGCAGCAGCAGGATTTTTTTCATGTTTTCACTCTTGGAGGATGAACTGTTGTTGTTGTCCATGCTGAAATTTTTTTTATTTGTTTAGATGTGGGCATTGTCTCCTACGGTATTTGCTCTGCTCAGTCAAAATCTGATGCTAGTCCACGCAGAGTTGGCTGTGTACTACCCTGCTGTCCAGTACGCTGTACTCTACACCCTGTACTCTCACTGCACAAGGTAATACTCTCACCTGTACTGTGAGCAATAATGCCTCTGTTCACCACAGAAATCTAAATTTTACACACCTCTTTAACAAATTGACCTCAATCTGGCTCCTCTTTTCAAAGTCACTGCATATTAATTAATACTGGCTTCTTCTGTCAGCTAAAGTGACGGCACAGTGTCATTTGGACTGTGTCTTTTATTTCATCAGGCCCACAAGAAAAGTACCTAGCAACATCACTGCTTATGCCATCTTGACCTTCAAACATGAGGTCAACATGTTAAAATGGCATCAGAACATAAAACAAAGCATGTCTCAAAGAGCTTTTAAAGGGGTACTCCTGTGTTTACAGTATTGCAATTTCAGCACATTAGGGCACTTGTCAGAGATAGTATATGGGTCACAATGGTTTTAGGAAATGCACTGAGTAATAGTGTTGAAGCTGCTTTTGCTGCTCTGTGTTTACTCTCCTCAACTGACTTGTGTCTTTTCTGTTTGTTTATCCAGACATGATCATTTCATCTCATCCAGCCTGTCATCATCATCTCCCTCGTTGTTCGATGGCGCTGTCATCAGCACAGTGACCACAGCGACAAAGAAACATTTCAGCACACTGCTGAACCTTCTGGGAGGTCTGCTGGTGAAGGAGCACCTCTACCCTGAGGCCAGGTCCTTCCTCACTTTGTCTTTAAGAAACATACACGCATGCATACACACACCAAAAAAACCTCTCATACATTAATTATAACAATATTACTGATAACAGTTAGATTAGTTGTCTTAGGTGGATACATGCACACATGACCTTATTAACTCTTCTTTGTTTTTTTTTGCACCTCTGTGCTACACATTTATAAGCCATATATATAACAGTTATATTATGCAGCTGATATGTACTGTCAATGAAGGAAAAATTTACAGGGCCATGACAAATGAATCCATAACACAATGTCTTTCGCACTGGCATCTTTTTAAATGTATTATTTGGAACCAAAAGACAAAGTCTGCCAGGTAACATACTCACAAGAAGAAGCTAATGTTTGTGCTTGTAGTTTTATAATTTTGGCAATAGTAAAAGAAACATTTCAGCAGACAACAAAAGTTAACTGGATACAACTGTTCTGTTTTTTTGTTGTTGCTGTGTCAGGAGGTTGCTGCTTACCTGGGCTCAGGAAATCTCTGTGCTGATGAAGAAGTCAGACACTTACAGCCCTCTCTTCTCCCTGCCCTCCTTCAGCAAGTTCTGTAGGGGCCTACTGGCTAATGGTCAGCATAACAGCATAATAACATATCATGTGCAGCTTTCCAAGAGAAACTTCACTTGTGTTTTCCATATGTTTGACTAGCTAAGTAGTTGTCATTTTCATTTTATCAATTTTTCATCAGTAATGTTATTGTTAAATGGTTTTCTCCTTTGGTCAGGTCTGAATGAAGATCAGAGCATCTGTCTTCAGACCTGCCACAGCCTACAGGTCCTCTCTTCGTCTCTGTCCACTGAGCTGCTGCAAAGGTACAAATAATACACATGACCTCAAACTGCTTTCAGGCAGTGTTTAAAATGTGATCTGTATAATAGTCATGTTTTCTTGATGTTCTATGCTTTGATGCAGACAATGGGGAGAAAATGCTAAGGCAGCTGCCTGTCCTGTTGGGTTTAAACTGTGCAAATGTGTCTGTGTAGGTGTGTGGATGTGTGCAGAGTCCAGTTGGTCCACTCAGCAGTGAGGGTGAGGCAAGCCTATGGCAAGCTCCTGAGGACGATCCCCCTCGATGTGGCTTTGAGGTAACTTATGTCCTTGGCTAAAATCTAGAAAAAAGGGATTTCCTTTTGTAGATAGTTCATTTAAAACTGGATGCCTGCCTATACCTGTTCATGATGTCTACCTTGTTGAACTGATGGGGCTTACATGCATGTAATGTCAACACAGACAGCATTGGTGCCAGGGGATTCTGAGTTGCTTTACAAGTACAATTCTACATGTGTCACAAATTTCAAAAATCAGTTTACTAAATGTTAGCAAATGAAACAAAAAGAAGGAACTCAAAAGTCAGTGCCCATGTATTCTCATATATGCAGGAGACTGTAATATGCTTCAAATTAATTGATATTTAACAAATAGAGATACTGAAACTGTAGTGAAAGGTGTAATGTTGCAGGTAAAGTCTTAGTATGACCATCAGTGGATCATTTTTACTGTCTCTTTTTGCTGTTGCAGAGTAACAAAAAGTGACTCAGTGAAGCTACAGGTGAAATGCCGCTGCAGCCACACTACTTACACAGGCCTCTTATCTCCTAACATAGGTGGCAAAATAAAAAGCAAGATATTTGTGACACACTTGCTGCTCAGGAAGGAAGTGTGTCCACGTGTTGTAACACTGTAAGCTCGGTGCAGATGTGCATCTTGGTGTTTATCTTATTAATGGCGTGTGTGATTGGTTTGTCCACAGTAACCACAGCCACCCTGAGATGAGGGAGATCTCACTGGCCATCCGCCACCACATGAGCAGAGCACCAAGCAACACCTTCCACCCCCAGGACTTCAGCGACCTCATCAGCTTCATCCTATATGGAGTGCTGCACCGTGGAGGGTACGTGTCACAGTGATGATTAAAGCAGCTGATTGGTCCAAGTGACACTTGCTATTGTTGTGTGTGTGTGCATGTGTGTATGAAGTGTGTGTGAATATTATACATGCTGTTGTGTGCCCCATGATGAATCCCTGTATAGAGGCTTTCTAATTTTGACCCTTCTGTATCCATAGTAAGGATCCCTGGCTGGAGCGTCTGTACTACAGCTGCCAGCGGCTGGAGAAACGTGACGGCCGAGGAGGTGCAGATGGCAGCAGACCAGGCGTAGTTCCACGCCCGCTTTTGAAAACCGAGGCAGTGCTGTGGCAGTGGGCAGTGTGGGAGGCCGCACAGTTCACCGTGCTGTCCAAACTCAGAACACCGCTTGGAAGAGCTCAGGACACCTTCCAGACCATTGAAGGTAAATAGAGTTAAGAGACTAGACCCACATTGTGTCAGCAGTGACTGCTACTTCATTTGCTTAATACTGGATATGATAGACATTTGGCTTACCTTGTACATCTTCCATTGCTTTTGTAAGGGTAAAGCTCAAATTGCATTTGTTGCAATGTGCAATAGCCATTTATTAAAGAAAAGGTAAAAAGTTTAATTTTTTCATCTTATAAAAAAGTCTGTAATTATTATCAATTTAAATTTTTTTAGAAGGTGGATGAGAGGAATTAAGTAGAGTGAGAGATGGGTAATGAAATACAACAAAGAGCCCCAATTGGACACAAGCCAGGGATCCTGTGGTTCATAACTATGGTCTTAACCTCTAGTTAATTATTTTTCTCCTTGTCCCTGTGTTTCAGGAATGATCCGAAGCCTGGCTGCCCACAGTCTCAACCCAGAGCAGGATGTTGGAGCATGGGCTGGTGCTGGAGGTGATGGGGATGGTCACCACTCCAATCAGCTCCGCCTGGCTCTGCTGCTTCAGTACTTGGAGAACCTGGAGAAGCTCATGTACAATGCCTATGAAGGCTGTGCCAACGCTCTCACTGCTCCACCAAAGGTGATCAAAGAAAAGCTCCAAATTCCTGCTGCTGATTTAGAGATTTTTCTTAATTTTTGATCATCCAAAAGTAGTACTACCACTAGAGAATACAATTTGAACCACAGTCATAAAATGGCTTCAGAATTGCAAACACATCTTTTTACTGATAATCACCTGCCTATTTATAAATCACAGCTCCTTGAAATCCATGAAAGTATGTGAATCTAACAAAAACTATCAAAGACTTGAAAGATTTCAGTGAGTCTGTGTTGGTGACAGCCATGGCATAATCCCTCCATCTTTTTGTCTCAGGGGATCAGGACATTTTTCTATACCAACCGGCAGACATGCCAAGACTGGCTGACGAGGATCCGTCTGGCACTGATGAGGGTCGGCCTTCTTTCTGGCCAACCAGCAGTAACCATTCGCCACGGCTTTGACCTGCTCACAGAGATTAAGAACAGCAACACTCAGGTCAGTGCAAACTCACATCCAGATGAGCAACTTGCACTTTTAATTCATATGGTATTTTTGTGAATAGCAGCTCACCGGAAGTGCACATGCTTGAGCCTCTAAAGCTTGTATGTGTGCATGCATCTGGTGGTGAAGGCAGCATTTACTATGTAGAAGCATGAGGTAATTTGATAATAGTATCATCTGGTTAGATGTAAAGCATGCTTAATTGTCCTCCTCAGGGTCCAGAGCTGGAGGTTCCTCTGACTCTGCTGGTGGAGGCTCTGTGTGAGCTGCGTTGTCCTGAGGCGATCCAGGGCCTTGCAGCCTGGAGCCTCTTGACCACTGGCAGGAGTCTGAGCTGGCTGTCATCGGTGGCCTTGCAGGCTGAGGGACGGTAAGCAGTAAGAGACATCCACAACTCAGAGAAATACAATACACAACTAAATCATCCACCCTTTAGTGTCTTTGCTTTATTTATTTGGTTGTCATCTACTAAACAGTGTTTGCGTGTGCATGTGTAGGTTTGAGAAGGCGGCTTTGGAGTATCAAGATCAGCTGTCTGCCGTTACAGGGATGGACTGCAGCATCAAAAGTTCTGAATGCTGCCTCCTCAAATTCTCCAGTAACACGAGCAGCCCCAAACACAGCAGCAATGGTAAGCGGAAAATATGCATGTTTCATGCTGGCAAATATCATTAAATAAAATCTCCTTCTGTATTTACGTTTCAGTCATTATTTCTAAATTAAAATATAAGATGCACCCTCAGAGAACAAGTCTGTGTTGATTTAAAGTTAAGTACTAATATTTGTTAGTAAAAATAATAAATGTATATAGCCTAAGAAATTGAAAAAAAAAAAAAATCTTATTTCTTAATCCTTTAAAGTTTATTTTGTTGTCCTCTCATTTTGAAACTATTGTAAATACTGTAATGCACTGCAACATTGGAGATCATGCTACTGCTGTCTAAAAGGGTTTTTTTGGGGGGGGGTGCATGGGATTCTGTAAAGGTGACAGCAGGAAGACGGTGCTGCTTAAGTCCAGTGAGTGCTCCCCTGAGGTGATCAACTTCCTGGCCAACAAAGAGTGTCAGTGTTACGTGGCGCTCTGTGATTGGGCATCTGTTAAGGAATGGCAGGCCACCGTCCATGCCCTCAAACAGAATTCCACCAATCCAGTCAGCATCAACCTGCGGACAGATTTCAACTACATCCAGGCTCTAAGCCGCTTTGAGGAGGGTGATCTGACCGAGTGTGGAGCACAGCTGGATCTGCTGCCAGGAGAGGACTACAGCTCGCTCTCCAGCAGTAAGGATAAGCTGGGTAAGTGCAGTACAAGACAGTTTTCTGAAAAATTTTCAAATTCACCTAGTGCTCAGATTTTTTTAATATTTTAGTTTTCATAAGACAATTCAATTACTCTTTATTTTACGCAAGAAAATAGTCAGAATTCATTGTGTTAAATGGTTCCATCAAGAAAGATCTGTGATAGCCATATTTAGTGCAGTGTAATTGAAACCATCATGAGTTAGTTTTTTTTGTGCCTTGACTATGGGACATTTAAGAGCATTTGGTCTAAATATCTGATAAATCTTGTCTACTTATATGATTACTGTGATTGTATGTTAAACAGTAGTACAGGGTGCCATTACATGAATGGCTTTGATTAGGCCAAAAAAACATGCTGTAAAGAAGTCAATGTTCAACAAAAGCACTGACATCACCAGACCCAAGCTGGGTCTTCAGCAGTCTACCATCATTCATTCGTGTGTCCTCTGTGTGTTTGTTTAAGACCTGAAGAGGCTTCTGCCCTCCATGAGTCCAGATCCAACTGAGCTTCAGAGAGCCATCGAGGTGCAGCTCCTTCGCAGTGCTGTTAGTGCCATGACCAAAGCCATTCAACAGCAGGAGCAGAGGACCACAGGCAATCCCGAGTGGGTGTTCACACTGATGTGTGTCAAAGGTCCTGTGGAAGTATACTGAAACAGAGACAATGATGGTCCAAAGGGGTTTTGGTAAACCTTGTATATCAGGTTATGATCAAATAGACTTAGTTCATAAGATGTGCTCCTCAAACCATGTTTTTTTTAACACAGTGTTTAAATATGAGTATATTGGCACTCATTTCACATGTGCACTCCCGGAAGATTATTGTGGTGTTGTACTTGTATAAATTAAAAGTACCACAAATAGTTATTTTGTGGGAGGGCTGTCCAGTCAATGGGGGCGGGGTTTCAAAAGCCATTTGTCATCCAAAGCTGTGACAGAGAATTCTGGCAGATAGTGTGATCTCAAAACACTGTTCCGTCTTGCTGGTCCCCTTTGGTTTAAAGTGTTTGTTTTTTAAATGAAAAGATGAAGATGAACTCTCTCATTGTTGGACTTTGTAAATATCGATGTGAGCCTTCTTAATTTTTTTAGTGCGGTTCTATTAAAACTGTGTTTAACAGAGTTCAGCAGTCTCTTGATATATCATGTATTGTGATGTTGCAGTACATTGGTGCGTTGCCTGAAACAGACTGGACGCATCTGTTTGGGTCCTCTTCGCCTGTCCACCCTCACCCTGTCTGATGCCCTGCCCACCTTGCCCACCCTTCATCTCCACTGCACCGCCACCCTGGAGAACACACTCACTGGACACGAAGTATGTACACTCCTACTTTATCAATTGTGTGTAAAATAAATTTAATGCCTTTATACCAGTAATGTATTTTGTTTTCTCTGAGTGTTTAGTGTATTATTTTGCTTTCAAAGCCCTAGTAAGCCTGCTCAGAGGCAGCGTTCACCTACAGCAAACAGATGCAAATAGAAAGCAGCCAGGTAGACTGTTGTTTTGACCAAAGTAAATAGGCTGTTTGTTGGTTGTATTCTTTGCAGGACTGTGTAATTCCTTTGGGTTGCGAAGCTCTGAGCTCATGTAAGCAACAGGATGTCCAGCCTTTCCTTCAGGCCCTCAGATACACCATGTTCCAGAGACAGCTCCTCCACAAGGTCAAAGGTAAGTGTCAGTAACTATTATGGGTGGAGGAATGGGTATCGTTAGGCTTTTTATGAATCCGATTCCGATTCTGGTTCTGCTTATCGATTCCGGTTCCTAACGATTCCTTATTTCAATTCCAAAATAGTAAAAAAATAGAAGGTCAATTGTTTATTTAACAAAAGTAACTTTATTCCATTACCTTTTAAGAAAATGTCTTGCAGCTAATCAGCTTATGACATATTTTGCACTTTCCTTTTTCATCTCTTTGTCTTTCAAAATGAAGCCACACTTTAGAGCATTTTCTACGGAAGCCCTATGCGGACGTGGTTTAATTTTTTTTTTTACAAGCCGTTTTCTTGAGATAACGTTATCTCCTCTGGCGTGTTGAAGTCAGCGTGAATGCGTGACCTAGTCACGTAACAGACAGGTCCTGACTCCTGGCAGACACGCAGCCA
>JAQMCX010000022.1:7530289-7540296 GCA_029814765.1 Acanthurus leucopareius
CCCCCCCCCACGGAGGAAATCATTAAATTGATTCATTTTAATTAAATGATTTCTAAAGTGAAGTGTTAGTATGGGACTAAACAGGGACTGAAGAGCAACCAATCCTACTTAAAGTTGTTGCTCACTGCCTGACTGAAAAGCACTCGTAAAACAAGATTTTTTTAATGACGAACCAACCATCAGAGAAAAATTGCTGCAGGACAGAGACACAAAATGTTAACTTTTAGAAAGGCATCACACAACATCAGCTTACAAAAAAAAAAAGCTGATCCCAGCTGATACATTTGTTACCAGGAACAACAATAATTATTTAGTATGTTCATGATGCTGATGCTCAGAACACCGTCCTCAGTTTCCTCTTTTTCTCTATCCAAAGGCCAGTCCATGCCAGCCATGGAGATGCTGAGCAGGGCTGCTCTGTCCTACTGCCACATGGGCAAGAATGAAAGTGCTGCCTGCCGCTCACTGCTGACGCTCTGCAAATGGTTGCTGGCTGACTGGAAGGACATGACACCTCAACTTAAACAGGCATGCTCACCCATCAGTACATCTCCACATTTATTTATCCGATTTCCAGTGTTTTGAAATGTTAGCCTGACATCAAACCACAAAATTACTTTGCACATGGTAAGACAATACTCATGTACTTTCTAGGTGGTGAAGAAGTCAGGAGCAGGAAACCCGTCCAATGCTGTTGGCAGCATGTCACCTCTGAGCCGGAACATCTCTGCTCTGCTGGAGCTTCCACTGGAGGAGCAGGGCATTCCCCACATTGTTGCTGAGACCTCAGGTAACATTTACAGTACATGCTCACCTGGATTAACCAAACACATTTATGGTAAAGTTTCCAAACTCAGTACGTGTTAGAGTACAATATGTTGACACATGGATGATAAGTTTTTATGCAATGATAGAGATCAAAACTGTCAGTCTGTTTTACCATTTCCATAACATTAACCCTTTTCCTTTCAGTCAAATGTTATTATGGAGTTGGTGATTTTGATTCTAGCTTCTACAGTCTAATTTTGGTGGTGTTCCTTGTGCAGTGAGCGTGGGCGTTGGGGAGCCAGACTTCGTGTTGGGCCAACTCTACCAGCTGTCCACCAGCCTAGCTCCAGACATGGCAAAGTCCTGGGCAGCCCTGGCCAGCTGGACTTACCGCTGGGGCAGAAAGGTGGTGGATAATGCCAGGTTGGTCAACCCAGTGAAATAGTCAAGACCAATTTATTAGATAGCACCAAATTACAACATAAGTTGTCTCAAGACACTTTACATATAGAGTAGGTGTGGACCACACTCTATTTTATTTTATTGGGACTTAACATTTGAGACTTAACAATTAAGAGAACTAGTCAAGTTAAGAGAGAGAGAGAGATAGAAAAGAAGATATTGAGGGCAAAACAGAAAATCATAAAATAAATGTAGAGTTACCAGCTTGAAACTTCAAATACAATTAAGTCTTCCACTGTAAAAGTGATAATCTTCTGTTGTTGTTTCTTGTGTTCATTTAACTAAGTGATAATGTATTTCTATGCCCATCACCCCTTTAAAAAGCAGTAGGAATGTTTTTCCCAATTAGTTTTTTTTTTCTCTCCAGTCAAGGGGAGGGATTGCCTCTGCTCCCTGCGGAGAAGAAAGAGATAGAGGAGCTGCTGCCTTCAACCACCAGTGAAGAAGACAAGAACACCATCTTCAGCATCCTCGGGCAGGCCATGTGTCGCCCGACTGGCATACAGGTTGTAGCTGAAACTTTCTGTTTTATTTTTATCTTACGGCAGATAAATTCAGAGGACCAATAGTGAACAATGAGTGCCTGTTACCGATACATTAATGTTAAGTATAGCTGCTAAATTCCTTTGACAGTACTATACTCATAATGTGTAATTCAACTTGCAGCTGTCTACATGGTGAATGCCAAATCTCATAGAACTGTCCAGAAAATTGGAACATGGGAATATTTAATCTAGAAGGCCCAAAGTAGAGACCACAGGCTTGTATGTGATGCATTTATGTGCTGGTAAATACAATAAAAGCATGTGCCATCTGTGAACCTACAGAGCTGCATTCTAATCATTAACTATGTAGACTGAAAATTAGCAGACAGCGGTCTTCTTAGCATTTGAGGTGGTCCTTAACTTCCCAAAAGTCTAAAGCATAAGTATGCACCTCTACTGCATTTTCTTTTCCAGGGTTTAAATTGTTAATTCGTTGCTGAGCTGTGCAGATTGTACTGATCCTACTGTTCTGTCTTGTGTCAGGATGAGGACATGGCTCTCCAGCAGGAAGACGACGAGGACGACATGGTGGACGTGATCTGGCGGCAGCTGACTGGCTCGTGCCCCTGGCTGGCGGATGCAGGCCAGGCTGTTACAGATGGTCTGATCAGGGTTTGGAGACGGGTGGTGGACCGCATCTTCGGCCTCTACCGGGTCTCCTGTCAGGCCTATTTTACCTTCCTCAAGCTCAATGCCGGACAGGTGAGGCCTGAGGATGTTGAAGCAGTGTGTTGCTGTTAAGACCATGAGGCAGCTCTCTGTTCAGTCCTTCAATCTGAATGTCTGTTGTGTGTTTTAGGTCCCAATAGACGAGGATGACCCTAAACTCCTGCTGTCCTGTCACAACAGCAAACAGAGTAATGACGATGTGATCGTCATGGCAACTCTCCGTCTCCTGCGTCTGCTGGTGAAACATGCCGGTGAACTGAGGGAGGGGCTTGAGCTGGGCTTAGCTTCCACCCCCACAGCACCCTGGAGGGGTATGTGATACTGCAAGATTAGCATCTACTAATCATATCTCTTGGATCAGGATGGAGAGTACAGCACCATGAAAGTGTACCACTATCCTGTGTACAGTGGAAATTGTGTTGCAAATGTAATAGGGCTCAGCCTGTTAACATTTAGTTGCATCTTCAACCATTTTGAGACAGTGTGACTAAATTTTAAATAGAATTCATTAATGCATGCCATCTAAAAAAAAATAAAGCCCATTTAAATCCTTCAGATTCAGTCGGAAAAAGAGACAGTTTCTGCCAAAACTGTGAAGAAAACATTTTGGCACATCAGATTCACACTGTAGTGACAAAACCAAAGATGGATGGGTATCCAGGCCAAAATATGTGTTTTATACAGTACCAAATACCAGCAAACTTGAATGTTAATTTTTGGGTGCCGAGATGGAATTTAGGAAGTTTAAAATCACCTTTACCTGTGTAAATTATAATAGCATCCGACCATCTTCTCAGCCTGCATTCAGTTGCGGCTGTTTACAACTGGTCTAAACACCGCCAGGTCAGACTACAAATCATATAAGCTGGTTCTCTTCAGACATAACTCAGCTCCTTATGTGTTGTCCTCCTCAGGTATCATCCCCCAGCTTTTTTCCCGTCTCAACCATCCAGAGGCATACATTCGACAGAGCATATGCAGCCTGCTGTGTCGAGTGGCCCAGGACTCCCCCCATCTCATTCTCTACCCTGCCATTGTAGGCTCACTCTCCCTGGGAGGGGAGTCTCAAAATGCAGGTATTCCTCAACTCTGTTCACCTGGCTATTTGCAGCTTATTATAGAGTTCTAAAAGTCATCTACATGTGTTACTGATTTAATAAGGTGGGATTTATAGTTATTATCACCCCTGCAACTAAACACTCAAATACTACAGTAATAAATTTGGCTACTTTTAGCAATAGAATAGATTGCTATCTCTGGTTAAAACTACATAAGAAATGGCATTGAAGTAAAGTGAAATCATCAGTAAAGTTGCCCTCATGATAATAAGAAAGTTAGTGATACCAGTAAAAATGTCATAACTGTAAATGTGTTAGCGCTGATGATGACCTGTGTCAACAGGGAGTAAATTGCCGTCAGCTTTGCCCACCTTCTTGGGAAGCATGCAGGGTGAGGGCCTGGTGGTTGAGGAGGAGGAGCAACCAGAGAGCAGCGGGCAGGGAGGAGCTCCAGAAGAGCTGGCCACCTTTTGTTCCAGTCAGGACCAGGCCATGATGCAGGACTGTTACAGCAAGATCGTGGAGAAACTCTCCTTTGCAAATCCTACCATGGTGCTTCAGGTAGGAGGATACACACAGATCTCCACACTGTTCATGAACACAATTTGTATCAGTTTCGTGGAAACAATCTTGCTCTTTTAGACTTAGGCAGGCCCTTACCTTGGGTAAAACTAGGTGTACTGGAGCTGTCCAGGAGATCATGTGATTGCAAGTAAACATCAGAACTAGCAATAACATAAATACTATGTCACTTTCTTTTAAAAATCACAAATGTACTCACTGTCAAGAACGTAGACTCTTGTTCCCATTGTGCCCATTTTTTTCTATCTATATAATGCGTCACCTTTTTTCCCCTTAATCTGGCTCTAATCAGGATCAGTAAGAATGCACATATAAGGCCTTTAAGTGATATGCTTCGGTCTTGGGAGCTGCTAACCAGTCCTGTGTGCTGATTAGGTCCAGCAGCTGGTGGGTGAGCTGCGCAGGGTGACCTTACTTTGGGATGAACTGTGGTTGGGCGTGTTACAGCAGCAACACATGCACGTGCTGCGAAGGATCCAACAGCTGGAGGATGAAGTCAAGAGGGTGCAGAACAACAACACACTGCGCAGGTAAGGATCACCTACACATATGGTAAATGCTGAGCTCTTCCATGGTCTTGATCCCACAGTAGTTGCATTTAGCCTGAGATTATGTTCTAGTTGACAAATAAATAGAACTAATTAATAGAACTAGATAAAAGTGAAGATGGCATCAGTAGTTTCTGTTCTTATCAGCATCTATGTACCCTTCTATTTTGTCTCTTTGTCACATCTTTGTGTGCTCACATCCTAAGACCAATGGGGTGAAATAGCAATTCAGCTTTGGAGAACGTAATAAAAGCATGCAGCTGTAATTTGTGGTGGTGGTGGTAGCAGTAGTAGTAGTGGTAGTAGTATTGTTATTGCTGTTACTATTTTTATTATTGTTATTTTCATTATTGTTAGTACTGTTAAAATAACGGCAGTTTTGCAGACCAAACTGTCATAATGCTAAAGAAGAGTGTTTTGCTTCACACCCCAACTGTACATAATGTATTCTAATATTCACATGCAAATTGTGGGCAATGCTGATATTGTTGCAGGGAACCACAATAAATGAAGGTTGTAATTAGACTCTGTGTTGTGCTGCAGGGATGAAAAGATTGCCATTATGCGTGAGAAGCACTCTGCTCTGATGCGTCCAGTGGTTTTTGCCCTGGATCACGTCTGCAGCATCACAGCAACTCCAGCAGAGACACCACATGAAACTTGGTTCCAGCAGACCTATGGTAATGCCATCATCTCTGCTCTGGAGCGACTGAAAAACCCCGCTAACCCTGCCAACCCGGCCAGCAGCTGGCTCCCCTTCAAACAGGTGTGTAGATGGGTGGGTGTTGCTACCTGTAAAAGCCTTTATATTAATGGATTTCAGATCCATTTGCATAGATGTGGGATTATAAAGAGTTGCATACACTTTCTATACATAATTGAATTAAGCAATTTGAATCGTACGCAACAAGGGCTTGACCAGGTGATGTGCATGTCTTTGGGCAGATCATGATGAGCCTTCAGCAGCGTGCTCAGAAGCGAGCGAGCTACCTGCTTAATCTGGATGAGATTAGTCCTCGCCTGGTGTCTATGACCACAACAGAGATGGCCCTGCCAGGCGAGGTGTCGGCATCAGATGCTGTCACCATACAGAGCGTAGGCAACACCATCACCATCCTGCCCACCAAGACCAAACCCAAGAAGCTCTTCTTCCTGGGCTCAGATGGACGCAACTACCCATACTTATTTAAAGGTAGGAGACCCACTAATAGTAGTGGATCTGGGTGGGAATTAAAAAAATTTAAATTGCATAGCATAAACATATTAAAAAATACATTTTTTTACAAAAATCTTTTAATCTTCCACATCATACTAAGGCTTAAGCTTGCTTTGATAACTGTCCCCAGTTACAGTGAATGCAGCATAGAACCATGTTCAGTATTGAAATAAAACAAACCTTTCTACCATTGCTTGTATCACAAAGGTAATAAAAAAATGTAAACATACTTATTGTGGGGAATATAAAGCTGAATATATGATACCCCTGTTTATTTTTACAGCAGTAATATTTAACATGAAATCTGATACTGAGCTATAAGTAACCCATGTCTCAAGTATATGTGTGGTGTAGATATTGCACTGCTTGCCTTTATCGTCCCATTAAGATACCATGATATAGTCATACTTGCAGTAATAATAATAGTTGGGTATTATGTAGGACCTAAAAAATCTGATAATATCTATGGCTGCCCAGTTCAATCATTGAAGCAGGTACATTTAGAATTAATGAGAAAAGAAGAAAAATGTGACTGCGTCCATAAAACTGTCTTTCTTCCATTTCAGTATCATCTCTTCTAGTATTATATAAAAGATAACTACGATTTTTTAAGTTTTGAGATAATGAAAGATGTGAAATTTCTGGCTCTTTTCTTATAAAATGGAGCGAATTAAACCTTTTGATGCTTGCTGCATTAACAACTGAACTGCCACTGTTTTAACAGTGAATATTACAGGAAGTGTTAAAGGTAGTTTTATTAAAATTTGTTCAGTGGTGTCTGTTTAAAAATGTTACCCAGAAAAACAAAGTAAAATAAATCAAGAAGCAAATTAGAAATAATTTGCTCTGTTGTTATTTGTACCTGATTTAACTGAGAAGTGTGTCAGTAGAAATGAAGCATTCATTCAAATCTTGTCTCTTTCAGGGCTGGAGGACTTGCATTTGGATGAGCGCATCATGCAGTTTTTGTCGATTGTCAACACCATGTTCACAAAGATCAACCAACAGGAGTCACCACGCTTCCATGCCCGCCACTACTCTGTCACCCCCTTAGGAACCCGCTCAGGACTCATCCAGTGGGTGGATGGAGCCACGCCGCTGTTTGGCCTCTACAAGCGCTGGCAGCAGAGAGAGGCTGTGCTGCAGACTCAGAAGGTAACATACTCTGTTGCACTGTAACAACACAAAGTAGATCAGCTAAACAACAAGAACTTGTAACCAGAGTCCATCAGGCCAATTTCTGACAACCTTCCCTGTTGCAACCCCACTTTCTAAGCCGCTTATATATTTCCTATGGGAGCTGAACTGATGTATTCTGTTGTCCCGTCCAGGCCCAAGACTCATTCCAGCAGCAGCCAGTACCTCCAGTGCCGCGTCCCAGTGAGCTCTACTACAGCCGCATTGGCCCAGCTCTGAAGGCAGTGGGGCTCAGTCTTGACGTAACACGGCGAGACTGGCCTCTCAGCGTCATGAAGGAGGTGCTGAAGGAGTTAATGGAGGCAACGCCATCCAACCTGCTGGCCAAGGAGCTGTGGTGTTCCTGCACCACACCCAGCGAGTGGTGGAGGGTCACTCAGGTACCCTTGGCTATATTAGCATTTAAAAAGTGATAAATAGATGGATTTTATGTGATGTGACAACATTTTTCTAAACCATGACAATATCCGTTTCTTTCATTTACCACTTGAGAAAGAACAGCAGTATGAGATGTTCAGAACTGTCATTATTTATAGAAGTCCAGAGCCTGCACAAGCTTTCTTTTTAAATGTTAGTTTGCTTTTTCTTTCCTGCTGCAGTCATACGCCAGATCAACCGCTGTCATGTCAATGGTAGGATACATCATCGGCCTAGGCGACCGTCACCTTGACAACGTGCTGATTGACATGACCACTGGAGAGGTGGTGCACATTGACTACAATGTGTGCTTTGAAAAAGGTCAGTAGCAGCTGGTTCACTGGACTGTGTGTTCACATCAAGAGCATTTTCTTGTCCATTTTGTTTCTGCTAATTATGTCTTCAACTTCATTGCTGATTAATATGATGTGTACAGCATGTCATAAAAATGGCCTCTACAGGCCATTAGTTTCATTTTGAGACTGTATGACTAAACAAAGTGTGGCTAAGTTTTACAATGAAAAGCCCCATATGATAGTAAATGGATGAAAAATATTCCAGATTATTAGCCGAAAAACAAATAAACAAACAAGCGAGTACCTCTCTGCTATGTATATAGCCTGTATAGCAGTGAGAAAGGGGAGAACTTTTTTTTAGAACTAAGTTCTAAACTTTCATTTGATAAAAATTTTTTGTAATATTTGTTGCCAAGAGGCGATGCAGACCCTATTTGAACATCATGGAAAATGACTTTTTCTCAAAAACATGACTTAATTTGAGGGTTTTTTCTTTTGAAAATTAAACAGCAGATTTTTGTTTCTATAAGTTGTCTATTAGTAACCAAATCATTTAAAGGAAAAACAAAAGTGAAGACGTAAAAATATGGCTGTTGTCTTTAATGTGGATTGAAGTGGTGCTCCTTAAGTTTTCAGTTTGGAGCACCAGTGAAAAAGTTACTTTTTAGCCTTGCCATTAGCAAACTGTTAGACAAAAAACTAAGACCGTGTCCATGATGTATCTGGCTGTCCTGGTTGAGCCATGTACTCTATGAATAACATGTGTGTGGTTTTTTTCCCTGTGTGTGTGTCCCTAGGAAAGAGCCTGCGGGTGCCAGAGAAGGTCCCGTTCAGGATGACCCACAACATTGAGACTGCCCTGGGAGTCACTGGGGTGGAGGGCATCTTCAGGCTGTCCTGTGAACAGGTCTGTTATACCGCACTCTGCTTGGCCCCGTTACATTCACACCAAACTGTGTATATAGTATATTTACAGCTCAGGACTTTATTGTAAAACATTTTATAGTCCTGTTGGGGCATAACCTAAAAGAAAATAGTATCCAGAGAAAATCTGGATCTCTAATAAACATGTTTGCTGTATCTTGAAGATAGTTGCTGCTGAATAAGTGCTCAAGTCAGATGTGCCATTTCAGGTTGTTCAGATGATGCGCAGGGGCAGAGAGACCCTGTTGACCCTGCTGGAGGCTTTTGTCTATGATCCCCTGGTGGACTGGACCGCTGGGGGGGAGGTGGGCTTCGCGGGTGCAGTGTATGGAGGAGGAGGCCAACAGGCTGACAGCAAGCAGAGCAAGAGGGAGATGGAGAGAGACATCACACGCTCTCTCTTCTCTTCGAGGGTAGCCGAGATTAAGGTAAGATATTCAGTTTAATACGATGTGATAATTTATCATAGTACTGCACATGAGTGATTCAGAGGCAAGAATTTAAGGATTTTGAGTGTAATTAGTGTACTCTATGGACTGGCAGGTGAACTGGTTTAAGAACCGTGACGAGATGTTGGCAGTGCTGCCACAAGTGGAGGAGGCTGTGGAGGAGTACTTGGTCCTGCAGGAGCTGCTCTGCCAGGGAGAGAAACTACAAGCCAAACTTCAGGAGGAGATGGCCTTTCTTGAGGGGGCAGAGAACCATCCAGACCACCTCATCCTCACCCTGGAGCAAAGGTCTGAGACAGCACAGTGCTCATTTACTTTAAATTTATCCATGTTTAAATGATTCGTTGGCACTCAGAAACAATTTTTCACAATGAATAATTTTTTCTCATAATACACTACAAGAGGTAATAAAGGTTTGTTAGACAAAATAGATGTTTTCTCTGCATATGCAGGCAGATGGCTCATGTAAATACTGTATGCGTCAATATGAACAACATTTTGAAAGCGCACTCATCCAGCCCTCCTCGCCACAGGTACTCTGAACACACCCAGCTGCAGTCACGGCAGCAGACAGTGCAGGAGGCCATCCAGAGCAAACTGGCCGACCTGGATCAGTGGATATCACAGTACCAGGCAGCATTCTCCAATCTGGAGGCCACTCAGCTGGCCAGCCTGCTGCAGGATATCAGCACCTCCATAGATCTGGGTGAGTCCTACTGAAATCATGCAAGCAGAATGAATGGATAAATTAGTCTTAAAATCTAATTTTTTTTTTATTATTTTTTTTTTTTTAAATTATATTTTTTCGGGCTTTTACACCTTTATTTATAGTACAGTTGAGATATCGGACAGGAAACAGGGAGATAGAGAGGGGAG
>JAQMCX010000022.1:7545282-7556201 GCA_029814765.1 Acanthurus leucopareius
ACCTCAATGCCAAACATGTTGCAGCTAGCACAGACAACAAAATGACAAAAAATGTTGCTTCTCCTGTCAAATATTGATATGCGATTAATTAATCTAATTAATTACGAACCTTCTAATTAATTAGATTAATTTTTTTAATCGAGTCCCACCACTAAATTAACCATAAATTCAAATCACCATAGTACAGTGTTTATTGGTTGCTTTTCAGGCTGCTTTATCACTAGCATGTGACATATGTGGTGTGTTCAGGTACCTGTCCCCCAGCTGAGGACCTCTTACCTACAAATGGACCAGTTGGTTTGGGGAAGCCACTGTACCGGCGGCCCAGTGCCACAGGGTCAGGTGTGACAGTGGTCAGTGAAGAGAAGATGACCCGCCCCATCAAGGCCTTCACAGCTGAGTTCGTTCGACAGATGCTCATGGGTCTGCCAAGCCAAGCCCTCGGCCTGGCCCTCTGCAGCACCCTGTCTGCCCTCGGCCTGGATGTAGTCGCTCATGTGGAGGCCAAAGACTTTGGTGCAGAGAGCAAAGTAAGTGTTTTGTGAGTGTGTGTGTGTGTACTTGCACATCTGTCTTTGTAATTTTTACGTGTATATGCAAGCACAAGGCTCACACTGTAGCCTCCTGCACTGCACATTTTACTGTTTCAGTGTTCAAAAAGTGCACAGAAGATCATCCCATGCTCTGTCTATGTGAAGGTGTCTCTGGATGAGCTCTGTAAGAAGGCAGTGGAGCAGAGCCTGGCGTCAGGCCGGGTCTCCCAGCTGCTCCTGAACAGAGCCACGGTGATGGCCTCCTCCTATGACACAGCTTGGAAGAAAGCAGACCTGCTGAGGAGGTTAGACGCCAACCTGGAGGCGGCCAAGGCGAGCCTGCAGAGGAGCCAGCTTCATATGGCCATGTTTCAGGTACACACTGAAGAGTGTGTGAATACTTCAGATAAGCAGCTTTTATATCCCATTCAAGGATTTGGTTGAAAATAATTAATTAAATAATTATGTTTAAATTTGCCAACAGTGAAAATAGTGCTAGCTTGTTGTATGTAGAGTTTGTACTGACTGGATTATTTGATTAATTTTATATCTTTTATTTATTTTCCAGTAGTCACTCTCACGAAGTCTGATTACTTACTGCAGATAAAAGCACATACAAGAAAATCCCACTTTCTGTGCACACAAGTACCACTTGAAGTCCAAGAGTTTTTATTTCTTATTAAATTTTTAAGTGTAAGCAGCTCATATTACCAGTCAAAACAACACGACATGAACTATACTTGTAAGTGGGGCTAGTATTAAGGTCAGGCATATGAAAAGGTTGCAGAGAACATAATGGATGCTGTCAGTGGTGGCCCCTCCAGGTATAACTCTGTATCTTTGTGTTTCCTCTTGCAGTGGCAGCATGAGGATGTTCTGGGCCCCAACAATCAGCCCCTGAGTGTCAGCATTCCTCCTCGCTCCGTCATCCTCAGCAACATGAAAAAGAAGCTGTACAAGCTGAGTCAGGATGAAGGAGCCATAGTTGCCATTCAGGTCAGAATCACACTGCGTACACATCCTGTGTTAAATCCATCAATCAAATGTCCTAAGCCAGAGATACTAAAAATTGTTTTATTATCAATGGTTTGTCAGTTTGTTTGTCACCACAACAGCTACCAGCTCTACTAAATAATTCCTCGGTTGGAAAACTTTGATGAATATATTGATGGTAAAACTATATGATACATGGTATTGGAATAGTGTGTCACTTACTGTATTGACTTTAAAGAAATTAAAATTTTGCCCTATTCCATTCTGTCACCAACTGAGTATCACCAACACATAAGTCTAAATGCAGTACAGGGGATTAGGTGATGGTGATTGTCTGCAGACTCTCTTTTAAGTACAGGGTGCTTTATTGGGACCTGTGTCAACACACTGTCTTCAATCTTGCATACTGGAAAATTGAGGCCTTTTTTTACGTTGACTTAAAAGTAGTTGTGATTTGATTGAAATTAAAATATAAACTCATGCCCTGTGTTGTGTGACTGCTGGTGTCCTCAGGAGAAGCTGGCGTCACTGGAGGCCAGCATTGAGCAGCGTTTGAAGTGGGCTGGTGGAGCCAATCCTGCACTGGCTCCGGTCCTGCAGGACTTTGAGATGACCATTAGGGAGAGACGCGCTATGGTGGCCAGAGAGAACCAACGCACCAGCCAGGTATAACACCACTGCCTCAGTCATGATCAGGGGCTCATTTTTGACTGGACTCTTATCCTTCCTGCCAGCCACAGCACCTCCTAGATGACTGATGCTACATGCTAAGTTTCCTTGCTGTCTTCCTTGTAGGTCACCTTCCTGTGCTCTACCATCCTGAACTTTGAAGGCCTTCGAACCAGATCCCCAGAGGCCCTCAACATGGATGCAGCGCTGTTTGAGCTGCTGAAGCGCTGCCAGCAAACCTGCTCCTACGCTGCACAGTTCAGCAGCACCATGTCTCCACTGGAGCTCCAGCTCCTGCACAGACTGGTGGGTTTCACCTCTGACTCCTGCACTCTTTATTCTTTTTTTCAAATATGAGGCATTACTTTTTAACTGCATCACAAGTTACGTAACACATTTATGGATTAGTAGCAGGTAAGATTTTATGAGTCATTGAATTTAAATAAGGAAAACATTTTCAGAGTAGTATTTTAATACTGCTTTTTTTTTTTACTTCCATGATAAATAGCCTACAGTCTTCTTTTTTCCTACCTTGTGTGGCTCATTGTTGTATATCTAGGTGTGGTTCAGCCACCTGTAGGTCAGTGGAAAAGTGTAAAACCTTTTGTAGGATTGTTTTTTGCTAAGAGCTCCATGTTGCCACTTGAGGTCAAAGACTCTACAGGGTACCTTTAAACTGTTTGTTGATTATGACAGAGTCCAGTGCTAGACCTGCCCATCGGCTCTCCTGATTGGCTGAGCTGTGCACAGAGGCAGCTGGAGGAGGAGCTGAGTGTTGAGCGGAGAACTCAGGAGGAGCGGGAGCAGCAGCTGGAGTCCTGTGGAGAGACATTGCAGCTCCTTGTAGACTCCATTAAGACCATTCTGTCCAACCACAACCGCCAGCTGGCAGATGTCAAGCACCTGCTGAGAGCCATGGCTAAGGTACACACAAGGCCCAGCTATCACACACACACACATCATCTTTAATACGTTTGCAAAAAATGTCTAAAAAATGTTCTCTCTGTGGGGGCTTGTAACAAAAAAGTTCATCATTTTTCACAAGTCTTTCACATAAAAGTGCAAAAAGTGAGGGGGTCTGAGTCAGTCTCAGTCAGTTGTGCATCATAGAACATGCATTCTTTTTTACAATATGCAGGTTAAAGTCCAGCGTGTCAAATTTACTGGGAGGCCAAGTGGAGGAATAATCCTTTGGTTTAATCTACATCCTCTCTACTACATGCAACTAAACTCTCACAGTGCACACTTAATTTCCAATCCTGAGCCACAAGTCTCATTCAGCTGTGAGCCAGTAGTCATTGTCTGCATATTTCTGTCATTCAGGATGAGGAGGCAGCGCTGGCTGACGGTGAAGAGGTGGCATATGAGGGCAGCGTGCGTCACTTCTTGCTGGAGTACAAAGCGTGGCAGGACAACATCCAACTGGTCCTATTCACGGTGGTCCAGGCCAGCGGGCAGCCTCGCAGCCAGGAGCAGCTTGAACTGCTGGAGGAGATTCCTGCCACCCTGAAGGAACTGCTCTCCCAGAGCCAGAGGTACTCACACTCACATGAACCAGTTCTCTGATACATGCCTTTCATCTCTCTGTGTGAAACCCTGTGTTAATATTCTGTGTGCTTCACTACAGTGTGTATAATGGCCTGGTGGGCTTTGCCTCCCCGCTGGTGACAGACAGAGACAGTGAATGTGCCAGTCCTGTTTCTGCAGCCCAGACAAGCTTTGCAGCAGGTACAGACTTCCAGTTATATACACAGTTTCTTCCTCTCCTTTGTTGTCTTAAAAAAGTGGGCTGAAAGTTTTCTCCAGGGCTTAGCAGAGAGCAGTGTTTACAGCAGGAGAAGTGTCCACAGAAACATCCAAACTGAAGAAATGCTTTATAGAGCAGGAGTGCTTTACTGCAGTGAGAGTTATCTATTAACAATTTAAGTACTTTGTTACCACCAGAGAAGCCAGGGACTACAAACTTGGTGTTTTTATACAGTTGAGGAACTCGCTGTAAATCCTTCATTGGCCAAACACACAATTTGTAGTTGCTACAGCTTGTACACAGGAATATATTATGTTGCTCCATAATTACTAGAACCATTGAGTTTGTGATTCCTGACTGAATCCAAGCTGACCACTAATCTCTGCCATGAAGGAAACTACAAACTTGACAGCCATGCTTCAAATGTGTGGGGCATAGATGAAAAACAGCTCATCTCTCTAAACTTCATGAATTAACAGTAATCAAAGTGTGTGTTTTTTAACTGTTCTCTTTTTAATCATATCATTTTGTGGTTTGACTTCAGCTGTTAGATGCAGTGGGGTAAAGACCCAGCCAGACTCAATGTCCCAGAATGCACGCAAGGCTCTGCCACGCAACCTGGGAACCCCCACTGATACCCCACCCAGCACTTTGCTGATGAACAGCAAAGGCCTCAACCCCAGCCCCAAGAGAGCCATACGAGACCCCAAAACAGGACGAGGTACTCTTCTTCACACTCCACACTGCACCATGGCTGGAAATCCTGTTATTACGTTATTTTACCTTTTGCATGTAAAAAGGACACCTATTGAATAAAATATTTGACATGTTAAAATGTGGCACTTAAATGTTTCCTTGCAGACATTATCTGCAAGGAAACAGGAAAACATGGGTCTTTAGTAAAACTATTCCCAGACACATCTATTGTTTGTCAGTGGCCTTACCCAGACTCTTGTGCAGAAAGTTCAGGTCAGAGGTGGTTCAGGTGGAGCAGACGGTCAGTGGGTCTGTGCCACTGGCTGTAACCAGCATGAGTTAAGTAGAGACCTGCATTGCAGACTTGCTAGTGAATGAAGAGCAGAATGAGGGAATGCATAATATTGAATGCAGCTTCTCTGTTCTAAACCTGCTGCTCGCTGTGTTTCAGCCGTCCAAGAGAGGAACTCATACGCAGTCAGTGTGTGGAAGAGAGTGAAAGCCAAGCTGGAGGGTCGAGACATCGATCCTAACAGGAGGATGAGCGTCACAGAGCAGGTTAACACACACACACACACACACTCTGCTCTCATGACAGATTCAAATCTGATCATGTTTGATTATAACCGTCCCATCAGTCTACACTAGAACAGATTAACAGTGTCCATTCTAAATGTCTCACACACACTGAAACATTTTCTTATTCTTTTGAGCATGATAAATTGGAAACACCTTGACAGACCTCTGTTAACTTTGGATCAAATGTACTAATAAATACTAATGTACTAATAAATACATTAAATTACATAAACAGGCTATATTTTGGTGGTCCAAGGTCCCCCTGACCTCAGAAAACAGGTTTTTGGCCCTGACTCTAGAGTTCATTTACTGCTTAAAAAAATTTCACACAAATATTTAAAAGGATAAAATGATGAAGTGATGACATGCTGTGTCTAAAAGGTCAGCATTAGTTGTGACATCAACTACAACTCTGAGCAGCACTGAAAGATCTCACAAAAGATCCTTAGCCAAGCACAGTTACATGCTTGCAGAGCACATCAGTGTGTCAGCAGCCAAGTTTAATTTTGGCTCATTATCAAGTTACCCGCAGAATAACATTAGCTGGCAACAGCTGATATGACGTTTGTCATTGAAACCAGTGAATATGAAAAACGAGAAGCCGCTATCTGAGGGTTTTGCACACTGCTAATGAAAGCATCACAGCTAGTGAATCAGAGCATTTTGACAGCATCTGTGTCTGAACTCAGTGTCACTCACCGCTGCACGTACCCTTATAAATCACATTGACATGTTTTAGTTTTTGCCAACATGCTGCACAGTGCTCCACTGTAGAGGCTCGCTGTGGCAGAGGAGTGCTGGTTGGCTAAAATGTGTGTTCTGCTGTTTTGTTGCAGGTGGACTTTGTCATCAAGGAGGCCACCAACATGGACAACCTGGCTCAGCTGTATGAGGGCTGGACTGCCTGGGTGTGAATGCTATGCTGCTTCATGTCTTTGGTCCAGCGAAGGCTTGGAGATCCACCAGAGTCCAGCGGGTCTGGGGTGTCGGAACAGCAGCACCAGGCCACACTGGGGGGAGGAAATGGGAAGCGGATGATGAGTCCGCCCTCCCAAACTCCTGGGCACTCAAAATGGGGCAGTGACCTCGTAGCACCGCTGCAACCACACTCCCCCAACCATCGGCGACCGAGCTAACACAACGCTTAGTGGGCCTGCGGCCCCACCTTCCTTTCTGGGGTTTGATCAGGCAAAGCAGCGCCGAATGGGGGAGGGGGGAAGGAGGGCAAAGGCCTCCTTACCCTCGTCTTGGAAATACCTTCCCCCCTCACCTGCATAGCTCACTCTCAAGTTGTACCCATTAACATCACTTCATCCTGTTGAGCCAGTCAGACTCCACCTGAGGGCAGGATGAAGCAGGAAGTGAGCTGCTTCCCTCTGAAGCACCCAGCTGACACGCTGTGGGTGGGACTTCACCGGGGGGCTACAGCTCAGACGGATGGGGCATTTACATGGCCACGCTTGTTTTTCTTAATCTTTTCCTCAGTGGTGTTGTGATTCTGACTGGCCAGTGGGTTACACGGTTGGGCAGGGATGACGAGAACGAAGGTTCACCAGGATTCTTAAGGCTCCACGGACGCCCACCTGAAACCTGAAATGAAAAGAAATTAAAGTGGAAAACAATAATCAAACTGTACTTTGATTGATTGGCAGTAAAGACTTTGACACATCTTTGAAGTGTTGTCAGATTTCCCAGAATAAAATGATTAAGTGGAATTGTTTTCTCAGGAAGGTTCTTTGTGCTTTTGTGGATAAAACTAATCTGTCCTGTCATGTGAAATAGTTTTGGATGGCTTATTCGTGAGCCTAGACTGGACATGTAAAGATGAAGTCACTTGGACGAGGGCAAACCTCTGTCTGATTCTTTTTCTTCGGTGTGCATCTTTAGTCTGTGTTGTGCTTTGTTACTATCTTCAGTCCTTCTTTAGATCGAAATGTAGAAGTAGATTTCTGCCTTTTTTGACTTGCCTGTCAGAAGCTGTTGCTTGCCTCATACGTATTTACTCCCAATCCCTAATGCTTGCATTTTATAAATCTTGACCTTCTAGTTTTACATTTTTAGTGGGAGAAATTATGTTTTGGTGATGGTGCAAAATGTTCATTCTTAAAGCTTTTAATGGATTTTGTTGGATGCCAAATAAACATGGAACTGAGAAATAGTGAGTGTCTTACAGTGTTCAAACCGACCTTATGACATATCACACATTGTATGCATATCAGCACATAAATATAAAATAAGTTATTTTAAGATCTTTTTTACCATAAAACACTAAATAGTTAGAAGAGCTCTAAGCATGAATTTTAAAAGAAGATATTAAAGATAAAGTTGAGGAAACGCATTCGGGTTTAAGTGAGGCTACCTCCTCTTGTCTCCTCTCATCCCAGGTTAATGTCTTAATGTCGAAATAGTTTTCCTTTGCATTTTGTTTCAATATATAAAGGCCCTGAAGAGCTGAAATTATCCTGTATGTGATCAGCTAAAGCCAAATCTAGGGGGAAAGTTCTGCATATTTATCTTGGATCCTTTGGATTTGACCCTCAGGTTGGGAAACTTAAGTATTAGCATCACAACAGATAGCTTGTGGCATTATCAGAATAAAAGAGTCTATATGTAAATGTCAGTGTGTGCACAGTTAGGGGCACTAAAGCTTAGACAGTTTCATACAAATCCTCAGTGTCAGATGCATTAGGGGCAGCTGCACTGTTATATTTATAACATGTAGACCTGCTATGTAAGATAACTACAAGGTGTAACAGTGATCTTAACTGGAAAAGGTGATGAGCAATGATAAACATTTGGCTCTGTATCTCATCTTTGATTGAGACCTGCCCTCCTTCATCATGATTGGATTATAATCCAGCAGTTCCCACTGAATGTGGACACTAAATATCAACTTGCAGTTTAGCAGGAGGATTCAAAGTTCACAGGCAGCCAGCACTGTCTCATAACCTGCTGACAGTCTAAACACACACAGGATATAGGGATCCAGGTGGTCACAGTTATATCCAAGATGCCCACAATCCTTTGAGTTTGCTCTGGCCCTCATTCACTAACATGTCTTTATCTCATGTAAACCGAGCAGATGATTAAGAAGAAGAGGTTTGTGGCTGATGAAGCCTCCAGCAGGTTAATGATTACTGCAGCTCTGCTTATCTCAGCTCACCCTGCACTGTGTGTCAGTGACAGGCAGCGAGCCGCCTCAGTGTCACTGTGTGTGTGTTTTGTGTGTATGAGCGCACAGCGATGTCAGGGCTGCGTGTGTGTGTGTCAGACTTTGAGGAGGAAGCCAAGAAAGTTCTTCCTAAAGCCGTGTATGACTACTACCGCTCAGGAGCCGACGAGCAAAGCACTCTGGCCGACAACGTTGCTGCATTTAAGAGGTACAAGTCACACGCACACACATACACACAGACATGTACACACACAAACGAGTATGAGCACCAATCACAGCCTGGAAAAGGCTCTGCATGAGTGTGACAATCGGAAAGAGATTCATCCAGAAAGTGATCAACCACATGTATTTTCAAAACAAGTCATCTGTAAGACTTTTATTTCGAAGAACATGCAGGTGCGTCTTTTGTCGCGTCGTACTTGTATTCTGTTAATATAACCTCCACCAGCGAGGTTTCTGTTTTCTGTCCAGTTTAGGATGTTTCCAATGAAACTTGGTGTGCGGGCGCTGTGGCATCAGCTGGTGAGGAACACAGTGAGTTTTAGACCAGAGACCTGACTTTTTTCAACATCATTAATGATGCAAGAAAGGGGACATAACATAATTTGCCTTGGAACAATAAAAGAATACATTCTAAAATCCAGAAGATGATAGTAAGGTTTAGTAGTAACAAAATACAGCCAACAGTAAAAATACAATGCTTTCAAAAGTCCGCGTGCAGTGGCAGCGCTCCTCCGGGGGAAACACCTGCAGCTGCGCAGACTTCAGGCCATGAAGCACTCGGGGCAGAGAATTTAAGCACACAAACGATAATAGCGCTGTTTTGCTTCGACAAAATTAAAGACATATAATCGAACAAATTAAACTTTCAGTGGGAACACAATGCTCCAACAGAGCGTGCGCGCGCACTCCGCTGGACAGCTGCGCCTCGTGCGCGGGCTGCATGCCACTGAGGAGCCGCTACAGCCGCTCTCTTCTTTTTATTTCCAGTTTTCCTTACTTCAAATCCATTCATAATGATGACGATATGTTTTCACTCTGGTTTAGAGAGAGACAGAGAGAGAGAGCTGAGGGGAAAATACTTGTGTTTATGTATTTTTTTCTAATGTGCATTTATGCTGTTAATACAGACAAAGAAACACTAGTAGAAGTTGTGATATTCCAAGAATGTTGTCCAAATGACTATCAGACCATTCTCTCTGTCTGTATGGGCTGGAGAACTGTGCGCGCGCAGAAACTAAGGCGAATCACTGAACTTGAAGACGTGCCGCTGCGGCCACGCGTGAGCCGCGCGACTTTTTCAAAAAAGTGTGAAGAAGCAATATGAATGGTGGTCAGTCAGTGTCTTGATGTCCCCATTGAACCGAGCAGACACGCACCAATATATCCTCATTCTTCACCGCAGACTGTCAAAACAAGCTTTTCAACATTACACTGTTTTTGGCCCCAGGTGTTCCCCGGACTCAGTGTTCCCACAGTGTTGCTATAAATATACAACACCCAACAGAAACACACACCACAAATAGGGCAGTAATACATGAAACTATTCAATAAAAGAGCTACAAGTGGAACAATCAAAAAAAAAAAATACCAAAAAGCAATATCTTATGGAAACGTGTGTTAATGTGCCATATGTACAGTATTGACTCAGAGCAAAGAATACACTTAATAATTATATGATTCCTAATACAACAATGATGGCGCCTTAATCTCAGCAGGGTTCATTTGCATTTACACTCTGATTTACATTAAAATAAACTTGTGAATGTATCACCCTGTACTTTGGCATCAATATGCAAATAATTGACCACCGCTGCTGCTGAGAGCACCATGATTTGCACACCACTTGCAACCGCTATTTTCAAGGTCAAGCTGAGATCAAACAGCATAAACATGTCCATAAAGTTTTGTAGCTGAGTGTAAATTCCTTTTGTTTGTGGCAAAACACTGAATGGCTACTGTGTCCTCACCTACTCATGACTGCTGGTGAGTCAGTCGAATCAAATCAAATTTACATCAAGTACATTTCAGCCAATAAAACTGTTTCAGTCCTGTGTCCATTACACATTGTTGTCTAACTAGCTTAAATTACCTTAGTTATGTGGTTTGGTTTCCTTTAAAACCAGCAATGTACTGTATCATTTCACTGCACAGATGTAATCAAATCTTTCATGAAATGCCTTTTCCCTAAAGGAAAAAAATACTCTTTGAGTAAGTCTGGATGTTGTATGTGTTCCAAATCTTTCTGAGTTTTATAGTACTGTTGAGTTTAATCCTATCAATAACTGCAGTTTCCTGCTCAGCAAAAAAGGTCCTTCAACTCCCAGCTGAGGCACACATATAAAAGAAAAAGTGAGAAAAAGACACCAATGAAAATCATTTTATGTCAAAACAGTTATAAGTCACCCACAGTTCAATCCACATTAACTTGAATAAACTTTTAACACCATGCATTATTTGTGTGTGTGTGTGTGTGTGTGTGTGTGTGTGTGTGTGTGTGTGTGTGTGTGTGTGTGTGTGTGTGTGTGTG
>JAQMCX010000022.1:7579916-7611603 GCA_029814765.1 Acanthurus leucopareius
CACCCCGTTGGCGCGGCGTAGGCGCGGCGCAGGGCAGGTGCGCCTCGCCTGCGCCTGGTCTACGAAATTAGAGCCCTGAATGTTTGCCACAGTAGGCTCTTGTGCAGGCTTGGAAGAGGAGGGGTGAGTGGAGGGATATTCAGTGCTAGATGCCACTAAATCGTACACACTCTAAGACAAACTGTTCTGACATCAAGCCAAAGTCAGTCATTTTTTAATTAAACTGCAACTAGTTTAAACTGTTAAAACTCTACAGTTCTGCAATCATAGCAGCAAAGCAGTGTTTATTCCCAGGCTGAAGACAGCGCCTACTCTTGTCTAAGGAGAGAATTACCCCAAAAGATTTCTTTGCACCTGCCCTGGTTTGAGTGGAACAATCCACTGTGACAAAAAGGGAAAACAATGCATGACACTGAGAATATGGACATACATTTTCAAATAACTTACAAGGTAAATAATTCAGAGGGTGCTGCATGGCTTCTAATGGATCATCTTGTATGTGATGTAGTGATGTACAGTCTTGACTGATGGATGGTCTTTACTGAACTTAAAGAGGCTTTTCATAAAAATAGATTTAGTTTTTTGGTAAATGTTATCGGTGAATGAGGGTTATACTGTAATGTTTCATAAATTTAAATTTCTCTGTTTCCTTTCTTCCAGAGTACACTTGTGAACCGACCTGCGCTGGGAATCCTGCCGCCTGAGAACTTTGCAGACAAGCTCACTGAAAGCCTGCTCACAGTAAGTTAATAGTAACACACATGCACACACAACTTTAATACCCATTTTAATGAACAAGTCTGTTATCTATTTTAAAAGGGGTGTGCATAATTATCAAAACTTAATGAAGCTTAATGAAACCACAGCATTGCATGTTGTCCTCCCTCCCGTCAGGTGGCTCCCAGTGGAATGACTCGTGTGCAGACGATGGCCTGCGGCTCTTGCTCCAATGAAAATGCTTACAAAGCAATGTTTATCTGGTACAGGGTGAGTGAGTACACACTGCAACTGTGTTAACTGTCACCTTGTTATCATAATTTAAAATATGATTTCATGGAAATTGCAATATGGCCAATTGCAGGGCTGCAGTTCTTTTGATAAAGGTAAAATGCATCACAACGTAATATTTTAAATGAACCATTGTGTTGCTACCAAGATGCTGCAGACTACAAATCTGGTTCTCTGGATCTAAGTGAATTCTGCTTTTTTAATACAGACCACAGCTACAGTAATATCATCATTATTAACATACTTTTTTTTTCAGGGAAAATGAAGTAAAAAAAATATCCATCTACATTGAAATTGCAACTTTATGTTGCAAAATTCTATTTTTTTGGCATATTATTCAAGTTTATTTATCACATAAGAGGGTAGTCTGTTATATTACTGGAAAACAGCTTGACAGGGACATGTTGTGTGTGAACAAGTAAACTGTCCCTTTCCACTCACTTAGAATAGAGACCATGAAATTCTGAATGTTCTGATTTTTATTGTAGTACACTCTTTGATCACTTTCTGTCCTTTCTGTGTCTGATTAGATGAACTTCCATTAAAATGTATGTATTGATGTATAAAGTCTGATGTGCTGACAGACATGCTAGTCATAAACATTTTCCATGATGCCCTTTATTAGCCTCCTGTCATGCACGTCAAGATATAACAGGAGAGTTTATGACAAGAGATCTGCCCAGTGAAGCTTTGACCGTATTCTTTTGGGGTAAAAAGGTTATTAAAAAAAATAATTAAGATTATTAATAAAAAAGTACAATATCTAGGGAACCAGCATATTATATTATATTGAACATTTGTTCTTTACACGTGTTTTTTTTGGTCTGCTTTCAACATGAATATTTGTTTAAATAGAAACTTAAATATTATCTCCAGAACCAAATGCAAACTGAGCTTCATTTCTGTGTGAGGCCATGACAGTGTGTTTGCTCCTGCTGCAGAACAAAGAGCGAGGCCACAACACACCGTCTAATGACGACCTCAGCAGCTGCATGATTAACCAGGTGGGTGAGAGAAATCTTACTTATTAGCATAGTATTTTGGGATTTCCAGCCACATCAAATGAAATGTGTGTTATCTTTAATGCTCTGTTCCTCTCTTTGCTTATCTCTGTCTCTCAGGCCCCAGGTTGCCCAGACCTCAGTATTTTATCCTTCATGGGGGCTTTCCATGGGAGAACACTGGGTATGTGAAATTCTTACATAAGCACAACACATTGCTGTTTTTTTTTCATCATGCTGTGTGGTGAGATGAAAAAAGACCTGAGTTTTCTCCTGTTTTCTCCCATGTGACTGTAACGGTCCTGTCAAGCTTGAATAGGGTCAGAGTGAGACATTTTCATCACAGGGACAGAGACTGACTTTAAGAGATGGACAACATGACAGCTCCTCAAATGTAAAGCCAAAGTATCTTGACTGCCCCCTGGTGGTTGCCTGCAGTACAGGTCATAAGTCCCACTCCTCCTTGCAAGCAGATGGGATGTGGCTCAAACAAAAAACATTTAAGTATATGTCAAAGACTTTCCCTCCAAAGATGCTTTCTGTTATTTTGGGAACTCTTATCACTCTGGGGAATGTTTAAATGCTAATTTACTTATTAGTTTGTTTTTAATTAGTTATATGATGATGTAAAAGGGGGTGCAACATCATGATTGAGAGCTAACCCAACCTGCAATTGGGTCAGCTGGCTGAGATGTATTGCTTATCTTTTTAAACAAACACACACACACACACACACACACACACTCACACACAAATAAGTCTGACAACAGAGATATCAAATCCTCTACAAGCTGCTGCTCTGAACTTCTCTCTATTATTTTTTAATTCTTGATAAATGTTTGCCTGTTCTTGGTAGTGACAAGAAGTAGTCTACAGGAAATGTATAGTTATTCATGTGAAATTTTGGATTCATGTCTATCACGGTGCGTTTGCCTTGTAAAGGTTGCTTGGCAACGACACACTCCAAAGCAATCCACAAGCTGGATGTGCCGTCATTTGATTGGCCCATAGCCCCATTCCCCAGACTGCAGTACCCACTGGAGGAATTTACCAGAGAGAACGCACAGGAAGAGGCTCGCTGTCTGGAGGAGGTAGGCCGTTTGTGTGCACAGAGGACGTGTGTATTATCTGTCATTAAGTACAGCTGTTATTCCATACATGCAAGTGGAACTGCACTGTTGGTTGTATTACTCACCCCCTGCAATTGCAAAGATGACATTTAAAAGGTAACAAATCTAGAGTTAAAACAATGTACACTGAGAGTAACATTAGTACATACGTCATCCATTCCAAGCAATCTGGCTGTTGTTATTCATACCATAGCCAGAGGAAGAGCTATACTTTGAGGCGATACATGTCTTTGCTCATCCTGTGTAGATGCAGCCATAAAGTTCTAACCTAAAAAGTGATAAGCATAATAACAACTGATATGCTTAATTGTAGGAATTTCATAAGGCCATTTGTTACATATGGACGGCAACAGAAACAGCAACTCGGATATGCAGCAATATTTTAGCTTATTTGATGGAGCTGCCAAATAATCAACTTTGTTTGTGTTTACTTACTTGGTCACTAATGTACTATGGGATTCCTCATGTGCGTCTCCAGGTGGAGGATCTGATCGTGAAGTGGAGGCAGAAGGGAATGCCTGTGGCAGGGATTGTAATTGAACCAATCCAGGCTGAAGGTGGAGATAACCACGCCTCCCCAGACTTCTTCAGAAACCTTCGCAACATTGCACGCAAGGTAACAATTGTTACTATGGCAACAGATCCTCTAAAAGGTCTATACTTGTTGTTCTCAACCTGATTGGCTTTGATTTGGAAGAGATGCTGGTTGTCAAGGCTCAGACACGGCTGTGTTAACAGGAATATTCACAGTAACACCTAAAGATTGAAGTCCCATGACAAAATAACAACATGTTTGATGGAGAATTAATTGTATATCAACACTTGATTGGACTACATGTCATTAAAGATACTGCCATACATCCTCAGATTCATTAGATAACCCACTAACCCCCATGCATGTACTTTGCCCTCTGTGTTGTAAGCTTTTCTGTTTGAGTATGCCAAATAAGTGAAAACTCTCCCCAAAAGTTAGATAATAAAAGAATAAGTGCTAAAGATGGACGAGCTTCCTGTTACTTTGTCTTAACTTTACTTCACTAACGTAGACTGCATGGCTGCTGGCTGCAGGATAGTCATGGAAATTAAACAAACAGATGCCCATGGGGAGCATGCCAGTAAAAAAAAATTGTGTTAGCCATGGGACATGAACATGGAAATCTGCCAGAGCGCATGATGAGCCAATCACATAGAGGGGAGGGAGGGAGGGAAACACCACAGACATGGAGAGGCCCTGTGGCGTCACTTTGAGCCACTTGAGGTGGAAGACGAGGTCACTAATGTCAATGATGGATCAGCCGTCCTCTCTGCAATAGTCAGTGTCTTTATGTGGATCTTTGGATCATCTAAGACCTCCAAGAACATATTTTAAAGTCACAGATCCAGCCCCCATTTGGATACTTACAATGACAGTGAGTCAGGTTTTTGATAAAACCCATTGAAATTTCATTTTAATTATATGTACTGCTTTGTCAGACAACTGTGTCCAAAGCATCACACACATGGAGCACAGACCAAGCCATAATAGATGAAGCCTTTGAGAAAAAGTGCATGAAGTGATGGTAGAACTACCTGAAGATGGTTTAGATTCTGAGCTCTTCTCCATTTTGAACTGTATTCTAGCCAGACAGTAGCAATGTGAAGTGTTGATTGAAGGTGTGATCAGTGTCATTTGCTGTCGTAAAGTGACTGGTGTGTATGCAGGCAGGTTGTGGGAGCAGTGTTTGTGAATGAGAGGGCTCATGAGCCTGAATCAGGCTCAGGTTGGGGGTTGCTGTGCTGTTAGCCGCTCTGTGTGCAGGCATTGGTGACTGAACTTGATGTGAGTAGCAGCAGGCAAGTGACACAAGCCAGTGCATGTAGGCAGAGGCTTGGAATGTATACCAGATGGTCTGCAATACAGAATTGATGATATCTAAAAAAAATTATCCAGATCATATTATTATTTTTATTAATATAGTCATAATTATTATTATTATTTGTAGTTGTAGTAGTAGTAGCTTTTTTTACATTTTGCTGCTTTGAATCATTTGATGTGGTTTTGGTTTATTTTTCCAGACTTTGTATTTCATACAAGCCATTAGGTTTATTATTGAATGTTGTATTTTTTTCTGTTTTCTATTGTGAACTCAAGTGTAAAGTGTCATAAGCCATTTGTGTATTTGTTGGTGTTCACTGTCCAGATTTGGTATCAAATCGTTATTATAATGTCCACTATACCTGTGGACACTGGTCCAGCTGCTGGGATGCCTGGCTCTGTTAGAAACCTCTTGCAGGTTGTTGTGGAGCTGATAATTGACATGATATAACAGGTGTGGTCAGGCCCTGAGTCCTCACTATGAGGACTTTCTCACCAAATTTCTTACTCATTGACTTTTCTGTCAATCAGTGACAAACTTTTCCTTTTCTCTCCTCACCTCCCACTCAAACTCATGATCAGTCCACCTTGGTTACATCCCCACATCTCAGTCAGTTAACCTTTTATCTGTCCAGCATGGCTGTGCTTTCCACGTGGATGAAGTCCAGACTGGTGGAGGTGGCACAGGAAAGTTTTGGGCTCATGAGCACTGGGGCATGGACGACCCTGCTGACATCGTGTCCTTCAGTAAGAAGCTTCTGACTGGGGGCTACTACCACAAGCTTGAGTTACAGGCTGATAAGGTTTGTGGTTTTTTAAAAGATTTTTCTACATCGAAATTCAGACCACTTATTGGTCTTCTAAATAAAGTTTCATGTTGTGTTTCCCATTTTAAAAAGACAAAAAGTTAAAAGATTTTTCGTTGTGATCTTAATTTCTATAAAGCTTGTATTGTCATGGTAAAGAGTAAAGTGTAAAGTGTTAAATCACTGTTATCTGACTGTCACATTCAGATGTTCAAAGATTTTAATAAGGTTATTAAGGTCGTTATTTTACTCACAGGTGTGTTTGCTTGTGTGTCCCTTTTCAGCCATATCGTATCTTCAACACATGGATGGGTGACCCATCTAAGAACTTGCTCCTGTCTGAGGTTCTCAACGTGATCCGCAGAGAAAACCTTCTGGAGGAGGTGACTCGCTCTGGCAAAGCCTTGCTAAACGGCCTTTACGAGCTACAGGTAGTGTGTTTGTATGTGCATGTGTTTGTATGTGTATGTGTGTAAGTCCAGCTTCCACCCATCACTCATATCTCACTCAGCTAAAGCCTGTTTGTCATAGCAAATTGTTATGAGGGAGCTAAAACAAAAGCAATCGGTGTGCAACCCAACTGCTTAGCATGAATTAGCCACAGTGACAGCAGGGAACGGGACAAATGTGTGCAACCGTTTTCTGTGTCACACATTCATTTTCAAGCTTAGAGGTCTAGTGTATAAGATTTAGGGAGACAGATTTGAGCGGACAAGCCAAACAAGAGCTCCAGACAGACCTTTCATGCTTTCTTCATGAGTTTCATGGCCACCATAGGCTCTCACAAAGGCCAGACAGGGAAGGTTGATGTGAGGGACATGAGGATCCTTGCAAACTGCAGCCTCACCACTAGATCCCAGTAAATCCTACACAACGGACCTTTAATCATTGTTTCAGGAATTTTATTACTTTCATTTAGAAATTTGTAGTATTGCTGTTGCCACTCTAGAATACTTAGCTTTGTTTAAAACAAAAATCAGCTCTAAATCTGTTCTCAGTAAATTTGTTTTTTTCTTGCACAGCAGATTGATGATTGGTGTAAATAAGACTAGTAGTATGTATAAACTCCACACCATCCCTGACCTCCAGAGATTTTGCCTTACCCTGTACACTGCATCAGCTATTCATTGCGCATCTCTGTGTTAATTAAATCATTTGGGGGGTAAGTTTTAAGTCAAGAATCAAGGAATTAATGTGTGACTAGTGCATTTTTATTTACTTAGTCATAAACAGGCTTTATGTGGTTTACGTGGATTATGCTTGTGTGTAACCATGAGCTGCATGCGTCTGGTCCTCAGGCTCAGTACCCCGGCATATTGAGCCGAGCGCGAGGACAGGGGACCTTCTGTGCCATTGATATCTGTGATGACGAGACACGCAACAGCATCCTGCTCAAGGCCAGGGACAAAGGTACGGAGTGCATCACTAGTTATTGTTCTTTTAGTGCCTCTGCACCGGCGACGGCTGTGGCCTGAGGAATTTATTTGAGATGTCAGTCCCATTCTTGTGAGCGCAGTAGCTCATAAATGCTCAGGGGGAAATTTCTTGAAATTTACTGAGACTTAAGTATGAGCTCAGTAGAATTATGGGTCAAAGGTCAAAAGTCAGAGTGCCCTCATAAAACACATTTTTATCCATAACTTAAGAATTTAAACAGCAGTTGTGACAAAAATTTCACAGAAAGGTCTAACAGAGCAGGTCTAATGATGTGATGGCGTTTTATAGAATAGAGTAGTATATAGTAGAATAGAATGCATTTATGGTCATTTCAGAGCAGTGTTTCAGCATGCAACAACTGCAGTTTGCGGTTGGGAAAAGTGCACCTATTAACCCCACTGTATCATGTATACAAATTAAATCATGTATACTTACGGAAAAACAATATCCCAATTATTGTTTATTTTCACACATCTATTAAAATGTGGTCCAATCTGTACATTTAATAAGAAAAATGAACTGTTGTCAGTATGTGTAGCATAATGTCGCTGTAAGGGGTCTGTTTGTATGTAGAACTTATTGTTGCTTTCATGAAATTTCTCTTTTTACTGCATGGCACACTTTGATTGACAGGTTGTCAGCTCACACATACTCACCACATTCAAGCTTTATTGAAATCTTGAAAAATAATTGAGGGCGTACTGTAAGTGATAATCAGTGATAGTGACGGTGAGAGTACAGTCAAAACAGAACAAATACACACAATAATAAACAACACAAACTAACGGAAAACAACAGAACATATTTAAAACCTAAAGTCCAGGTATCATATATTCATGTGATGGTGATAACTGATTGTCACTGATTGTCACAGGTGTCCTTCTGGGTGGGTGTGGAGATCGATCGATCCGGTTCCGTCCTGCGCTCGTTTTCAAGGAGTACCATGTTCACCTCTTCCTCAACATCTTCAATGATGTGTTGGCCCAGCACAAATAAACCCTGACCCTCAAGGAACCTATTGACACTACAAGAGCCTGAATTAATCCAGAATGGAGGAAAAGGAGCCTGTAGACAGTCCACATCATGATAAGCACAATCAGTACGATATCTCACACAGATATAACTTATAACCTCTGTTTCAAGATCCAGGGTCTGTTGAGTTTAATACACTGAGGACTCACCAGTAGTCACCTCCTTCTCCATAATTGATAATAATGCTAATATACTTTTGATGCCATAACCATTCAGAACATGTGCCAGTGGGCACTGTCTGAGTAATTTCACAGAATGTTTGTGTTTCTGTATAATAAATCTGTTGAAATGACTCCAAAATGCAGAATCATTCTCATCTGGATTCTTATATGTAGGCTGACTTGAGTAGCGGTACTCTGGATGAAGTCAGAGGCTGTCTGTCCCTCATGTCAGCAAATCTAGCACCTTCTGTTTCACATCCATTTAAGTCTGAGATTCAGAAGTCTGGAAGCAGGCTAAAAAATGTGGGTCTGTTCCTTAAACAGGTAGCACAGCATTAAACAAATGTATATAAGATGTTAAAGAATACCACCTCCTTATTATTAACCTGTCTCATTGGCTCAGAATAAAGTCTTGCGTGCAGCTTCTTTTAGTGCTCATATGCCACCATCATCCCACCACCTGACTCACAGTCACTGAAGTGACAATAGTTAGTCTGTATGCTTGTTTTTAAAGAAGGCAGGCAGGATGATTCTGTGTCCGCAAAGACTCTATGTAGGACCACGCATTAAAATGAATATGCCAGCCTGCATGTCATTTAATACTGTCCTTTAGTAATGTCCTTCTAATGGTTCTGACTGTTGTGTTGCTCTAAATAGGAATGACTTTTTCAGCTTGAAATGTTGTAGCCCAGAAAAATGTGACTCTTAAATGGACCATGAAAATGTCATAGATAATTTAGTGCCTGCATGTCACTTAAATGTGCTAATATTTTTCTTTTTTTAACTGCCTCGGAGCAGTCGTTTGTAACCTGAATTAAACAAAAACTCTTAACACATTTACTTAAATCTTGAACAGGAGTACCATATCAGTTGTTACATAAAGTTTCTGAAATGTCTCAGATTTTTATTATTTCAAAGATGAATTTGTAACAGAACAGTGCCAGAAAATCAAGCGTTCTTCAGTGTGCATCAAACTGCTTCTGAGATGCTGAATGTTGTCATATAAACAAAAATGGTGATCCTTAAGGACAAAACACATTCACAAGCAAAAGCACAAACATTAAGAAATGTCACAGTCGAAAAACTGCAACAAGCTGTAAAACATGTCGAAAACAAAAACACAAACACTCAGAGATATAACCTCCAAAAACACCAGTATTAAGGATCTGTGGTCACATTGGACGCAGCTTACTGCTTCTGTCCTCCTTGTTTAGTCATCACAGTTGGCGCTAACGAACCGTCGTCCAATTGTTGCTTATTTGCCCATTTTGTCTGCATAATGTCAGCTACTGCAAATTATGTGTAATTCCATAATAATGTAATACTTGTTTACATGAACTCTGAATAGTGATGCTCTAATTTGTATTCAGGGACTACAGGATGCTGTGTCAGGAAACAGTAGTGTGTATAGTGCAAAGTCAAAGGCAACTGGACTTTCTTTAGATTCTTGGAACAGTAATGCTCTTATCCATTTTGACATTAACTATTTGCACTTGTGATCTGAGATAGATGATTATTGATGTAATTACTTTAGATGGCTCTAACTGTTGTTGTCTATAAAACATTCTGTCTATGTAATGTGATGAATAAATACAGTTTTGAGTAACTTAGTGAAGTTCTTCTTTCTTAAGTGTTGGCACACTGAACAACTTGTGCCTCAGCTGCTCCCTTGTCAACGTGTTCAAAGTATACACAGCATACAGTCGCCATCACGAAGGATTAGGCACAGTGAATGGTCTGTATTTGTTAAACTGTGCACTGCCTGTGGACAAATATTTAGTAATGTACCAGCTGAACACTGTCCTACTAAATAATACCAAATTACATAATCCCACCTAAATTATAGAGCTGTAAAATAAAGCATTACCCCTTAATTTGATCTTTTGTGTACCCCCACCATCAGTTCAGATTTTGTCCTGGACAATACAACACACACACACACGTTTGTATCTCTGTTCTTTTGGGAACACTCTATTGATAGAACACATTCCCCAGGCCCTTGCCCTGCCGTTAACCATCACAGCTTAGTGCCTTAATCCAAGCCTGACGCTAACTCTCATATTTCCAGCCAGTGGAAAAATTGGAGAAGGTAATTTGTTAATGGCTTGTTTGTTTCCAATCCAAACACCAGTACCATCATCTGTCAGCTGGGAAAGGAAAGCTTCACTACACATTTCCATGCGAGCTCTTTATAGTTTTGGTTACATACCTGGTTATATGAATTTCCATCTCCTCTACATTCCTTTGCAACCTATCTTATCTAGATAGGTAGCAAGCTAAGTTCTTCCAGATATACCAGATTAAAAAAAAAAAAAAGTTAACTGAACTAGTTGGCTAATTCAATTATTTTAGCTATACAGCCAAGGCATTTAATGATTTGCTCCTTTGAAGAGTAGCTTTAAATGCACAATATGTAATTCCTCCTGACAGAGGTGTCCCACTGTACTCTGATGACATCATAAAGTAGTGTGGGATCATGGGATTTGTTTAATTTGTTGTCAAACAGCCACCACTGCGAATGGAAATCTATCTAATTTCAGCAGAAAAGTTCACAGCCAAGGTCATGTATTAAAGTTTGATTCATGTTACATATAGTCACATTCGCAGACTTCCTTCTTCACCCTCTGACTGATGTTACCCACAAGGTTGATGACAGATGACAAAGTGAAGAGCACCAGTACCATGAATAAAATGTGAATTTCTCCCAACATTGTTGGAATGTTTTGTGATAATTTAAGTGCACAACACGACATAATATGTAACAAAGACATTGTTGTTTTGAGACTTTTTAAGGTGGAAATGTCACAGAATATATGTTAAACTGTGCCTGAAAAATCTATTTTACGTCTTTAAGTTGCACTGTGTGAGTAAATTTTCCTTATGGCTTCTGAGATATGAAATATGAAAATATGACTTGAGTTTTTTTATGCACTCTGTGACACCAACGAGTTTTAGATCGATGTAAACAGCTAGATGTACATAACCAAGGATGGTAAACATAAAATGAATTTGAGGAAAGACACTGGAGAATTAGAGCATGTTTAATAAGATTTAAGAAAGACTTTACCAAGGGCAAAGTAAGCACACAAGCTACAACTGTAATAGTCTTGAATGCAACAAATTGAAAAATAAAAGTAAAAAATAAAAATGGTCTTGGATTAATAACTTATCATTCCTTAAGGCGCTCTACGCACAAGATAAACATCTTTAATATGTGTCAGCAAGCAAGCTAATCAGGGCAGGTCTCAAGCCTGCACTTCTGCACTGAATATAAATCAGCAGGTGTGCGGATTAATAATAAATATTCTCTCAGCCAGACTCATCAGTGGTCTCACCGCTGTGCCAGACACCTCAACAATAGTATCAGCACACAAACACGTCACCACAAGTCTGCACCCAAGGACAGACTGAGATGGATTTCCCACCACATACAAACTGAAATAAAAGAAAAGGAAATCTCACCTTGCACATGCTCATATGTCTCAGTAAATAATGCTGCACAAAAGCGTTCGCATTGCAATGACTTTGGGAGATTTAAAAAAAAATTCTATCTTTTTGCACAGAAGAAATGCTGTCAGTGTTCAATTTTTTATTTGGCGGATGTGATGTCACGTTTCGGACACAGGTATTAGATAAATATTGATCAATCACATACTAGTGTGTGAGAATTTAGCCTGCTTACTCTGGATGTTTGATGTTTCTCCTAAAAATTGAAAAAAAACATGGTAACAGTAGCTAATCCATAATCCAGCGCACTGAGCGCGTCAGTGGTTCTACTGGCAAACCGAGCACATCCGCTCGGTCAAAGTTGAACACTTCCATACCGGTTGGACAGCGCACCGAAATAGGGAACACATGCCTCGATTTGGAGATTTAATCCTCATGCGGGTTTGTAAGGTTTCTGGGAGACAGGGCGAACTTTCTTAGGGCGGGAACAGTGCGAGCAAAAATTGTACACTTTTGCGTGACAACGTGGCGGTTAACAGCCAATAAGAATCCCTCGTTAAATACTTCACTACGGTTCCCTACTTTTTATTGGTTTAAACCCTGTCTAGTCTGTTTGTGATTGGATGGCTGAATCACAGGACCCGCCTCCCAGACGTCGGTATTTAAAGGTACAGAGTGCCAACGCGGACTGAGGTGCTGTTCACACACTACAAAGGGAGGTGTCGCGAGAAGCTGCCAAGAAAACGGTAAGCTCATCTTTTTCTGACCTCAAAAAGTTCCATCGTAAGAGCACTGATTTACAACTTTTCGTCAAGCTTTTGTCGTTTAGCAGCTCTGCAGCACATAAAGCAGTTGTAGTTAGTGAGCTTCCTGCAACATGAAGAAAATGGGTACGTGTGTGTTTAATGATGGGATTGACTTGGTAAAAAGAAGAAACTGCCTGCTCACTCTGATCTGTACTGTGTCCCTGTGTTTATGAGGACAAAATCATATGACTTGGTATTAGTTTTGTTGTCAGTAAGAGAAAACTTAGATTGTGGCTTACCTTTTAACTCTGATGCCATTCATCCTTAAACCGTTATCTTTGGTATAATAGTGACTTGATTCTGTAAAGATTTTCCTTCACAGAGAGTCACTGTCAGGTTTTCAGTCAGGATCTGACCAGTTGAATTACACTGATGACATGGTCTCAGTTGGCCTTCGACAGCAAACAGCATATAAGAACAGATTTGAAATGAGCACACAGGAGCATGATGTGGGAAGGACCATAGAAATAATAACTTGTGCCAAATAGGATTTCAGAATAGGGCCTGCAGTGATTGGACATGTCAAAGTTCGAGGAGGTTTTACATTTCTTGATAGAGTTCTCACTGCAGTTTGTGTCAATGAACTAACAAACGTATTGAACCTGAAGACATGCACAAACCATTTCTCCTCTTCAGTAGACTCAGCAGCTTCAGAGCGAACATTGAATAAGAGCACGCTAACCCTCCACATCCCATCCTGCTGTATTTAACCTGAAGTGTTGGCAAAAGATTTGTCAAGGCTCCGATGAATCTGGGTGAGCTGCTCAGTGTCAGGAGCAAAGATGCTTTTTATTCCCTCAGTTCACATCTCTGGCCTCTGGGAGGCGCTGTATACGGAAGGGTATCCTCTTTTCAAGCACTTCAATTAAGAAAAAGCTGAGCTGCAAATCTTGAAATCTAAAGTATTATATTATTGTATTATTTCATCATGTTTTTTCTCTTTTTTTTTTTTTTTTTAACTAGTGTACCCTCTTTTATATTCAGCGTTCTGGAACTATTCTTTTTGTGTTATGCCTTTTCATCCTGCATGTTGGTTCGGTGAGCAAAGGATATTTTTCCCATCCTTTTTTTCTCACTTTTCTGTCCATCTACCTTTTTTTTCTCTCTCCAGCCCCACCAAGTCAGTAATGATGATGCTGCTGAAGTCACTACTATCCTTCTGCTTCCTGGCTGTTGCTGCCTTTGCTGTGCCGGCTCAGGAGAAGCGCGTCCATCACCACGCCGATCTGAGTGATCACGTCCACGATGATGCTCACGGCTACCAGTACGACCATGAGGCCTTCCTGGGCAAGGAGGAGGCCAAGACCTTTGACCAGCTGACCCCCGAGGAGAGCAAAGAGAAACTGGCGTAGGTTTCACTGACCCTGAGTGTTCTCTCTCTTATCTGTACTCTGGTCCCACGAACTGTTCCAACAACAGTCCTAAGGAATTACAGCAAGTGTTTTGTGTTTTTTGCTGTATTTTGGATTGCAGACATTCTTGTTACCCACTTGTGCGTGTGGGTCAGATTTTGAGGTTCTATCTCCAAAAGCATGGAGGAGGCAGATGATTGTAGTCACCCTTGTCCTTAACCGTGACCTCATCTCTTCTCACAGGAAGATCGTTGACCGCATTGACACTGACAAGGATGGCTTCGTCAGCCATGCAGAGCTGCACTACTGGATCAAACACCGCCAGAGGAGGTACATCGAGGAGAATGTGAACAAACACTACAACGACTACGACACGAACAAAGATGGCAAGATTGGCTGGGAGGAGTACAAGAACACCACCTACGGCTACTACCTGGGTAATTCTGTGGGTGGGGAAAGAGATTGGCCTCCATTCTTACTGCCCTACTCGTTTGTCTCCCTGTTTCCTTGTTTACCACTTCTTTATTTATTCCTTTACTTTTACCGTCTTTGTGACTTGACAGTGTTTTTAGTGCTGCCGACGTGTCAGCCAATACAAACACTAAAGCAGCAATAAACACAAGCATTTCCCTTCAAGCCCTGTTTGAAAGCCATGCTTATTAAACACGTAGAATGAACCCAGTTCCTCTCAAATGTTTTTCTCAGACACAGAATATCCAAAGTTGTCAGACTCACACACTTGACTTGACTTTTTACCATTTGCTCAAATATATACAAGTATACAGTAATTCATCTTTCCCCTCTGCACTTATCCTGGTCAGTGTGGGCTGATATGTGTCTCTGCACACTGGATGAGAGGCAGGGGACACCTGGGCAGGGACAGTCACAGGGCTGACACGCATGCAGGGATGGATGTGTATCTGCTGCTTTGACACTTGACATACCTTGTAGTTATGTTATGCTTGAGGTGCTGAAAACTGACTCTCTGTTGTCAGATGAGGAGTTTGATGATGTTGAGGACAAGGCCACCTACAAATCCATGCTCACCCGGGATGAAAGGCGCTTCAAGACAGCCGACCGAGACGGAGATGGTATTGCCACACGTGTGGAGTTCACCGCCTTCCTTCACCCGGAGGAGTTTGATTACATGAGGGACTTGGTCGTGCAGGTAGAATCTACTCTTGCACTATAACTCAACATGTAAATGATGGTTAGGCTCCAAAACAAAAGCCTGTTCCTTTAAGTTGACCCTCACTGAAGCACCACTAACATTTTGGCACAACTTGACTTTTACTAGTTTGTTCCCATTTTCAACATAAAGACTACCAAACTAAGAAATCATAGAAATGTGGTGACGTACTCAATTACAGAGGAATAAAACATTTTCATCAGTGTCGTGGTCACGTCAAAATCTTTGCAACTTTCTCAGAACAGCAACTTTTCATTAAAAAATTTTTAATATTACATACAGCTTCCTTATTTGCATCAATATATGAGCCCTTGTCCAGGTCAGTGCCAATATTGCTACACCCCACCCTCCCACCCCACGATTTAGGGGGAAGGGTCTAAAATGCAGATTACCGATAATTGCTGTATTGACTACAAAGCATCTTTTTCCACCTGTAAATGAACTGAAAATGTGTATTCATGCCACTTGCTGCATTCCAGCATACAAATGGAACATTTTACAAGCCACAAAATGTTTGCGGCCACTTTTATCCATTTATATAAAAAATTCAATCTCATTTTTTAATCTTTTTTGTCATAATTTTGTCATAATTACAGTGACAATTACACATAGAATAATCTATTTTCAGGGATTTTAGATTTAGATTTAGATTCTTGGTTGACTTAATTAATATAGAAACATCTGTTTAACATCAGCAGCCACGAACCACTCTGAGAACTAGTTCATTTTCTCCCTCAGGAAACTGTGGAAGACATTGATAAGAACGGAGATGGCAAGATCAACTTAGATGAATACATTGGTAGGTGATTCCCATTTTCACTCAGTTAAACCGTCTCCATCCTGACTGATAGCTGTCCATGCTAAATGTGTGTGTGTGTGTGCTGCTGCTCCACAGGTGACATGTACGCACCAGAGAACGGGGAGAGCGAGCCCGACTGGGTCCAGACAGAGAGGAAACATTTCTCAGACTTCAGAGATGCAAACAAGGTAAAAGTGCTGAATCACTCAGGTTACTCTCTCATCACAGAGACATCAGATCTGCTTTAAGCTGCAGGTTAGAATCAGGGCTTGGATTGGCTCAGACACCAAAGTTTGTAGCTGAGTAGTCAGTCTTTGGAAATGTAACTGAGACCTCTGACTACAACCTTGACAACAGCTCTGATTAATATGTTTTTAAATAAAAATGTGTGTTGTACAGGACGGCTACCTGGATGCCAATGAGGTGGCCCAGTGGGTTTTGCCAGGAGAGGTTGACCATGCTGAAAACGAAGCCAAACACTTGATCCACGACACGGACACAGACAAGGTAGACCTGCCGCTGCTATAAAACACACTGAAAAGACACTGAACCACACACCCGTATAAAACCTTTCCAATACCAGAGGGTGACAGGGGGTTTAAGCTGCTCCCAGCAGACTCTAAACACGCAGCCACTTTTTCCCCACGTTTTTAGTGTGTGGTAATTTAGTTATAAGCAGGGAACATTATGAAAATGTTCTTGATAGTGTGTTTACAAATTCTTCAACATGTAAAGCAACTTGCAGCCAAAAATTAAGGTTATAATTTATAAGCAACTGCAAATGAATGCAGTGTTATCATAACTGACAAAAGCAAAGGTCAAAGGCTTGATGTGTGTGTGCAGTATGAGTTTCACAGCTAAAGAGTTGACTGGAGGAAACCAGCTTCTTGAAAGTTAGTGTATTATTATTTAAGTGTATAACCCTAAAGGGTACAGCTCGCTGTGCCATTTTTTTATTTCCAACAAACCCTGTGTCCTACATCCAAACTAAAAATGAGCAGATCCTACCACCAAGTTCAAACATGGATTTTGTTGCCTTAGAGCTTCATTGTTGTCTTAAAATTATGAAGGACACACTAAGAATGAGCCACACTTATGCAGATGCTACATAACCACACATTCATATAGTTGCTTATTGTTACTCAGTTGCACATGCCCCATCCAGCTGCCCCAAATTTTATTAGAGCACCAAATGTGTGTTAATCTGGTGCAGAAGAGTCCCAGCATAACAAATTTACTGGTTCAGAAGGAGCCAATCAGACAGATCTTTAGTAATCCCAAAGGTAAATTGCAGACAAAACCAATGAACAAATTTTATAAAATTTTTTTTGGTGAAAATAGCAAGAATCAAATAAAAAATATAAACTTACACTGAACTAAAACCAGGACCCTACTCTTCCCTCTGACTTTAATGTTCGTTAAATTATACTCTGTGCATACTAGAATATATGTCCAGTAATATACTGCAGATATGGTACTATGTGCAGTGCACTGTCGCATGGTCATATAATAAATGCAATGAATAATAAAGATGGGGCAGGTACATCAGTGCACTGACAGGCACACGGACACTCCATGGCTCCTCTGTGCTGTCAGGTACATCAGTTCACATGATGGATATAATTGATGTAATTATGAGTTAATTTATTAATAAGCTTCTCTCTGTGTCTTGCTCTCTCTTACTCCTGTTTGTCGTCACCCCGTCTGTCCCCTCACCCTCTTTCTTTCAATCATAAACCAATAAACCAATGTTGGCTGGAATCTGCTGATCAAACAACAGGACGAGAAAATCACCAAGAAGGAGATACTGGCCAACTGGAACATGTTTGTGGGCAGCCAGGCCACCAATTACGGGGAGGATTTAACGAAGAGACACGATGAACTTTGATGAGCAGCCACAAGCTCATCTGGGTTTATATTTTCACTATGGAGGGTTCTGTTACACAGGTTTTTTTGGGGTTCGGGGTGGGACTCAGTAAAGTCAGTGAAGTCAGGTCCTGACTGCCATGGACCCTGCACACGCACAACCACGTAGACACACTTATTCAAATTCAGCATGCACTCACATACTGTGTATGTGAATACACATGATGCTACACACACACACACACACACACATACTCCACACACAGAGTGTTCTGTCTTTGTTTTGTTCACAGATCCAGTTCATGTTAAACTAAGGTGCATATCTTCATAGATAAACTGTTGCTGTTGTCCAGTGAAATCTGTATCTCCAAAACATCCCAATTACAAACAAAACTGTGGATCATGTCTGATGTGCACTGGTATCCAGCTTGAACAATGCTTGTTTTCTGGGCTTAAGAGGTACAAAGTTGTCTCAACACATGGATGTATTTGTTCTTTTCTAATAAAAACCAGCCAGCTGTGGGGATACAGAGTTTTTATCTGAGACAGACATGGTTACTTACGGCAGATGGCAGAAGAAATGTGAACATTTGCTGCCAAAAAAGTGGAAGAAATGTTCTGTTCAAGGGGAGGAGCGACTGAGGGGCTGTGTTACTGACTTTTTGGGGTTTGACTCTTGAATAAAGTCATGATTTTTCTACAAGTTTGGTTTAATTTTGCTCAGACTAATATCAGTGATCTCCACCCTTATAAGTGTATTGTATGGTTGTCATTCTGATGAATATTCTCACTTCAGGGGTGTAACTCTTGTTTCACTGGTTTCTGCTAGATTTCTGACTATTACAATTTCCTGCCTACATTAAGGAGTTTTTGTTTACATTTTATAATTTAGCTTTAAGATTTATGAATATGCCATTTGATACTAAAAACAAAAAAATGAAAGCAATGATGGACACGATTATTATTATCAGAGGAACTTTTTACACTAACTATTATTATTATTATTATTATTATTATTATTATTATTATTATTATAAATAGAAGGTTGAAGTAAGTATCCATTAGAAGCTCAAGTTACAAGTAAAACATCAAAATGACAACAAAATAACTACTTCTTATGATTAATACAAAATAATTGAAATATGCGACACACCAACAAAAGTTTTAACAGTAAAACTTCACGTTCATATGCAATTACAAGTATTAATTCATGTTCTAGCTTAGAGATTATTCTCTCATTCTCTCTCCTCCAGGAGCTGTTTAGGAGGATGCATTGAATAATACAGCAGTGCTGTTATGTAACAGTTACTGTTTCTTACTATAAGTAGTGCGAGATCATAATAAAGAAAAGATGACAGTGATGCAGTTATGGTATTAATTTGCAGTGATCAGATGGAAAGGAAAGTGATGGATCCCTTCCTGGATTCAGAGGCTTGACACAATAACTGTAATGCATATAGTGTAATCCATATGACAGCCATGCTGTAACACTTCCTTTGTGAATGGCTGGGTTTGGTCGGGGCTGTCAGAGTACAGAGCGCTCACTGTCTTCCTGACTGTGACTGTGTTGCGAATACAGTGGGATAGTGCGCAAACTCACTGCGTGGTGGTGAATGGACAAACTAACAGAAACATGTTTAGTAAAATGCAAATGTAAAACTATTGATTCAACAATATGTTATTAAAGTCGAAGCTTTACCAGTGGAAAGGAAGCACAGAAAGCAGACCGCAGAGGAGTGTAATTATTCTGTATCTGTGTCTGCTCTCTGAGCCACTGACCTTTTCTCACCTTCAGTGTTGAACTTTTTTAGATAAAGACTGAAGATCCTCAGAAAGAAAATACAAAATACATAAAAGAAAAAAAAGGCAAAGGAGAATGGAGTAAAGGAAATAACCAATCTGAGCATTATGCCCTTATAAATATTATATATATATATAATTATATGTTTGCATTATTTGTGCATTTCAAATAGCTATAAAAATACTGTGTATGTGCTGAAGTGATGCCTCTAGTTTTGTAGTTTCAAGATTTTTTAATTTAATTTGATCTATAGACACCTCTCACAGAGCAGACACAAAAACACTGGGCTTCTTACGGCTTCTTCCTGAGTACTTGACTGCTGAGTGTTCATATTCATTTGTTTGGCTACAGTGAATAATCACACAGTATTTAATGTATAAACTGGATTTATTTCTATATTTACTTTCCTGTGCTCTGCTCTCCGCATCAGGACGGCCGTCTGACATTGTCTGAGCTGCTTGACAAGGCGGACTACGTCAAGATGAGCACCATCACTGACTATGGAGGCATGAGGGTGGACGACCATGATGAGCTGTGAAAAATTAACCACAGCCCGAGAGGAATGAAGTTTTAATTGCGTCCGCCTCAGAGTGAATGTGAGGTTGTTCTCTCAGCCGGAACAGGCAGTTCTGACCTGGCTAATGAGCAACTCCGTGCAAGTTTTTATTGGACTTAAATAGCTATAATCCAAACAAAGTAATCCACAAGTTTGTATCATGATACACAAACATTTTACAAACATATACTTTTGAAATGAAAACAATGTGCATTACATACGCTGTAAACATATATTTAAAAAGTTCAAATATGCATTAAGATGTTTTAAAAATGTAAATGGTTTCACCACCACAAATAGAACATGCTATGGTGGATGGCCTGTACATATAAAACAGGTTCTGGACATGATCAGGTAGCTTACTAATGGTTTGGAACACATTCCATCTTACAAATTTAACTGTAAAATAATAGTTGCAAAAAAGTACACAAGGTATTTATGTGTGGGAGACGAAACTAATGCATGGACGAGAGTTATTAATTTGTGGGAACAAGTTATTAATGAGTGGGAACACATTAATTAATCACTCGTTCCTGCACATTAATACCTCCTGGTCATGCCTTACTAACTGGTGGCCATGCAATATTTTTTTTCCCACCAATGTCACCTCAGGGGCTCTGTGGTAAAACATCTCACATTTTGTTTTTCCCAGGATATGCTGCAATGAGAATCAAACAAAAATCCATAAACCAAAGGGAGGGAAATTCACAATATCACATGCCCCAAAAACCAACAGAGGGGGTTTCACTTGTGCGAGATGGTCCAAACTGTGCATGTCCACATACCACCCTTTATTTTTGTTAATGACTTTACAGCACAAGAATAAAAAAATATGTTTGTGTATGGTAAGATCGAGTATTTGTGGATTACATTACCCATTTTGTGGACTACAACTATTCAAGTCCAATAAAAACTTCGATTCAGCCCAAATTCAGAGACACTACAAACCTGATGAGGACTTCCAAGGGAGATTTTTTTGGATGAAATGATTGTAATATGTATGACGCTGCATTTGATTACTGAATTTGATCTTTTAAAGAATATATAATAAAAACAGACAGCCATTGATTTCCATATATTTAATGTAAGTATCCTGATCTGATCCTCAATATCTGCATCATGTCCGCTGTTGTCTACGTGATGTGATTTTACTGTGTTGAATTAGGTGAAAGGTGTGAGTCTGGAACACTGACAAACACTCTCTCACACACACACACGCACGCACGCACGCACGCACACACACGCACACGCACACACACACACACACACACACACAAATAAAATTTAACAAATGATAAAAAAAAAAATACACCTATAACAGACTCTGGTTAAGCAAAAAAAAGCAATTGCCAGTTACCTATAGGAACAAAAAAAAAAAAAAACAGAAACAAGAGAGACAATGACAGGCGACTGGGAGTCTGTCACAAAGACATAACATCCTTTTACACTCTGCAGGACTACAGTAAGTATGTGCATAAAATTGTGGCAACATTGCTGTGCAGTCCTCAAATCCTACATCTTCTCACACTTGCATCACTGGTCGAGCCTCTTTGGCGCGGAGGTCGACCCCGGAGCCGGCGAAGCCAGTTCCACCCTGTTAGAACACGACAGACCTTAAGAACCACTTCAATGCTTTGTGACAAGTTCAAAACTGAGTACAAATACAGTTTGGAAAAACATGCGTGACTAAAAAACATCAGGAAATTCTGATTCTGCATGAGCTTTCAACAGTAAATGGCAGAACACAAAAGTACTCCTAGAAGCTTCCAACTCTACATGGGCTTTCAGACAGTGAGCCATTACTGCCGTGTCTGCCACCAGGCAATGTCTCAGGACGCCAGCACATTCTATCTCCTTGCTGCTGACTGACACTGTATCATCATTGGACACAATGAAGGAGGCAACAGCAACCACTCACTGTCTACAAGCCCAAATCAGTCAGTCTCATTACCTGGATTATTATCAATCCAATGTGCAAGAAAGAAAATTCATGGCAATTGATTTTCTCCCGCCTCCAGTAAACACACGTACCCTCTGCAGTGGAATGATGTCTTTTTCGGACAGCTTGGCTCCAGACACGGGATCGATCATGTCCTTCTTAATCAACTTATCTACACACTCCTGAGTCACCACAACACCCCTGAACACAGGACAGAGTGTGTCAGTCATTCCCTCAGAGAAGACTGAACATGTGAATGTCAGAGAGGAATACACACGTCGGCACTTACGAGGGTCTCAGAACGCAGCAGGGAAGGCTGTTGCCCAGGACGTCTCTGGTCACTGCACATACGTATCTGTCCTGCAGAGTGAAGACAACAGTGAAGAGGAAATGTTTCTGTTTAAAAGACTAAGAAGAAGATTTGAGCCTGATGTCACTGCCTCCATCAAGTAAGGATTTTCTATATATGAAGATTTGTGATGAGAACATGAAAGATAAAAAAATGACATCACTTGTAGTGTGTAATGATATAAGAGTGAAAGAGAAGAGTGTAAAGAGTGTAAAAAGGCAAAAACCCCGACCCCGTTCACCCCACTGCCAACGGGAAAGATATACACATGTACCGCAGCTGTCAGAACACAGCACGGTACAGTTTTTGTCCTCAAGGCGTAACCGATCTAATTTATTGAAGTGATTTTGAAGATTTCTTTTATTTCTTTGATTATTCCACTGTGGTAAAGATAAGAACTCTTGTTCTAAGAGTAGTTTTATGGTTACAATTAAGTGAGTACAGAATCTGAATGATATCTGACACGACTATACATGCATTCCAATGCAAAGTGGCATTAAACAACATTAGTGAAATCTATTCTAGAAATAGTATTTGGTATGTAATTACATCAGTTAGTACATTTAATTTGTGACTCTGACTTTTTTAAAACAAGTGTTCTCACAACTATCAAACCTGGGTGCTTGTGATGCACCAGACTCAGCTGTTCACACTGAGCACTGTGTAACACTGCTGATGTAAACTGACCTGGCGGGTGAGCAGAGCCACTCGGTCCAGGCTCGAGTCCAGGGGGGTGAAGCGCACTGTGATAAGCTCATTCATCTTAATGGGTCGTCCTGACATGGGACACAGCACTGTTTTACTCTGACAGACAGAAGGGAAGGAGAGAAAAGTGGAGTGATCACTTGGTCATGTCCAGCAGTGGGAAGCTCTGACTGCTCGCTGACAGCCAGAGACACGTTTCGATCTTTGGATCACCGGTCATCCTGCCTTTTACAACAGTTTCAACTTTAATCAGAGAGATACACAAAATAAACAGACAGAGAATATCATGACATCAACATTCAAAGCAAACAGGTGAACACGGCTCCACGGCACAACTCCAAACACTAACACTTTCACTTTGGTTGGTATAAATGTACCATTCATCGTGTTGACAGTGATACAGAAATGTTTTAGAGCTGACATAGTAAGCCTGCGATAATAACATGATGAGGATGCTTGTTCAGACATGAGAACCACATGTTAAACCTCAACCAGATTACCAGACTACCACAGAGACGGCATGTTTAAAGGGGGCTTATCTTTCTGACTGATGGGATCACTGACCAGCTGCCGGTCAGTCATGAGAATGTTTGGGTAAAGTATTTTTAATAAACTCAGTTTGCCTCTGTAAACACTGACAGACATGTATTTTGCTGATTAAGAATCAGGAACCACTGCCTGACTTGACATGGCAGAAGCCATCACTCACTGGTTTTTTGAGCATGGTGGCCTTGGCCTCTGGAGTCAGGGAAGGGATCCAGAAACTGGGCAGACTTTGGCTGGAGGTGGCAGCTGAACTAGTGGAGGACTCTGCTGAGCTGCCGTCTGTCCTTCCTGTCTTCTCACCTGAAGGAGCAAAAAGCAGTTGTTGTTCTTGACAGTTTCTACTGTCTCTTTGTTGTACTAACCTCTGTACACAACTGTCCCACTCATGACTGGAAGCATAAGTAATTTCATTCATGAATTGGGACAAGAATACTTTTTGTGTTGTTTGTTTTTTTTGTCAAGTCCAACCACTGAACACTAAGTGCTTTGCTCATTGGACCCTTTGTCAGGGAGTCAGTGTGTGGATGTAGGAGGACCATAAACAATCAAACTCATCCCAACTTGCTAAAATAAAACCAATTTGTTTTGTTTCAAACACCTGCCTGTATTTATGTTTGAGGACACTTGATTTATGTAGGTTTTCTAAACCCAAATACATTATCTAATGTAAATAGTGACAGCAATAAATTTATCATGCAATATATAGGATAAACTTACAAAACCTGTTCTTTCTTATGGCAGCCATGATATGATTTTGTTTATATATTTTGGAATTAAATAAAGAAAATTAGGAAAGAGCAGCTCTTGTTCTGTAGTTGGTGCAGGAAGGCTACTGAGCAGGTTTGAGGAGACGATTCATTGACTCCTTCTCCTGAATGATGTCGGCCCACACATCTTAGTTGTGGCCATTCACTTGAATCCTTCTGTTCAAGCAAAAAGAAATTCTAGTATTTTTGTCCACGGTTTCCCATGTGAGTTATCACTAGAGAGGGTGTGCTTTGCTGATCTATAATTTGAAATATAAATGTATTTATAGAGTGTGGTCTTGACATGCTCTATATGTAAAGTGTCTTGAGACAACTTTGTTGTGATTTTACGCTATATAAATTGAATTGAATTGAATTGATCTGAACTATATGGCCAATATGAATTTTACATGAATTAAATTGTGTAAGGATATGAATTTACAAAGATTTGTGCACCTCATTTGAATAATATGCATTGGAGGCAAACGCCACACACACGTACCGGATGTGAATGGGTTAATGGGTTTGGACACGATGCTGTTCTCCCTGGTTTTGAACCTCTCCACTCTCTCCCTTTCCTCTGACTTGGACTCAAGTTGGCTGTTGCTCTTCTGCGCTTGTTTCTGCTTCTCATACGCCTAAAGAACATAAGGAGGGAAACAGCCGAGTACTCAGATTTTAAAGAAAGAACAGAGAATCCCTTTGAATTCTTAATGTATTTGTTCAACAGACAGAAGAGCCAACATGATTAAGGTACAAAGCATCATGAAAAAAAGCATTTCATGCAAACATTAACATGTGTTTCAAGAACATAAACAACAATGCGTCATCATCATGTGGCTGGCTCACCGACAAATTGAGCTCAATCTCAGTTAAAAGTGAGTCACAGTAAAAGTGAGGGGCTGAGTGCCAGGTAAGAACACTTTCTATCACTTCTAATGTTCTTTGTGACTAATCATTTTAAATGCCAATACAGATCACTGCACGGCACAGGTATTTTCAAAAAAATCTGTATTTTTGTGTTGATTTCATCAGATGTTACAATCAAAAGACATTTTTTCAATCAGCTAAGCAGCTCAAAAATGACGGCTAGTTATCTAGTAACATATACAAGATGTGATTGAAATAACTGCAAAATACTCATTCAGTTGTCTCACAGCTTTGACAGAAAAATATGCAATTGAGAACAACCATACTGTGATTTTAGATGTGTTTTACCACAAAATACTGCAGATGACCACAGATTAACCTTTAATAATGTTGATTTTGGCAGATAAACTGTCCATAGAGTTATGATTTTATCAGCTAACTGACAGGCCCACTTTTGTCAGATGTTGGCTGTGATGCAGTTTTGTCAATTGCAAAATAAAGAGAAAGCAAGGAAGACAAGAATTAGCCCTTTTTTCTGTTGTTCATGGGTTAACTTGTTAAACGAATTCTCTACAAAAAACCCCTGGAAATATTTGTGTTGACATTCATTTGACAATGCAGTGTGGTGGTTTAAAACAAATTTGCAGGGTTTACCTTCATTTTTTTGGCAATCTCTGTCTTCTGGTGCAGAATGTATTCAAGAATGGCCTGTTTTTCATACAAGTACCCATCTGGACTGTGGATAGCAACAGAAGTGAGACATACAATGTTCATTTGTGCTCACATGATTGGGTTGTTTGTGCCTGTTTATGTGTGAGTGTGTGTTGTAAAAAGAAACATACGTCACCACAGGGTCCTGACAGGGCTGCAGGGACAAGCAGCAACAGTCAAAGTCCTTGATTGCATCTTTGCCCAGTCGAATGCTCTGTGTGCCGTAACCGGACGCCGCTGAGCAGGAGAGTCACACATTACATGTTTATGAACAGTGATCAGGAAATGCAGTCCAAGTCTTGACAGGACCTTCATGTTTTTATTCATGTGGTTTCACTAGGCCAACTAAACACACCTATGATGTGGTATGTTTGCTATACATAAATACTCAACTAAAAACATTCTGGCTTTGCCACTTACAATCACGTTGAAAAATTAAGTATTAAAAAAGGAGAGGGGAATCATTTTACTTCCAGACTTGGTACAAAAACCACAGGACTTCTGACCACAGCCACTCTGGTCAGTTACTAAAAGAATACTACAACTTCAACTAATCTAAATGACCTCATTCAAAGTTAGAGAAGACATTTATCAAATGGTAAACTGTAGTGCTTAGTGTGTCTAAGTCCGGGATATTTGGGCAAGTGATATCGTGTGTGAATTTATAGATGTATTTTGGCTCAAACTGACTACGCTGGTGAGTTATATTTAGTTATTATAGGCTGGTTCATGGAGCCGTGCTGGGGTCAGTCTCCTAGCTTGTTGTATGTCTCACCTGTGTCTTTCTTTTTCTCGTGGTATGTGTACACAGCTCCTGCCGTACAGTTCTTTCCGTGGCGAGTCATTGTACTTCGGTTTCTTTAATAATCTAGTCCCCTCATCCAGAAATGCTGAAAGGAAAAACAGTGGTGTTCGTGGTGCTGTGAGCACTGATGCTAACACAAGCTGCTAAACATAAACACACAAAGCACATGCACAGATCTCATGTATTCAGAGAAGGTCCCATTGGAAAAGGTCACAAAATGAGCTGTTGCTAACATTAAAGGACACTCATAACAAAGTCACCATAAAGTGCTTCTAGAGGTTGTAACATTACCGTGAGAAGAAATGTTTAACACTCTGTAAACCCTCCACAAACAACTACGATGTCGTCTTTTGCTTCTCTCGCTCCTACTTCCGCTTCCTTCTTCTTCTTTGGAGTTGTCCGGCTGCTGGCAGCCTTCATCTAATGTTACTACGCCCTCTGGTTTTACTTCTCTTCGGGGTCCTGTTGCCATAAGTTTCTTTAAAATCGAAGGCTGTTTCTCTGTTCTGTCGATACTTTTTTTCGTTTCTGTATAAGATTATTCTTGAGCCCAACCACTCATTATTTTAGTTCTGACTACGGCCGAGCTTTATCCCCAACCAGGTCCTCTGCTACGCACTATTACATGAACTCTTCACCCTAACCACAGAGGGGCGCTACGGGGTGATTGATACCAAAACGGAGCAGACTTTCTTGTTGAGTTCAGTAACTTAATTTCCATTAAGTCCAATTTCTATTAGATGGCAGTTACGAATGGGCTTTTATAGAGCCAAGCACATTTTCATTTAATTTCAGTCTACTATGGAAGACTGAGACTATTTTAAATTATTCATGATCGCACAATGTGTCACTCAGTCTTCTTTAAAACCATGCAACATTTATTTTTGGATTCCTCACTCGTTACTCGTTACACTCGCCGGTTGGTTGGGGGTGTTTTTCGTTAAAGTAGCGGTCACAGTAGAAACTGTTCAGAGAGAGTTTTTATGCCTTGTCACAGTCGCGCCTCATGAGTCCAAGTTTACAACGGCAGATATTGAAACTAGAGCTTCTTAAATCCATTTTAACCTCGTCTGCTTATTTTACTTTCCTCGGTGTTTCCTGTATTGGCACATGTAAGAACTAATTAGCTCTTATGATGTATCCTCCATGCAAACTCTGTTTTCCACTCCAGCTCTGTCCAGAAACACGTCCTCCTCCATACTCATCACAGTCCAACAAACTTTCTGCTCTGACTGCATCTTTATTTCTAAGATCCACCATTTTTTTTGTTTTCTCTCTGTTGCATATTATAAAACACTCTGCCCATGCATTGCAACTACTTTATATCTTTCCTACTTATTTTTGGCTCATCAGCCTCCTTCACTGTTTGATTTCCTCTTTCCTCCTCTTCATAAATGACTTCAGTCATGCAGTGAAACAGATTTCACACACTACCATGTTGAGTTACATGTTTTGATGCACAAGCTGCATTGGTTAACCTGCATGTACTTTCGCTAACTGCTTTCTTAAACACCCACCCAAGCAGTGCATTTGACCACAGACTGATTTGAAATTAATTAGGATCGCACTTTAAATTCATTCATTTTTCCCATTTTCTCATTTATTTAAGTCTATCTTAAAATAATAGTGACACACTCATATACGCAATGAAACAGATTTTTGTCACCATATTGTTCTTCTTGAACATTTGCTTATCACTGGGTATTTACCAAAGTTAGGCCACAGACTCATTAGTACAAAGTGTGGTAAGGCTCCCAGAGTTACCTGTCCGAGCTGAGGCAGAGAGACACTGGTGCTAAAAGACTCCGACACTAAATGAAGTTGACTAGATTTGATCAACAACTGACACTTTGCAGAGCGTCTATTTTTACACAAGAACAAGGATAAAGATTTTTTTTCCTTCATCATATTGAAACTGCTTTACTGGTTTTGCAATCAGTAGGACAAGTGGAACAAGTATGTCAACTAAAAAACACTTTTATGTGAATAGCCTTTTTTATTATGAAGCTAAAAAAAAAAGAAATGTCCTTTACAGAACATAACTGTTTCAGGTCATGCATTCCCAATATATGACACTAGGGGAAAAACAAAAACACATTTAATTTGACTCTTTTTATATGTGTTAATAATTTTTTATACCATCACATTTACCTTCATCCTCCCTATGTGGAGTGTCACGCCCCGTGTAACTCGAAGGGTTTAATGAGTGTTTGATTGTCATCACGCAGTAAAACAAAGTGTCCTGACTCACCACCATATCAGATTGTGTATGTGTTTATGTACCGTTTAAATCGTGTACTAACACACTATAGGCTTATCAGATCCCACATTACCGTTTGTCTCTCAAACTCTAGTTTGTTGGCCCACAACTATACATTTTTCTATCTGTATCTCAGTGCAGTGTTCACAAAGGTATTTTGTACTGTAGGAAGCTTGAAGTGTGAATGTCCCTGTAAGCAGAAAATATTTCTCTGTCAGCAATAAATGCATCTCAGTAATTTTTGTTTCTATAAACAAAATGATGATTATCAGGCTAAAAGCTAAAATAGAGGCAGTTAACCGTTCCCTTAAGAAGAACATCCAAACCGTGCTGTATTTGCTCATTTTAATTGCTTAAAGATTTAGAGACATGAATAATTTAGAAATTATATTTAAGAAAAAAATAACAGTGACTGGCAGAGTGATACATTTCTCCTGCTGTAAGGAGATAAAAAATATCATTCTAGATGCAAAAACCCCCCCCAAAAGAATAAATGAATCCGGATCAGCGTAATCAGGGAAGAGTCACATCCTCGTACACAGATAAACACGGTAGAGCTCATAAACACCCCGACCTGCAGTTATCATCTTAGTTCATAGCAGCGGGCTCAGATCAGACCATATAAGGTCCGATACATTCAGGTTGTGGGTTGCTATGGTAACACAGCTAATTAAGTCTGGAGTTAATGATGTGGTGAGAATGGTAAAGGATGCTATGGCAGATAATAAGGGGACCAGACGACCTTCATAAACAACTATCCCCCATAGGCAGCCCGCCCAGCACTTATCAGGAGCACTCCTCTTTATCTGCACTCTTTGAACTCAGCCTGTCACTATCACTCCATCAGCACCCAGCCCTCCAGCTCGCCATCATTTCCCATCCTCATGCCTGCTGCACATGCCTCCTTCAACAAGTTTATCCTTGAACAAAAATCAGCTTTACTAGCAGAAATGATTACAAAAAATATCAGCATATTAATTGTTTCTATCACTTTCTTTTGTCTCTTTTCTCATTCTCCTTTTCCTTCTTTTCTGTTGTTGAGCAAAGTTGTGTTTTAAGTATTTGTTTATATGAGACATAAAAATCCCTTTTTAATTACTGGCTTCTTTCTTTCTTTCTTTCTTTCTTTCTTTCTTTCTTTCTTTCTTTCTTTCTTTCTTTCTGTCTGTCTGTCTGTCCTATGTTTTTCTTTCTCTCTCTGGCTGAACAGCTCCAAGAGCTTGGCCTAACATCTATATTACACAACAAACTAGAGGCCATTAAGTTTTAGCTGTATGCAGCCCAGTTAAGGTGTTGCAGAAAAACTTCCTGTCCTCTCGTTCATTGATGAGTGTAAGTAGAGGATGCTAAAAAGCAAAACAAAAGAAAACAAAAGAAAACAAAAAAAAAAACCCAAAACCCTCATCTGAAGCATTTATCTAAGCCAAAAGAGGTTGGGGGCTTCTCTCTGCCCAATTTTAAAATGTATTATTGGGCAGCACACCTATCAATTATTGCATGGTGGAGAAAGGCCTCTTCATACCTGATTGATTCATGCCCTACATGGCTACTAATGGAACAACAACTTTGTTGGAAAACTTCCTTGACTGCTCTCATCAATAGCCCTGGGCCTATTAAAGACTTATACTTCAAGGGTAGTTATGTGGTTGGCAACACTATAAAAATATGGAAACAAATCAAATTATATATTAAAGCCCCAAAAGTTTATGTTGATAGTCCTATATGTCACAATCACTCATTTGTACCTGGTCTGAACGACGCTGTCTTCTCTGTCTGGTACCAAAAGGGAATCTGTAACATGAGGGATCTGTATGTTGATGGGAAACTCGCATCATTTGCTCAACTGAATGCAAAATACAACATTCCTGCATCTAATTTTTTTTAGATATTTACAAATTCGCGATTATCTAAGAAAACATCTACCTAATTTTCAAAATCTATATAAACATAAAACTTTGGAAGCCATAAATCGGTTTGATCCGCATAAATCGGGTGCGATTTCCCACTTCTATCATATCCTTCTTAACCAGAACGCAATTGGTACCTCAGCAATTAAACAAGCATGGTCTGATGAATTTAAAGTGGAAATTGCGGAGGACACCTGGAGTGACTGTTTGAGGAATGTCCACAAATGCTCTGTAAATTTGAAACATAACCTCATTCAATTCAAGACTCTTCATAGGATCTATTATTCCAGAGTAAAATTACACCATTTCTTTGCAGATGTTTCCCCTTTGTGTAACAGATGTAAATCTGCTGATGGTACCTTAGCACATACATTCTGGTTGTGTAGTCATCTGTTTTCATACTGGGAAAATATTTTCAGCTGTTTTTCTGTTGCATTTGGAAAGTGTTGGAAACCTGACCCACTTGTTGCCATTCTTGGTGCTGCTAGTCTCTTAACCTCTGCTAGTAAATATGAAAAGAGGGCTATTTTATTTGGTATGGTGGTAGCAAAAAAACTAATTTTGAAGGTATGGAAGAAGGATCATGTCCCCACCTACGACCTT
>JAQMCX010000022.1:7611703-7728518 GCA_029814765.1 Acanthurus leucopareius
TTTGTCTGGTTATGTGAAATTTGTTTGTATGTGCTCTTTTATTTGTGATAATTTTTGAAAATAATAAAAATAATTATAAAAAAAACCCCCCTCATCTGCCTTGCGGTAAAAAGCGGTGAAAAGTGTTACTCATTCGCTTTCTAAAGCCGTATTATTTCAGTTTGTGTCAGGATGTTTTTAGTGAAGTGCTGTAAGCTGATAGGTGCTTTGGGCTTTACAAACTGCCGGCGCTGGTTAAGTCCAACCTAACCCACGAAATCAGTGTGTTACCCCACCCAAATTCAACAGCTCAACATCTCAAACAACATCAGGTGGGACAAATGTTAAACGCTAAACCCCACCTGTTCTGCAGGCTGCAGCCGCACACACACACGCACACACATCTGAGAGCCTCTTTCCTGCCTGTGCGTGTCTGTTTGTGAAGTCTCTCTCTCTGCTTAGACACAACTGGCAAACATGTTGAACAACACGATCACAAATTGCAGTGATTGTGTAACGGCCCTGCGTCTCATCCTGCCGCCTCACCCTTTTCACACAGATGTAAATTCTCCGTAGCTGCTTCCACTGCCAGATTAAAGGCAAAACATCAATGCCTCTCCATTCTCTGTTTGTTGTTTTGTACAGAACGGCGAAGCAGAAAAATGGCCCAACATTCCCGCCTTGAACAGAGTGTGCAACAGGAGTTTTAAACCGTTTTAGTGTGATCACGGAGAAACTTACTCAAAAAATAAACTTTGTGCTCACCCTGGTACATACGTGCTAAACACATTTTAAATGCATATAAGCAAAGCACATTTTTGACTAGTTGGAGTCTCTAACCACATGGTCGACCAGTGTATGTGCATTTGGGATTGAGTCAAAATAAACAACAGTGTGTGTGTGTTCATGGTAATGAAGGAACACTGCAACAGTGTGACTCATTGATGTGTTTTTAATAGCTTCTGAATAACAATGGAGCTCTATAGCGCAGAGAAGAAAGACATATCAGACTTTGGATCCACTGCATTTGTTAACAGCATCGATTCATTGTTGGTTCGGTCCTCTCAAAGGCTTTGTTGACAATCAGAGAAATCTAGAAAGTTTTACTTCAGATCAGAAGGTTACTTGACTTTAAAGCCGAGCATTCAACATGCATAAAGGGAGGCAAATGTTAGAGTGAGGTGTAGCACAAAGGCAACATGTTACTATTCTGAGAAATCAAAGAAAGAGAAAGTGCAGAAGTATCTTCAAAGTGTTCTTGAGCACTGTGGCTGCAATGACAAAAGACGTGTAGAAACTGGAATAAACTACTCTGAAAAAAGACCCGCTGCAGAACATAAACACATCTATGTTGATACGAACAGTTTTAAGTGTAACAGATAAATGCCGTGCATGCTCTGCTATACGTAAGATACGTAATAATGGATTTTAAAAGAGATTTTAAATTACTGTCTCATTTCACCAGTTTGTTAGTGTGCATTTAATGTTGTGAGGTTACAAGCAGAGTGGTTGAAATTTGTGTAAAAGTACAGGATCCGGTCACATTTTTTAAGCCTGTCTTGAAATATTACTTAGAATCTCCTGCAGTATTTGCACTAAAAGCATCGTTGGTTTGTTGTAACTGTTCTTCCTAATTGGTTGTAAAGAGATTCTTTCCTTTGCAATTTCAGTGACAGAGATGGACAGCACAAAATCCACAGTCCCCCTTCTTAATGTATTTTCTTCAGTTTTGCTAAGACTAATATAAAAGCCCGAGTTAGTCTGATTTATTGATTGCCCTGTCTTCCAAATTTACAGTGCTTTTAGTATGAAATTCCTCCAGTTTGCACTCACTGTAAATCAGCAAGAAAAACTGTGACTGTGACTGAGACTGTCACTTTGAAAGATCCCTATGATTTGCTGAAGCCTCATATTAAAAGACATTTACACAGAGCAAGTCTGATTGAATTGGAATTATTATGATAATAAATCTCTGCTGTAAGTATGCAGGAATAATTTCAGCATTTATTCTTTATGTATGAACGTGCATGCTAGTATTTTAGACAGATGTGAAAAAAACCCCAGAAAGCTTTCCCCTGATGTGTGGCAGGAAGTTTGTGTTTCTGTGAGCCTGTGTGTCTGATACGTGATCTGACAACCTGAAAAATGAACTGGCACGTGAGAACAGAATACCTTTAGTTTTGAAGGAATCCTCCACATTAGATATGAATGGCTCTATCAGGATAAAATAGACTGACACATAAACACACGGAGTATACTTATGAAACAAAATTATGGATCAGGGAGATTTGGAAATGATCCAGTTTAATAATATAAAATAAATATATTTATATTTTAGAAATCCCTAAAAACAAGGTATTTAGCATTGACCTTTCTCTGACCTCCAGAAACTCTTTAGAACCATCAAACATCTGCATCTCTTCATCTTTCCTCTTCTCATTACCCCCTCCCCCTGCCCGTGGTTTCTGGGTGTTTGTTGTTAGTTTCCTGTCACAGAGGAAGTGCCTCACCCTGCCGCCTGGCTCCCTATTGGCCCCAGATGAACAGTGATTTTTGGGGGTTGAGACGGAGTGACGGGGCAGCGAGAGGATAGATAGAGGGGATCTGAGTATGGACAGGGAGAGAAGGACAGAAGAAGACAGGAAGGCAGAAGGCAGAGATCAGTGTGAAGAAAGCTCTAAACAGAGATGAATGAGAGCTGGAGAGAGCAGACGCTTCACTGGCAGGGAGGAAATGGCTTTGTGTTGCAGGAGGTAAGCATGCACACAACAGCGCAGACAGAGAACTCAGCCAACTTTACACTCGAAGAGACTCGTTGAAATGTGTTAGAACTGCAAGTGTTTCATGTTTCACATTTCTCCATTATCTAGTGTTTCATGTTAGCAGCTGAGCTTTAAGTATCTTGAAGGCAACTTGTTGTAAGAAGCTCGTAGAATTTAGTGGCATTTGTTTAGAGTGAACTGCTTTTTTTGCTATATTACATAGGACTGATACACTGTGTTCACCAATTTTGATTAATTTGATTTTTTTTTTAATTTAATAACAGACCCAATCACATTTTTAGATGTGGATATATTTTTTTTCTTTCGCGGTGTATTGCATGGTGTGCTGCCAGTCCTCGTTCATGCCTTTCTTGGTCTGGTCACTCCCAATCCTTGTACCAGTGTCTTGATAACACAGTGACGCTGGACGGGTTTGGGGGGGGCTGTGCCAAGGACTGCTGCTGTTATGTGCTCAATTTTCTCATTTTACCTCTGTTTCCACATCAGTTTTAATGTTCATTTCATTGACTTTTGGGGTTATTTCTCTGTGATAACTTGTGTGCTTTTCTAAATAAAGCAGACGTCATTTGATCTACATTTATTCATTTTTTCTCTTTTGCTTTCTGAAATTTTGTATGGTTGCAATTTTGCTGTGACAAAAAGAAGAGATCAGTGTCAGTAAATCTACACTTTAGCATATAATTTGATTTTACAAATACTAACTACAGGGAGTGGCGTACCTAAGGGTTGCTCAGTACAAGTCCAATACTGATAGCGGTATGGAGTGAGTGTGGACTGGTGGCTAAAGATGTGCCAGTCCACCTCATGGGTACTGCTGAGGTGCCCTTGAGCAAGGCTGAAAATCCTAACTGCTCGTATGCCTGACTATGTGGCAGCTCCAACACTCTTAACATACCTCCAAAAACTGCATGTGTGTGGGTCCTGAGTCTACGTTTGTATATTTTGGGTCAATATCTGTGTAAACTATTATGACAGTACTAAAAAAAATATTTCATGAAGTAATTCCTCATATTTCTTCGTTGATCTAGCATGCACATAAAGCTGAATCCAAAGGGTTGTGCGGTGTTCAGAGGAAACTTCACAGTGTCGATATTTTTCTTTCGTGGTGGAGGTCTCCCCCCTCTCTGAAACTACTCAGAGAGGGGGGAGACTGAAACTTGAGGTGCTAAAAATGCCAAAATTAACTTGATGTCGAGAGTATATCTGCAATGGCATCAATAAATTTGTGTTTACCCCATAAAAAATGCATTCTCTATCAAAACTTACGATATTTCAATCATCAGACGGACGAGGCAGAATGGTTGGTGAATGTCAGAAAAAAAATAGTCAAGTATAAACGTTTCCTGATTGAAATTAGTCAGGAAAACGTTCAAAAACAGTTACAGTTAAAAGTGTTCAACGCTCAAACACTCAGCTAATCTGCTCCACCAGTCAGGGTGTCGATTAGATCTGATCAGTGATAGTGTGGCAACAAATGACTGTACAACTGTCATCAGGTGCTGATTCATACCTTTCTTAGCACTAGTGGTTGCATGGTTGTTCATCACCTTTTTCCAACTGAACTCCACCGACTTTAGACCAATTTAGAAGGACACATACACAGCAATCTCTCCAGAGCAAAACCCAAAATGTTTCTTATGGTGTAAACAATAGTGTCTCAATTAAAAAAATAAGGTTTTCTCATTTTTTAAAGGTAATTCTGAGTTTTTCTTGTTTTAGCAAAATACTATGAAAAGACCCAAACCAAACAATAAATGGATCCCTCTAACTGTCGTTGTCTTTGTATAAGCTTCTTCTTTGCTCTTAACTGAGTGTACTGTCTTTCTTTATTAATTGCGTGTAATTCAGAATACATTTGATGTAAACACTGAACTACACCTGATTTCACAGTGTATGTCCTGACTGTCATATTCACTTTGACAAAGCCATATTGACATCATGCTAACTTCACATAGTTCACGTAATGGAATGTTCAGATATTTCAAATTATAAAACGTATACCCTGATGTCCTCCTTGGTCTGAGTCTGGCAAATAAAGACAGGCTGACACAGGAAGGCTGCTGTAGCTGTATTTCTTTACAAATATGATTACTCCCTACATAAAGAGTGAGACAGGCTCATTTTGGGATGCAGCAACAGGCTATATTATCTCAGACTGCACCTGCTATACAAGCACACGCAGACGCTGAGTCTCATTTATGCTCTGAGATGTTTTTGTACACCTCAGTCCCTGTAAAACTATGTGAAAGTGCAAAAGGCGGAACTGTCCTCAGCCACAGCCGACAGTACACATGCCCCCAATCATGTGTTCACATAAACATGCTGATCTAAGATCAGGTGCAGTCACTTCTCTCTGCCATGTCTAAGGTCAGCGGTCCACTTCTTCATAATGCAGTAAAAAGGGGTAGTCTCACCTCTTGTTGCCTGTATGTCCACAGGGACCACTGTGGGTGGGACAGAGAACACAGACAACTTAACACAGACTGACAATGTCTAATTTATGAGAAAGTGTTGATTTATAATGTACAATTGCCAAAAACAGATATACCACAAAGGGAACTAACTTCAAACTTTCTGCATAATCACTCTGCACATGCTGGTAATAAAAACTGCACGACCCATAAACCTATAAGCTCTAGAACATTAACAGTTGGTACACGTTAAGAGATTAGTATGTGACAGTCATTTTTTTTCATCTATTTTAGTGGATTATGTTTTCCATTATTTAAAAAATATATTTAGGGTATATTTGACCTTTATCAAACTCACATCATTGCATCCAGCTGAGTTAGGATTTACCCAATTTCTGTCATCAAAGCAACTCTGACTTTCCTTAAACTTTGATAAATGAATCAAATGAAAAGGCTTCGGACTCACATGTTTGAGCTGGCCACTTATATCTCAAAGCCATGACAGCTGATAAGACTAACAGAATCTAGAGGGACATCTAGTGGCTTACACTAAACACTACACCAGACCTTCGGGAAATCCCTCAGTACTTAAACGGATTACAGCGGCCTGTGAAGTGACGCCTGTAACGTCACAGGATCTGCTTTTTAAAAAAACCTCAGTGGAATTTCCCAAAACATTAAATGACTTCACGAAACTTTGAAATACAGCTGGAAGTGTAAGACAGTTTTGAAGGCATTTTTGTCATTCTAAAAGCACTGTTAACAAGAGTTTCAAGCCTTTTTTTTTAGAAATCAGGCCTCTTTTTGCTTTGTTAATACTGAATTAAAACAACAAAAGTATGTAAAAGTTTTGATTTATAAATGTGAAATAAATGTATAGATATATAAATAAGATCAATTCAAAAGATTCTGAGGAAAAAAACAAAATGAAAACAGAAACCGAAATGATTGATGACACTTAGGCTTATGATGACTCAATCTCATTTGAACCTGATTTTAATAGTCTATTTCTGGTAGAAGTGCTACATGGTTACTGATTACACTAAAAATTAATGACACGCTCTCTATCAGAGGCACATATCAGTTTATGATGGGTCATAAACTTGCGTGCCATGGCTGCAGATTCACCTCGCTCCTCCCCGCGCTGTTACCGCGGTGTGTGGTGTAGCTGCGCACACAAACCGGGAGGGAGACAGCGTGGATGTCGTCAAGTTTCGCCGAAACTCATTAAACAGAGGTAGGAAAAGACGTTTCAAGTGGGCTTATCTCAATTTTCCATTTATTAAGGCTACATCTCGTTTGTCCATAATTTCCTGAATTATTTTAATGAACTCAGGCCGTGTTAACTTTAAAACTTTGGCCCAACCTCAGTCACTCCGGAGATTCATTGTAGCTTTCGCTTACATTTTTCAATGCAGCTCAACTCTTCATTTGGTTGTGATGTGTTTCGGTTGGAAAACAAATGTGTTGGTAACGCGTTTCACCGGTATAACTATTAAATGGCGGTGTGTGTCTTTCCTTAAACCAACACTTTCATACTGGCATTTCCTGATAGTTGGACGGGACGAGAGAAGTCTTCCTCTCGTCCCGTCCAGCCGGCCGGTGCAGATTCCTCCGCTACGTCCCGGTGTGTATCCGACCCCTCTTCCTCTTCAGCTGGTCTACACGTCACAGAGCGCATCAAGACCCCTCAGGAAGTTAGAAACAGGAACGGCACCGCGCATCCGGTCATTTTTTATTATTAAGCACCCCATGCAGACTCCTGACCACATCCCATCAAAACCAAGAGAAAATGAAACATTTTAACTACAGGGGCTACTCATGCATGGTTGAAGTACAAAAAATAAACAAAATGACCAAATCAACACAATCTAAGCTAGACAACAATCAAAATACTCTGTATCTGAAGCGCTGGTTGTGGGTTGTGAAACTGTGTGGACCCCTGATCAGGGCAAGTCACCACAAAGCCCACTCCTGTGCTGTAGACTTGGGACTGTGAAGGGGTGCTCAGACCAAAAGTGATTGACACCATGCTATTGCAAGAAATGCCAGTATGGGGTTGCACTATTAAATTTGGATCAAATTTGGTTCAATGCATCAAACGTGTCATTGCTCCAATGGCTGATTAGACATTGCAAAACAGTGTTAGGCGGTGTCACCTGAAGAGTTCAATATCTTCAACTTCAAGTGATGAGGAAATGGACGGGATGGACATCTCGTGATACACTTGTTATGTGTCACGTGTATCACGAGATGTATCAAAGAGACAGTGCGTGTTATCGGATCTTTACATCGACTTTGTATGCAATCTTGAGGCGTTCATCGCGCTCATCGATTTCAGTTTGAACACACCTTGACATTCCAAAGCTTTAACACTGTTCGCTCAATACAGTGTCAGAATAATTATGACCAGTGTTCACTGCAGTACATGTAATCATGAGACTAATTATGAATGGCATGTGAAGATAAATAAGAAATATAAATATCACAAAATGATCAAGAGATACAGCTATTTATTTTTAATAATTCTTTTTAGCTTATAAGATGCTCTGCCTCCTCTGACTGTCATCTCTATCCTAACCACACTGACTTAAAAATATTTTGGTCTTTTCCCACTTCTTTACAGTGTAGAGTATTTTAAAATCCATAAATGAGTTATCGATTTTTAAAAAATTTTGATATGTATTCCTTGTCTGGTTAAACTGCTGTGGGTGATCCAATGTATTTAGTTTCACTGACAATTATATTAATTAAGTCCTTAAATATATGGAATGTTAACAAACCAGATGTGTTTGTTTTGCTTTCACTTAGTCTTGAGCAGAGTTTTGTAAAGCTTCAATTACTTAAACTTTATCTCACTTAATCTGGTATATTTGCACTTTTTATCCTTCAATACAGAATTACAGAAATAGTAATAGTTAGTAAAAATAACTGGCAATATGCTGTTTCATTATTATGTTTCCTTTTCTCCTGAAATACAAAAATCAAAACCACAGGTAAAAAAACATATAACTTGTGCTGCAATGAGGAAGGATAGAATGTAGAAAAAGTCTTGTGCCAACTCATTGATGGTTAACATAATCCCTTTCAGTGTCGACTGAAATTTTAAGTGATACAGAATAAGAAAATACTTTCTCTACACCTTTCAGTTTTACCACATGGTAGTGATGTCAGAGTCAGCAGAGCGCCTCCCCTCTGTCTCCTCGGTCTCATCCATCTCTCTGCTTGAGATTAAGACCGAGACACATTTAGTCCTCCAAGCTTTCCTTCAGCGGACTCTTTCTGTCCCCCTGCCGGACAGGCCTGGCAGAGTGGGAGGTGCTTACAAAGACTTCAACAAGAAGAGGTAACTGAATACACATCAATACTCTTGGCTCTGCTATTGTATTCTGTTTGGGCTTTTTTTGTTCGTTTGTTTTGTTTTGTGTGTGTGTCACAGTTCTAATAAACCCACTCCTCACCATTTACCTCGGACTGGATGCTGATGTGAAAGCTTGATCAAACATAATTTCTATTCTCAGCTGAATTTTTATTTTATTTTGATTCATCAACCAGTCTAAAAACATCATTATCAGAAGAAGCAGTTCAGATTTGTTGATCCTGAGTTGAGTATGTGTGTTGCGTATGTAAAAAGCCATCAACAGAACTGTGTGTAAATGTGCAATGCCGATCCTACACAAGCCCTGTTGTTCAGTGCACTTTTATGCTTTCCTTTGCTAGAGCCAAATCCCAGTCCAAAAAAAGGGATGGGTACGATTCTCAGGTGGAAGATGTCAGTTCAGCAGACGAGAAGAAGACTGGATTAAAGGACTTCATAAAACAGCTACCTCTTCGTAACAACACACGTCGTCCTGCTAAAGACAAGGACAGCAAGTCAAAAGCGTCACACCACAAAGACCATACAGACGTAAGAGAGTTTTTTTTATTAGGCACAACACCTCAAGAAAAAACAAGTCATGCTTTGTTTGTTGATTTAGCATGAGCAGCAGTTGTTATTTCTCTAGTTGTGGGGCCTAAAGGAGGATGTTTTTAGATTGTTCTATACATCTGACAGTATCTGTCCAACGCTTTGTCCACAGGAGGATGTTTTTCAGCTTCTTGCCACATTTCCATGGTCTCCATGAAGTGTCTATATTACATAAATCTGCTGCTGCAGTGCCATAATATTGACTACTGATATATACTCCCCTGAGCATAAACACTCTCTATTTGCAGCTAGTATCAATTACAAAAGTTGCTAAGTGGCTAGGTAGACTCTTACCCCTGACATGTTCAAACAAATCCATACTCAAGTCTGTATGCGTTTTATGGTGTTTATTAAATACACAACAGATTTACAAGCAAGATATGACAGTCTCTAGAAAACATTTGAGTCCTACACACCCCTGTTGTCTACATTCCCTCCATACAGAGCAGATAAAACACTGAAACCAATTAAAAACCCATGTGCAAATTAATAGAACTGAAAGTAACTAATCAAATGTGCCACCCAACCAAAATATGAGCGACACAAGCCAGATAGACATGTTGGTTTTTAAAATGACAGGTCATGATTTTCCTCCGTCCACCCTGAAGGCCCATGTAAACCAGCATTTCTGACAAAATTTGTGTGCTCAAAAAAATTATCTTTGAAATGGAACTATTTTGATAAGTCAGTTTGCTTGCAGAAGTGTAGTAAATCTACAGAATGGGTTGAGCTTTGGGGAATTTTTTTTATTGTTTTAACTGTGCTAACTAGCCCTAACTTTAAAACACGACCAAAAACAAAGCACCTTGATGTCACCAGCTGTTGGGAACAAATAGGTGATGCGATCAGATATCAGATCACATATATAGTTCTTATCTATTTGTCAGAAAAACAGTGCTTGTTAAAAAGAGACATGGTTTAAATTTGGTTATGTAAGAGTTGATGGTGCTAGTATGTCTTTTGAAATAACTGATCTAGGTTACTGACATTATGCCAGCTTTAAGAGTATTTGTGGCAGGCTAGCGCGAGCATGTTTCCAGCTCGCTAGCATATTTGCTATGCTGGTGTCTGATCTAAAGGTAGATCCCGAAATGTGATTCTGTATCTTTGAACCCAGTAAGTAGAGGATGACAGCATTTCTTCAGAACATTCATACTCTGGGGGAATTAACAGTTTCAAGTGCAGAGCTGCCATGTTGTTAGTGATGAGCATCTGTTCCCATAGGATGATGTCCTGACTCCCTCTTCTACGTCAGAAGATGATGACAGTGAGAAGAAACAACAGAAGAAGCTGAAGAAGCAAAAGAAGATCAAAAGAAGGATTTCTAGATTCTTCAGGTTAAAGTTAGAAAAAGAGAAGTCCAAGGATGATCCTGATCAGAGGCCTACCACACTGCCATTAAGCAAAGAACCAGAGCCTGCATCGTTGCCACTGCAGCCATCTACCATCGGCTCTCCGAGTAAGCTCCACCATTACACCATAAAACTTCACAACCATTTATGTTCATTTATTTGCCGCTAAGCCTGAAGTTCAAATGTGGGTATGAGTGATCCGTTTTTTGCCTAAGATAGAAGGAAATTAGTTACGCAGCTCTTGCATGTGCACTTAAACTCTTTGAGTGATTATGGAGAAAGTTTGAAATTAATTAAAAGTTAGCACTGTCTGAGAAAAAGACAGTCATTGCTACCTCTGTCTTAAGGGTTTACTGAGGGAGGTTCGCTTACACAGGGAGGCAACACAAGGACGGGAAGCCCCCTCTCACTGCATGGTGAAGAAGTGTAATGCTAAAATCCAAATGTTCCAGAGAGAGATTACTGTGTGAGGGCTGATGTTATTCATTTTCTCAAACAGTGCTGACCCCTTTTAATGACCAGAAACATAATTAGCAAAATAGGCAAAGATTTCAAATTCTGTGCATGAGGACATGTGGATTTTTTCACAACTTTGAATCAGCACACAGTAATGATTTGTGCATCTAAAGCAGTCTGTTGGTCATGGAGGGAGTTTGCTAAAAATGACTGAAAACACAGAACTTAGAGTGCCCCTTCCTGTAGTCGTGTATATGTGAGCAGACTTTTTGAATGACTACAGTAAATTGTGAGAAAAGTTGAATTTTAAAGGCAGAATGATAGTTTTCATCTAAGACACATGTGATTGATGTTGACATAGACCACCCTCTTGAGTTCTACGATGAAATAGCAGAGAAACTGGAAAAGATTGCCCAAAGGTCCGCAAGTGTAAAGAAACTGAGTCCTACAGCACAGTCTCCATCAGGTAATCTATCACTCACACACACGCATACACACACACATCAAGTAAAATTTTTCTGAAAATTGGCTTTGATTATCCATGTAGTGTTTGATATACAGTTCACTTTACACTGTACATCAAAACACCTCAGGATTATCAAATACAGGCACATAATTTCTCTCCTTTTCAGCAGGTACCCTCATTGTTATGAACATCACATGCTTTACCTTTATAGATTGGTATAAAATGAGAAATGCCTTGCTCAACTGAATTTTTGTCAATTTTTATAATATTACCAGAAAATGTCGCAGGCAGTGCTGTCATTAATGCCAATTTGTTTCTAGCAAGCTAACACTAGCAAGCGGGCTTTTTCACACAGCTACGTTCAGACTAAAACTAGCATTAATAGCTAAGTTTAGACACATAATTATAGCTGTAAGACCCACTTTCATTGATGTCTCTCCCTTTTAGCAGTAAGTGAGAAAGAGTCAGTGGTGCAGCAGCTTGTACAGGTGCTCTCTTTGGAGGGAGATTCTATCAACACTAAGGTAGGTAATGCTTCGTCATCATGTGTGTAAAAGAATATTGGCGGCTCTTGATGTTGAGAGGAGGCTTTGAATGTAGGGCTTTTCTAACCCAAAACTTCTGTGGAGGAGTACGAGTGTACTGCAGTCAACTTAAGCTGTTCTGTGATACTTGATACAAAAGTGTTGACACTGGTAAATCCAGCCCTTGGTGCATGATTGTTTTTGGTGCTAAGCCATTATGCATAGCCAGCTACCATAGTAAGTTACATGTATTGCAAACTCTGTACAAACAAAGCAAAAATAATCACAAAAAAATATAAATATACCTTAGACTCATAGTTCTAAGAACTTTCATTTCCTTTCACGGAACACTCTGAGAAACAGTAACATTAAATTTAGTGTCTCATGTTTTTCATAATAGCTTCAGATTAAAAAAATAATAATCATGTCCATGTCAGTCTTCCAGCCGATGTTGTTCATGCCATACCACTTTGACTGGAACTAGTTTAATGTCATTAAAACTTGTTTTTTGTTTCTTCACCTGCCTGATGTCCAGCATTTCAAGTTCTATTTTTTTGCTTTATAAAACAAACCCATGTGTGTGTTCATCTGCATGCATGTGCAACTGGCACCACCTGTATTGCTAAATGAACATCTATTTATAGATCCAGTCGGACCCCTTTCTGCGCTCCAGCTTGGTACGTCTCTCTTATGCATCGTTTGCTAAGCTGCTGGACACTTTCAGCAGCAGTCAGGCTCCAGTCCACTCCGAGCTGCCCACAGCCAGTCCGACGCTGCGGCGTTTGGCTGTCAGCATGGAGGTATCACGGCGGATAGTGACGGCCACAGGAACCCAGCGCATGGAAGGCTACGCAGAGCGCTACATGGAGACCTTTACCCCTTGGGTGAAGAACCAAGGAGGATGGGTGAGTGATTCAATGAGAAGTAGTAAGACGCTTGACCTGCTCAGTCTGCTTGGTTATTTGAAGTGTCTCAGACACGGGCGCCCCATGTGCACATGCAAAAGTCAAAAGTATATTTGAGCTTTATTCTCCTATGTTTATATTTATGACCCAACCTTCATTTTATTTCATTTCATTTCAACTCCAGGAGAATGTGATAGATTTGGAGGAGTCTTCAGAGTTCGACTGAGTTCTCAAAGCTGGCATCTTTATCCCAGTTTACTACTGGCCAACACTGAACTCTGGATGACAATGGACTGAGAACAGATGGACAGTTCTCTGCTTTCCTACATGGATGAGCTTTCCCACTGAGTCTCATCTGCACTGTGACAAGCTTCTTTGGGGATGCAGACCAAGGGCTCACAAACTTTTAAGCTCGAGACCTAAAAGAAAAATTTGGTATCTCTTTGTGATGCAAACTTACAAACACGCACCATGAATTGCTGTAACATCTACCTTTATAAACTGTAAATAAGAACACAACAAACCATGATTTTTAAAATCTTTATAAAATCTATTTATTTTATTATAAAAGTACCTTGCAGCAACAGTTGGGTTTGTTGAGTGTAATGTCATGTCAAATTTGCACTATAACCTTGCACTAAAGAACGAGAACATAAAATCAGAAAGGTTAGAGGCTCACACTCACTATGTCAGCTAGAGTGGGTAGTATGGTCAATTACATAAAGTACATCACAGCAGTACTCAAATTTACTGTGTCTGATGGTAGTATTGAATGTACTTGTGCTGTCAGAACTGTCTCTTCTTTGCTCAGGAAAAATTCTGCTTGCTGAGAAAGCCTCATTTTGAGATGTCTAATTGATTTTGTTCACCACATATGACAGATTGAGGTATCTTATCTGCATTTCTTATGGCTTTGGTGATGCCAGCATCTGAAAATTCCTCCTTGTATTGTCTTTACAATATTGAATATGTCATTGAAGAAGATGAAATCCCAGAGATCATATTCAACGTTACCTCAGCAAGAGAGCATGAACATGTTTACAGGTCATGTGAAGAGAGAGAAGTGTGCAAGGGGATAAACAGAATGAACTGAACAAACCTGTGCTGCAAAAAAAAGTTGTTTTTCAGTTTCAATCAGGAAATTACTTTACATATCACAGTGTTGTTGTGCACTCTATTCTGCCTAAGGTGAGACGGAAAAAGAGATTTGGGAATAGTTTGCTGTAGACAGTCAAGTTCCTCCTTGCATACATGCTGCATGGTGTCAGCTGCTTCTTTCTACCTGTTTGTAAGCAACACCAGTGTGTAATGCTGACAGAGGGCTGATACCTCCACAAGGTACCTGGATCAACAGGAGCTCTGAGTACAAAGAACATGATCAAAGGTGCTGTTCTGTTCTATTTTCTGATTTTTTTCCCCTTTTTTTTTGACTGCTGTCATTATTGAAAATAATTGAAGTAAAATAATGTGAATTATTGTGTATTTTTAATGGTCTAGAAAATGTACTGACTGTACTTTTATGCTGTTTTATGTTTTTTGTATCATAATATTTAAATACAGTTATCAGAAGGGAGGAGTTACAGTGTGTTTTTCTTGTGTGAAGTATGAATGTGATATGATAAGCATTCTACTCATTTTGTACATCACACTGAATACAAGTGAAATTCTCCTAAGGGACATTTTTTTTGGTATATAAATGTTTTATTTTTATTTTCATTGATTTATTTAATTGGGAGGATGGTCCACTTTATGAAGACACTGGACCTTGATTTGCTCCCCAGCGTCTTGGGATGCACATGAGGTGTCCAGAGGGCCATCTGGTGGAAATAACTTTACACATCAAGTATGTTTATCTCTAGGCTGGGGTCAGGGTTTGAGATCTGCCTGGCAAATCAGCCATATGATCTACTTTTGTGCCCCAAAATTTGGAGCAGCAAGAAGAACATCAAGGAGAAGAGAAAATAGGAAAGGAAAATTTTTTATTGTATTTCTGTGTACAGTTTGACATATCTGAGAAAAAAAAGAAAGCATCGGCTGATCAATGCAATATCTCATGTTTGGCATAAGAAACAACAAATGGGGCTGGGAGGGAGATGATAATCTACGACAACAATGCCATAGTTGAGGTCTAATTGTCTCAAGAATCCAAGAAACCCTTTACTAAACTCAGGCTTTATTTCTGGTTGATCTGTTGATGTGTATGCCTTCTGCATTCAGTGTCTCAAAACAATTGAAAGGCCACATTTCTGTTTTTCAGAGTTCTACTGAATGACCCTTCCCTTAATACTTATGTAGTTCTCAGCTCACAACCTCTGTAAGTCAGTTCTAGATTTAAAAAAAAAAAAAAAAATCTTAAACCATACCTGAACCCTTTAACAGGGGTTGTTATGAAACCATTTTTACATTAAGCCATTCACTTCAACTGTGTAACTAGAGTGTAGACAGTGTAGTTACTTAAGCATTCACAGGCTGACATGACATGCCAACTAATTAAACAAGGTGTTGAGAAGCTAGTTCAGACAGGGGTGCATGAATCCATTTCAGTGAAGGAGAGGATGGACATTGGTTGATTGTACAGCCTGGATCTGACAGACTCTTTACCCATTAAAATTAGGCAGCTTTAAAGTTGCTCTAAGTTTGTCAAAGAAAGTTATCTTAAATGTCTGTGCTAAAATAATCCCAAAAAATGGTTGTTGGATGTACTGAAACAATGCCGTTGTGAGATCAAATGGTAATAAAAAAATGACTGACAGAAGAGAGAAGAGTGGCGTGCTGTTTATACTGTGACTCACAATCATCTGTTTACCACTGCTAATAATTTGACTTTTTGGTATTTAAAATGTAAATGTTTTAGTTTCTGTTTCATGTGTTTGCTGACTTAAACTCAAACCAACACTGACTTCGGTGCCTTCAGTGGTTGGTGGCATGAGAGGAGAATCAGACAGGGTCCTTCAAACCAGTTGATGAGTGAGTGAAAAGCGGACCAACAGGAGAGCTCACCATGGGTCAGGTGAGACAACCATCCTTTACCTGTTGGGAATCAAGACATCCAGAGTTTGTTGCTGTTTGCTAGTAGCTTGTACAGCTGTCATAAAAACGAATTACCAATTCTTATGATGTTAAAGTCCAAAGCAATGCAAGATCAGCTTCATAAATGAATCCAGTTAGGGTGTGTTTACAGCTGTAATGCTAGTAAACAGGTGCAATCAGCCATAAACCACACAGTGCTAAGTGGGTGCTGTTGATTACAGTTAGCAGGCAGCGTTACAGTATTCGGCTGCACTGACTCACCTTAAATGAAACATGTCTTTGCCTTTTTTGGAGGACCTCTTGACTCCGATAACACTATTTATTTTAGATTAGATACACAGTAATAATACCAATGGGCAACATTACCATATGAGTCAAACATTCTCTTTAATATGATGCTCATGCCATAAAAGAAAAAATATCCAATATTATGCTCCTCTAAGAAAAGATAAAGCTCGATAAACTTGTGTGGTAAATAAAATATCAGAGACATACCACTGCAGTGATGATTAGATAAAACAGATTCAAATAAGAGCACTGTAATTTTATATAGTCACTGAACCAGACAAGTTCAGAGTGCTATAGTACAGAAATATACAAGGATAAAATTATTAACAAAGTGAACCAAGCGCTAAATATTTTCCTCTCAGTTCTGTTTTCTTATTCTTTTTTGTCATTGTTTTTTGTTTACTGCTCTTTTTTTCTTTTTCTTTTCTTTTTACATACTAGGCTTACTTGTCAAAAGTTTCCTGCAGTTATATCGTGTGACCTGAAACACAAACTGAACCAGCAGATGAGTTAAATCCTCTCTTCTTTCCTCTCTTTGAACATCTTGGACGGATAATCAAATCCAAATAATAAAAGTTTTAAGTTGAGTAAGTTGTAAGTAGAGTTACATTTTTCCTGCTGCCCAGAGTGACAGAGAGCATCATTTATTACACCATTTGTAACATATTTACATTCTGTAATTTCCTGTGCATTCACATAAAAAGCAAACTGCTGTAGAATAAAGACAAACAGAAATAAATCATCTTTTTTTTCTTAAATTTACTACAACATCGGATTAAGTGTTCCATGTCATCTTCGTCTGCAGGAGCGATGTAGTTAAGTAACTGTAACTTGTTCTGTGTGCAGGCTGATGGATTCTTACTGATCTGACATTATTCTGTGTTAAACTGTGATGGGGTTTATGTTACATTTTTATGGGTGGTACACAATACAAACCCTCTTAGCCTGTTACTACTGGCTTTGTCCATGCTGAAAGAGTCATTTATGCCCAGTGATCCTACAAGTTTTGGTTCGATAGTTGTAAGTTTTTGGGGGATCTTATGGGGGACTTTATAAACCAATGCCTCGGAAAGGCAACGATTTCAGGACTAGACCCAAACACGGTTGTGTAAACTGACACTTTTCTTAGGGTATCTCAAAGCTCAGTTCACAGATTAAAATGAATGAGTTTTCGATCATTTCTTTCTTCCTTCCTCGAGAAAATTTGTATTTTGTCTTTTGGCTTGTGCTCTTTGTCAATCATAATTCTCTTGCAGATATTTCCGATGAGGAACATGTCTGCTGTTAAGACCATCAATTGTTCAAGAAAGACCTGACAGAGCTACTGTCGCCGCCGCGTTTATGCTAGTTTTTTGGAATCTGATGAACATGGTTTGCATGTTTTTTTCAGGTTTAATCTAAATGGATTTTTTTTTATAAAATCCCCCTCAAATACTGAATAGAACTGGCTTTGGCAGTACCAGGTACTGCATATAAGTTGCCATTTGCACTAGCCATAGCTAAGTCATGAGCTGCTCCACCCTGACTCTGATTGGTTAGGTGGGTTCGGCATAGGAGTGTGACTGGTTAGAGTTGGGGTAAAAATAACAGGGGAACTCAGAGTCACTCAGAGCAGAGCCAAGTAAATTGTGTCTTTGCCATTTTGGGAGAAAAATATCTAGCCTGCCGAGTGGCATTAAACACAGTAGAGAAGTGTAGTTTGCCCTCATGGGAGTTAATGTTGCTCAACTTTATGTTCATTAGTTGCTAACAAATACGTTCAATTAATTTACCAAAATCATGTTCAAACATTCAGTAAACGCTGCGATTTCAGCACATTCCTGCACAACATTAAACCCCGAGTAAGCACTGGAGCAGCACAGTCTGAAGTGAAGGTTTTGTGTGTTGAGATCCCAGAGGAGTTTGTGATAAGCCTTCCCATGACAGGCCAGTGAACCGCTGTCCCACAATCAGTCCAAGTGCTTCTCAGCACACAGAATTTGACAATACATCAGCATGGAGAACACCAGGGCGAGGATCTGACGGGAGAAGAAGGTGCACAGGTCACATACAGAATGCAGTCAAAACAAAATACAGTCAAATCACACTGACTTTGGTCCAGTTAAAAACTCTCCCCCAAAGAGCGTCTCTCAGATTTATGCATTTTAATCTACTGACCCAAAAATCTTTAGTTTCCTTGATGGATACCTAATATTTTTAAAATTTAGTAATTATATCCAGCACCATTTTTAAAGTCAGCAATGACCTTCTTTAAACTTCTTTGTGTCTTTAGCTCAGGAATCATATACCATTACATTGCCATGCAGATTAAACCAAAATACATGACTTTAATTGTTTTTTAGCTCAAACAAAGGAGCAATCATCAAAGCACATCTTCCTAAACCAACACTGCACAACTTCAACAAAAAATGTGTCTCTTTTTATTTACGTGTGCGTGTGTGTGTGATTCAGAAAACCCCTCCTCTACAACAAATGTAAACAGGTAATATAACACACAGACGAGACATATTTATCTCAAATAAAAATTAGCAACACAAAACAAGTTATGAGAATATTCACCTGTAAAAAAAACAAAAAAAACAATATACACTGGCTCATTTACAACATGTTACCTGAAGTCTATGTTGCTAAGATGCTCTTTTTCTTTATGACATAATATGCATTCTATTACAGTACTGTTTGTTTGCTTTTTGTAAGGCTGCATGATGATTTAAATGATAAAATTACCCTAAATAATGGAAGAAACATAAATAACACATGGCATTAAGTATTCGTCTAACACTTTTCATGCAAAAACTGTATGAAAATGTCAAAATGTATTAAAGTAAGAATGTTTTTAAATGTTTTTTTAAGATCTGCATGGTTTGAGACCTAATGAGGAAACAATCACTGAATTCTGAATTACTGAATAAAAGCTTTCCGAATGACAACATTCATAAATAGAAACTGAATATTGGTGAGAACTACCTGTACAACACCGATACACACTCCGAACACCAAGACTGAGGGGATGTTATCCAGCAGCCACTGCCTGGCCTTTTGATAACACGGCTACAGAGAGAGAGAGAGAGAGAGAGAGAGAGAGAGGGAGGGAGGGAGGGGGAGGGGTTAGACAGTAAGTACTTCACATGAACGATGACATAAGTGAGGGTGAAGTGTAAAGCCAAGTAAAGTAAAGAATGGCAATGAGTTTTACTTGTAGTAGGGGCTCTATAAGACTTACAGCCCCATCAACTGACAACTGGCAAGCAAAAGACATTCCATGATATAATGTTCTTATAAAAAATTCAATAACAGACAGAAGAACATACCAACAAATTCACTGAGGTAGACTGTCTCAGATCTATTCAAAAGATTATTCCAGTTTAGTATCATAACTTTGCTCATATTTGCTTTGGCCATCATTCCTGTGAGCAGTAATTACATTTTACTCCTGATAGTTGCTGTGACTTGGAAACACAGCAACAATGAACAGTCTGCTGTAAACATCCATCAGAGTTTGTAGACACACTTCCTGCCTCAAATTTAATCTACTGTGCTTATCATCTCATGCACACAGTTTTCTTTGGAAATGAGAGACCATTTGGGCTCACTCTCAGTTTGACCTTGTTAGCTTGTTTCCGACCTATTTGGTTATCTCACTGCTTGTTTTTCCTTTATTTTCGGTAGTGATGTTTCAGCATTCAAAGATCTCTGTAACTGGTTGAAAAGAACAGTGCTATTTATGTGGAAAAAAAGATCCAAGTTGTAAAAATCTGGAATTATCAATAAATCTGCCATGGCAATGTATAAATGTAAAGTAACAGACCACATTTCTGCTGGATGGCTTACACATTCCCCCAAGAAGTTGGACCTCATGCTGTAGCTGCATGCTACAACACTCAAACTAAATCTGAGATCATTTCCAGATGTTGGAGTGGCTGTGATTCTTTCATACATAAGAATGTGAGGAATGTTTCACTCTGCTTAAGCTTTTCAATTTTCAATATCATTTTCCAGTGTTAACCCTTTCTAGTCCCAATGAAGGATTGTACGAAGTGCTACAAATGACTGTGCACTATTTCTACAAACACAAACACACATCACATAGTTTCACTTGCCTGCTGGCCATTTTCCTACATGCTGTTGTATTTTCTTTTCTTTTCTTCTTTTTTTTTTTTTACAACTTTCCAGGCAGCTTTTGGTCTAAATACATTTAAGTGCCAGCAATGTCATAGTGGTTGAGGCCAAAAATGTGTAATATTGAGACAGTAGTGTTGGAGAAGTTTGAGTACACAGAGTCCACAGTGTGAGCCGTTCACAGCACTGAAACAGAAGAGGCCGGTTTTCAGACCGTGTGCATTGTTGAAGCAGGTGTGTAACTGCTTTGTCGGCAGGTGGGTCATGCCTTACATTAATCATATTAATCAGCTTAATTACCCTCCATATTTACACTGATCATTCATGTTCCCCCCTCCTTTGTCAACTCTATGGCCCTCAGCCCCCCACACCCCCGAAATACTGAAAATACAGGGAAGTACTCAGCGTTTGATCCATTTTTCAAAACAAGCCTGTGGACCTCATAAAAAGAGGCTTACTGAAAAATCAGGCAACTGGTTTCTCTCTGATCTGTCTATAAGAGCCAAAGAGACTTTCCTGTGTGGTAAAAGCTCTCAGATAAATGACATGACAGCCTCATTTCTCAGATCAGCAGCCATTAGTTTTATTTTAATGGAAAGATAGCTAGCTGTTCTTCAACTTTACCTCAAATAATGAAAATTTAGAATCCAATATGAGCAAAGGCATTCAGATGCACTCAAAAAGACCCTTGACAGCTGAGTGTTAAACCAACCTCACTCCACCCGTAGACACACTCGTCCATCCCAACAGAACAGCAGGACGAGGGCAGCGTTCCATTCAGCACATCATACCAGTCTGTTTTGTTAGTTACTCCACAGCATTTGAACTAACAGAAGAAACAGTGAGATATAAGTGAGACATTTTCTCTGCAATTGCCAATTATTACTCCCTTGTTCTCCATTGTTCGGTTTTCTTCCACTCCACCTGCATTTAAGTACCAGTATTAGTTTGCATGGAAGTCATACAATGAAGTGTTACATTAATATCTTACAACAAAAAGGTCATTGATATGACCCATGCAGAACACTGGAGTCAGTTGTTTGTGGACGTGACTAACATGTAAACTGTGTCTCTAAAGATGAATAATGATTAAGAAACATTAAATACAGTAAACGAGAGCTGAAGGTAGATGCCTCTTCCTGTTTCAGGATTTTAGCGCTGCAGTAGGAGCACAATGTCTCAAGCAGTGAGTGACTCAGAAAACTGCCACGTGCAGTCACATCGTTTATTCAGTGGTATAAAGCCTTTACTTTTGCAACATAAGAAATTGTATGCCTTGTTAGAGTGCTCACCATTTTTTGGACATTATCCCAGGATTGTTTCAGTCCAGGCTCTGTGTTATAAATCTTCATACCTTCCTTTAATTCATCTTGTGCTTTGGAATCAAGCTAACAAAAGAGAAAAACGAGAGAAAGAAAGTTATTTTTTTGAAAGGATGTATCCACCAATTATCTACACCCACTTCTCCGTTACACGGCTGCTGGGGCTTGAGCCTATCAGAGCTGGGACCAGCTGTGAAACGAGAACCCTGTCTGCCTAGACTACTGACACACCAGATGACCAACCGTTCACACTCATATTTACAGTATATGTTTATTAGAGATCATGCACACTCGTATCAACAGTCTCAGGTGATCTGATCCTAAGTGGAAAGTTTGAAGCTCAGATTGAAGAGAGTCATATTTAGGGGTCATATTTAGATTGTTGAGTGTAGAATGCATCTTTTATTTGTGTTGTTTGTTAGCTTGTTAGCTTGTGTAACTAACAGTGGTTCACGCAGCTAAGGGGTTGTGCTTATGAAAACTGTCACTTTCTGCTCTGACACGTTTCCTCTGTGCTGGAGGTTTCAGTGTTTTTTGCTTCCAATTGGCTTTTGATTTTGTGACAAATATGGTTTAATGTAGGTTTTCTGGGCTATGTTTAAATTTAGGGAAGTGCACAGACATCGCCCCCTTCAGTAGAGGAATGCAAAACCATCTCTCAAGGAATAAACTTTGGAAGGACACAAGTCAATTTTGTTAGAAACATAAACATAAGACTGAAACATCTCTGAGTGGAGGGGGAACTTTAAGATATTTATTTTTTATTGCTTATTTTATTCCCTCTCTGATCTCATCTATTCATTGTCTATATTCAGCTGTTTTAAGTTGGAGTGTGTGTAAACTTACTTTGTCATGGAAGATGTGTATAACCAACACTAGAATCACCTCTGTCAGGACCAGGAGCAGAAGGATCACGAAGAACTGCAGAACAGAGAAGAGAAGTGGCAAACTGACATCAGATGATCCCTGAGATGTTACAGCGTTAAAACTAGAATATCTGAACATGAACCACAGCATTCATTCATTTCCTGCTCTTCTCCTCTCTCCTGTCACATATCTGTTGATTGCTATCAAATAGAAGCATGAAATGTTTAAAAAAGCCTACATGTGACCGCTTTGCCATATGAACCTCTCACCATGAACAGCAGGCAGCGCTGCTCCTTAAGTGCTCCGAGACAACCCAGGAAGCCAGTCACCATGGTGATGCCACCGGCCACGAGCAGCAGGTTGGCTGCTGAGAGGGATGGAAAAGACAGAGGAAGAGAGGAAAACTCTGCCTGCGTGAAGGACAGCCACACTCCGACTCCAAACAAGCCGCATCCTCCTAGCTTTTCAGAAAATGTGAAGAAAACCAGCGTCAACATGCAGCATGAATCACAATGTTTTGTGCAGAGAATTTGATTTCCACTCAGTGGAAGAAAACCTCAAATTGCAATTAAATGAATGCAACACAAGCCACGAAACTGGCATGTCTGTGTTCAATTATTTCAAAAGCATGCAAATTCTTCTCAAATGTGGAGAAACAGCTGAGAAACATTAAATTGGTGGAAGAGTGAGAGAAATTTTTTTTTCTTCTATGGAAAATGCAACTGAATAAACACATATGGCGCCAACTTTGGACTGATTTGTGAAAATACTGACCCAGAAGATGAGGTTAAATACAAACATCAAATATTTGACACAGCACAAACACCTCCGAGACACCGACATCCTGTAAAAGAGTCAGAGAAACAGAGGAGTAAGAGAACTGTTTTCAAGCAACACTTCATGTTACCAATAACCTGACTCCACAGCTACAAGATGTGAAATATCCACTGAGTTTTAGCTCTTTTATGTTATGATATAGATGATGAAATGAACTGTCTCAGGAATGCACAGTGTCTACAGTTCAGTTTACTGCTTTGTTGTGGTGTGTTATTGGTTTCCTTGGTGAGGGGGACACTGTGTAAGGAGGGAGCGAGTCAGAGGAAGATTGAAAAATGTATATTTTAAAGCAAAACGATTAAATTACTGTTACCACTATGGCATCAAACCACTCTGATTGGTACAGTACATGGGCCTCTTTTGTAAAACAGACCTGCTATCAGTTATGTATGATTTAATCAGAAAACCATGTGTAAGTATTTTTTTTAATAAATCTTACTCTGACCTGGAAATGGTCTTATCTCTCAGCAAAGTCTAGTCCTGCTTCACCTCAGTCACTGCTGCCGTGACACACTCCCTCCCACACTCTATGTTTGACTTAGTCTGTCAACCCACTGTTTAGTCCTCCAAATAATATGTACAGTCTGGCTTCAGTCTCCTCTCCTATCACTGTGATCTTATCCATTTTTATCTGTTTGCTGTCTCTTTTGGTCCTTGGCAGTTCCTGACTTAGCTCTGTTTTGTCCTCGCATTGTATGGGTGAATCACAAGCTAGCTGCCAGCAGTTTAGTTTTAAGTTGAGATAACAGATCGCAGGTGAGTTAGTTGTAGATAGGCGTACCAGAGCCTACTGAAGAATGTTTTTTAATGTTCAGCATCTTCTGTTAATACTTTTGTTAAAGTCAATGCACAGTCGTAAATGACTGCAAGACTAAATTTAAATATAAATCTAAGAAAGGCTTTTTTTATTGAGACCCTAGGACCTCCATAAAGCCCGCACTGCTGAATTTTCATTTAGTATTCAATTCTTCCATGGAAACATGCGAGGAGAGGAGGAGGAATTACAGCAGCTGACTCTTTCAGTGTGTATGTTCATATGACTATTGTTTTAGGGCAGACTTGAGAATTTTAACCTTCATTTATAATAATTTTAAGACAGAGTTCATTTTGAAATTGTCTTTAGTGGTTTTAGATGTGTGCAAGTTGCCTTTTTTTAGGGTGTTCCTCTAAAAAAACATCACCTGACACTTTATCAGCTCTTTTAGCGTGTTCACAGTGAAAGTCTCTGACTAAGCTGTCCTCACAGTGACTACTGACCCCACGCAGGAAGTCAAATAGCTGACAGGAAGGAAGCTCCCTCCTCTCCTCTGTACACCTAATTATACTGCTGAAGGCATTTCCCCTGACCACAGCAAAGGCACAGGAGAGCAGAACTGTGACGGCACCATGTTTCAAAGCTCACTGACGAGTAGGTGCTGTGGTTGGCACTGGAAGTTAGATGTGTTTGATGTATCTGTGATTACAAGTTTTCAAATCTTCAGCAGATCAAAACTGTAATAAAAACACTGACTGCTTATCAGCATGGTCAGTGTTTGTGTGTGCTACCCTTTATCAATGGCCCATAACATCTACACTTTGCTGCAACTTTTCAGGCTTGTGAACAAAAGCTTTGGTCAGTCACCGTGAAACAGGGTGGAAGTGACACGCAACAACCTCCTTCAACGGATTTATTATGTTTGTATCACTGTAAACAGCACATAAGTGTTAAACTTTCAATTCCATTTTTGGATTATGTGATTTTATTTTTAATGTTGGTTAGGGAATAGTATTTTCCACATGGGACTTCCCATTTCTGTCCACTCTGTTTTTCCTGTCCAGCGTGTCCAGAGTGAATTTATGTTTGCAGCATTAATATTTGCACATTTCTGCTCTTTTCTCTCTGATTTATTTGATGAGAAAACTCAAAAAAGACATAGTGTAGGAAATAGCAAAGGAGAAGGAAATTCCTTCAAACCAAAGGACAAATTACTTGTTTGCCACATGAGCCGACAAAACAGTTTATCACTCCAGATTTTTTAATTATAACACATGGCCCTTATTGGTAGACATTGTTTTACCAGTGTTTACTAAACCATACCATAATCATGCAATTTTGTCTAGATTTCCCACCATCATATCAACAATAATCAGTGATCATTTTTCATTTATCTTCCAAAACCATTTTAAAAAAAAGAAAAATTATTGAAAAATACGTTTGTGTTTTGATCTATGGTTTATGTTTCTGCATGTTTTACCAGACAAAGTCACATATCAGCCAACTGTTAGAGGTCTTTGTTATGTCTATATAAACTGACAGTCTGTCACTTTGAACTGAAAGTGACAGATGCTGTCATTTTATTGTAGGGATCGCCTCTGAGGGGAAAGACAAATTTGGCCTCCTGCTCTCAGTTCAGAGGTTTACTAAGATCACCAATCAGACCTGACAGACAACCTCTGTTATCTAGCAGAACATGGACAAACACCTAAACACACCACGAACTTTGAGATTTCTAGGATGAGAAGCAGCTTTCAGGTTTAAAAATGACCATTAAACTGTGCTGGAACAGATGGGAAATTAGAGCAGACTGAGAGCAGTTTCTAAAAGACAAAACTGATAGCAAAGTTGATTCACCTTAATGATGGGAAACACTTTGAAATGGTCTGAATTTAAAACAATCAACCAAACCTCATAAACCTGAGTGTGTAACAGCCAATCAAAACTCTTTATCAACACACACTCAGAGGTTTCCTGTGTATGATTTATTTTCTGTTTAGAACTGTAATTCAAAAAGATTCTACCTGACGATGAGTTTCAGATCCCGTTGTTTTCACGCTCCTCTTCGTGACTCCTCACTCCTCCAACTTCCCTTAGTTTCCTTTTCAGATCTCCTTTGGACTGATTCCTGAACCAGTCAGGCTTTTAAACCAGCTTTCCTTTCTTCTTTTCTTCTGTGTTGTTCTTCACTGATTGACCGTGTCTGTCTGTTTTCCCCAGTTAGCTTGTCTTCTTCCCAAATTATAAACTTTATATTGAATTTGTGTAATTTTCTCTCTGGGAGGTCGGACCCTTCATTTTGTTCCCTTTTGTTAACAAAACTCTCTCTCTCTCTCTCTCTCTCTTTCTCTCTCTCTGTCCCACCCTCTCTTTCTCTCTTCAATTATTTCCAGATGTGTGTGCTGCTGCCCGCCCCTCTCTGTGTTCCTTCCGTTCCCATTTTCCCCCGTAACTCGTCCCTCCTCCCTCCCTCCCTCCCTCCCACCACATGCTTTAAACCTCAGACTGTCTCATTTGTCCCACTTTTTTCCTTTGTTCAAGAAATGTGGGGTCACACTCCTGTTTCCTGTGTCACAGTGATGTTGTGTTGTGTTCAAGCATGCACACACTTCCTTTACTGACCACTTGGCAGATTTACTCCACGTAATTGCTGATCATTTGGAAAGCATACTGCTGTGTTTTAGAGTCAGATGTTGCACTCTGAGCTGCTGCATGTCAGGGAGCCTCAAGACTGATGAGGCTGAGCAGCAAATCCATCACCACTTCAACCAGTAAGAATAAAATGGTTTTTAACAAAAGAATTTCAGGTTGAACAGGAGTTTGAGTCTGTCTAACCTTTCTTTTTTTGCTGTGTTCAACTTTGTGTACAACTCAATCGATCAATCAATCAGACTTTAGTTGCACTGAACTTTTCATGCAAAATAAATTGTAACACAAAGTGCTTTATACGATAAAACAACACCTTCTCACTAAACACACACACACACACACACACACACACACACACACACTTATAACTTTGTAAATAAAAGAAGCACTAAGAATAAACAAACAAACAAATTAAAAAAAATGGAACCTTGGGAATGTAATCATAATGATTGGGATGTTACTGTAGCCTGGCATGCCGGACCAAGTCATATTTCCCCCATGTATTGATTTTAGAGAGAAAAAAATTCAGTCAATCAGTTCTACTACAGCAAGCCAGCGTCACAAATTTTACACAAATCTTTTTTGGGCAGACAGGATAGTGTCTCTGGATTTTTCTCTGCAGAAAGGCACAGAACTGCTGCTCCAGGGAAAACTATAGCTTTAGACTACTGAAAGCACAGTTCCGTGCATATAATTCACTCAATAAATATTTGACTTTAGTATTAAGTTTATAATGACAAGCTGCATGTGTATGTTTGTTCTTGTGACACACAACACTATTAGACCAATCATTGTTGTCTATTTACAACTTCAAGAAGAATGAGTGTTTGTATATATGGCACATAATGGAGCTGGAACAGTTCCAGTTTTTGATATTTTATTCAAGCACTTATCACTTAATCAGAGTTTTGCTCTCAGCAGGAAGACAATGAAGATTTTCTCACAGCAATTCAAAGATCACACACCATCCAAGATGTTCAACTTGAAGCATCATTGCTGAACATCAGCGGCTGATCAGGTCAGTGGCAGTCTCTTTACTCGCTGGAAGTGTCCGTTCCTCTCTGCGGGCTGAACGAGTACTCTGCCTTGTGATGCATGATCAGCTTGTTGTTGACAAAGTAAAAACTGTCTGAGCGCGTCTCAAATGGGTTGGCAATCATTTCTTCAACTGAGCAGAGGAAAAGAGAAACGTGTTAAGCAGGGGTTTGACATTTTCAGATGTAAGGTATATCGATTTGCTTTCGCACAGCTCTGTGTTCCAGATGTCTGTTCATTTCTATGAAAACCTTCATGATCTCAGATTAGTTGTCACATACGGCAGGACCCCTAAGTGTCACCTTTTAAATTAGGGCATACTCCTAGTCTACACTACCTAACAGGGACTTTGGCTTTCAAGTAACTACATCATAAACCCATTTGTGGTAATATTGTACACTGTTAACTACAGTTGCACTTTACAATGTGCAAACAGTGAATAGTCCCATCAGGGGTGGAGATCAGGGTGAGGTGGTGGGTCATGGTGGGCCTCAAGAGCAGCGTTCAAGTCTCAGAGAAAGAAAGTAAAAGGTGAATGATCTGTAACCTAATCGAAACTTTGTTAACTGATCTTAACCACATAGTTTGGATTAAATAAATCTAAGCCAGCTGCAACTGTTCTACAAGGTTAACCCACCGTCAGGAGCACTGATCTACAGGGAGGCTTTTTGCATTGCAAACATACACTAAATTAGTACCTTTTAAAAAGTGACACTGAGGGGTCCTGACACACTTTTTGTGTAATTCACCTTATGACATGGTCATTGTATCGTACCTGTCTCTGGTTCCAGGTCAGGTAAGCAGTAGATGTGCTCACAGGTGTTTCTGCTGTGTGGAATGCAGAAGCCGATCTCAAAGTCAAAGGTTTTGAGCAGCAGGTTTCTGAAAAAATGCCTCTCGATCAGACGGAAGCGGTTCAGCGCCTTGCTCCCCACTGTGAACTCCAACCTGACAGGCAGGAAAACACTTGTGACAACTCAAGACATTATGCCACAGCCATAACATTTGATGGGCTAAGACACATTAACAGCAAACCCAGCCATAAGCATGTGAGGAGAAAAAGAAGAAGAAGACTTCAGACTTCAGATTTAGGTGTTCATGTATGTGTGTAAAGCTCAGTGTTGGCTGAAGACAAAAGATCAAAGACATCTAAAAACGAGAAACAGCCTGCCATAATAAAATAAGTGATGTGAAAACATATCCTATGTACAAAAGAAAAAAAACAACAACTTTAAGTCACATATTCATGTCAATAGTAAATGAAGTCCTAATTATTAAATTAAAACTGAAAACTACTAAATTAAATTTAAATTCTGCTCAAATTTGTCATTTTTTACATTTCTTTAAGAAATATTCTCATCCAGTCTAACAAATTAAACAATTATAAAGGTATTTTCTCCATCTGGAAAATCACCGGAGTCAAAAGAAGTATTTTGTGATCCGACTCCCCTGTCAGCAGGATGTCATCATCAGAAACTGAGTTAAAAACTCTGGAATTCAGTGAAATTTAAGTTAAGATTTTTGGGTGATATCTTTGTAACAACTATGGTCAAATGTTACACACATCTCTCTGAAATGCCCAACACCAGATTGTCATTCAGTCAGTTTATAAAAGCATAATATGAAACTTTTAAGTCAAAAAACTCAAATGTTGTAATTTATTATTTCCAAGTTCCTTGATTCCAAGGCCATGAGGAGCCGTGGGGATTGAAGATGTGGGCTGTGTTGTGAAGGCTCATCCTGACAGGGTGACTTTGTACATTCTGTGTTCGTGTTGCAACCAGATAAGTCATCGAGACAACAGATTTCTTGATGTCACAGAAGCACCTGTGTCTCTTAGAAAGTATTTTTGATTGAAAATGAATGGATTTTTTTTTTTTTTTTTTTGTTAACATTTTTTACCACAGGCAACATTTTGGAAATGTAAAAGCAAGACTATTTCCTGAAACTCTGAGTGAAGTGTGAGCCAGAGCATTTTCTTTTTGGTGCACTTACCCATCAAACATTATGCTAAACTCTTTCTTGGTTTTATATCATGATTTGTTCCTGCTGTTGATATAAAGAAAAGCCACAGCAGTTATTCCAACAGGATCAAATGTGTCTGACTTACGTGGCTCCTATCTCTCTGAGGGTCAGGAATGCAGGGGAGAACTGGTACTGGATGAATCTGTTTGTATCGAGGTCAATGACGTCTTGAATTTCTGGAAAAAAAAAAATAAAGAGACATTTCAGAAAAAACTGGAAAAGAGAATTAAAGTAAACATTGGTAAACAGTGTGCAACCACCAGAGCACACTGCATGTATTTGAGTTTGTTTCTCACATCTGTACAGAGCAGCTAAATATAGCCAAAGTCATGTGCCAACTCTCCTGCATATTATGGGAAACCATCAGCAAAACATCAGCCAGAAGAGGTCAAAGATCATTTAACATGGGAACATTCATAAGAAGAGACTTAACTTTCTAACATCCACTGATTAAGGGTGACTCACTGTCAAATTTCAGCTTCTTCTAACCTTTTATGAATTGGTATGAACATGGTTTTTTAATCATAAAACTTTTTTTTTTTTTTTTTACCAGGAATGTCTCACTGAGATCACAAAGTCTCATTTTTAAAAGAGCCCTGATCAAGATAGCAGCAATACAGTCCCTCAAACATGTACATGCAAACAATGAAGACACAGCAAACAAAGCACACAGTATCAACTGAGAGACTCATGCGACTAAAAAGACTGACAGGAGTGGGCTGAACTAACTGTGTTATTAATTAAAAATTTATTGACCAATTTAAATGACCAAATAACTCTTATTGTACGTTTAAATGCTCTGAATTGGTTTGGCCTTTTCAGCTGCTGGCTCCAGGCTGCAGGACCGCACAACATCTAGGTAATCGCCTCTGTGCAAACCAGGAGAGGGTGAAGAGGGTAAAGCAAAAACGTATTTGTGGTCCCCAGAAAGTGATTATAGTTTATGACTCTCTGACAGCAGGTATCTTAAGATTCTAATACATGGGTTTTAATAAAATCTTCATGTAATATTGTTTGTTACAACAGGCTTAATTAATGTTTCATGGTGATACTCTGACCTTTTGTCTAACAACTCTAACTAGAAAAAAAGCTATTGTGTTTAAATTCAATGGTTAATTTGTCATAAATACTTTTAAATTTGAAGGGTGGGCTCATTTATTGTTAAGTCAGTCAACAATATTCCAAATTACAATCACTGCCTTGTTTTAGCATGCTAAAGAGGTTAAGCAAAGACTCATCGAGTTATTACAGATCATTTGGTTTCTGCAGCATGTGTTGTTCATTACTTTCAGTTTACTTAATTATGAGCCTCAGAGACGAATGCAGCCTCTGGGAATTAACTATCAGTGCTTTGGACTCTTAGTCTTGTTTTTCCACACTCCTGATGGCCTTCAACGTCATGACAAATAGAAAAAAGACCAAATAAGATTAAAAAGAAGTACCTGTTGGCCCTTGTTTTTTGATGTCGAGGATGACTGCTCCACTGCCCAGGTCCCTGATCTTGAAGCGAGAGAAGTTCACGTTGTAGATGTTGTCCTCAAGTGAGCACAGGTACTCTGCCACACATGCAACCAACAACAGCTGAAAACACACATCCTCACAAGTGTTTTCTGCTATACATGACTTTCGGTTTGAGAGAGAAACTGGAAAAATTGAGACTGGGCAGAGTGCATATACATAAATGGATGGATACATACTGCACCTGCTGGCTTGATCAGTCTGGACTAATATATCAGGCCTTCAGTGCTCAAATAACAAAAACACCCAACACCCACAAAGTAAAGACACAGACAGACAGAGAATCTTTCAGCTCTGAGCCGAGAAGATGGAGGTGGTGTTCATAATAACATATTTTTCCAGATTTCTGTGGCAATTGAAGTTACAAAATATATAATTGTGTTTGTAGCCTTCTAGTGATTTTGAATTTGTACTGTACTGTGGTAATTGTAAATTTGTATATATATATATTTATGAATCAACATATGCAATAAGCGTTCACTCACCGTCAGTGTAACTGTTCAGACATAAGACGTGCTGTGGGGTCACAGGTTCACCAGGTCTCCATTCAGCCACGACCTCCCTGTCCTCTTCATCGCCAAGCGCCGTCCCCCCTGAAATAAACCCGTTCCACTCCTCCATACCTCCATCGACCACCATCTCTTCTACCTCATCCCCTCCCTCCTCCTGCTCCTCGCTGCTCTCCCCACTCTGTGTTTGATACTCCTCGCTGTTTCCACATGTGGGTTCTTCCTGGCCTTCCATCTGGAATTCCAACTCCTGTTATCTCTCTTTCAAAGGTCCTGAGTAAATCAGGCTCAATTTGTTAAAAGAGTCTCTTTGCAAAGTGTGCTCAATGAAGCTGCAAAGGATATAATCCACCTGTCAGCTCCTAAGCTCCGGCTGGTGGCATCTAAACTGATTATGTCAGTCTGGATTTGGCAGTCTGAGTCATTCCCTAATTAAATGTGACACAGGTTTTGGTTGGTATCACTTTGTTCAAGGAACAGCCCATATTCTGGACAAAGCAAAGGAGAAATATTATTTGTCAGCTGCAGTTATCTTGATGAGAGAGGGAGATATTGTAATATGTTTATTGTACTGAATTCAAGTGTTGGATTTCCCAGATTACAGATATCTGTTTATAAAGGTATCTGTTTACAGCAGTTAGCCAATATTTTAAAAAGAAAGAAAGCTAAATTTACCTCAGAAGTTAGCTGATCGATTCTGTAACTGCATTTCAACCTAAGCATTCTGCCTCTTTTGCTTATTATTAGCATGCAAACAAACACCACTCGATACAGTCACTGCTCATTACAACACAAGCTGCAAACAGATTACAGATACAAACTGACAGTCTCGTGCCCACAGTTTCTGCAATTTGCACTATAAACAGATATCTGTTTAGAAACGTTATGTAGCATAGTTTTTATAGTTCACATTACATAGATTTGCACCAGATAAATTTATAAAAATAACATGGTACAAGAAAGAGGTGCTCACGCTGTTGTGGTTGAACGTATTTTATTGATTGAAGCAGTTTGAATGTATATTAAAGAATTCGTTTGTTTGGTGTACTTAGTATCTGCATCTCAGCTGAACCTGCTACTGCAAACATGCAAAATAAAATATCTACACATTCAGTTTCCTTCTTTTTATGTTTTAACATAAACTGAAGTTTTCATTGCTGTTTGAACCATGCTAAAATGATTGGTTTGAATTATATAATCTTTAAAAAAAAAATCACGAAAATAAAATCATCTGAATAGCATTTTAAACGTTCCAGGAGATTCCAAGTAGAACCTAAATGCAGCAGCATCTTTTAAATTCTCACTTTCACTGATGACTTGATCCTTGCAGATAAACTGGTATGTGCTTCTATTACAGCTCAAACAATGCATCAGCTGCTGGGATGTTCCTTTACTTAAACTGGAACAGGATTGATGGTGTAAAGAAGGACATCATTCTAAGTGATTAACACTTCTTGCACATCTGTTTTTCACTGGAACATTGCTTAGCAAACTGGCCACCTGTTGTGCCCTTCTTGCTCCAGATCTCTGATTCAGTATTTACAATGATAATGAATAATGTTTTTGAACTGGCTATGCTGTTTTTTTCCATAATCAAAGCCAAACTCTTTGATTATTGATGGCTGTGGGATTGTTTGTCTTATGTATGCTGAACATAAGTGATTGTTTCGTCCCACATCCACTATGGCAAAACGTTCCAAAAGTGCATGTGAATGTAACATTAAATAAGTAGAGTGAAGGAGAAATTGAAAAGTTGCAGTGTTGATTTTTGATTTTTTTAAATTTGTCTTTCCACTGGAATCAAAATCTACAAGCTTACAGATTCCTAAAGGATTTTTCTATTAATCCAAACTCACTGACACATCAACAAATATATAGATATAGATATATATAGATAAATATATTTATATCTACAAATATAAAATAAATTTTCAAAGGTGGTAATTAGGGGTTTTACAACAACATTAACTTACATAATACATGGCATGCTGCTCACTGATAAAAAGTGTTGTTTTTTGTTTGTTTGTTTGTTAGTTTTTTGTCCTCGCTCATGTTAATGAGACATGTGGTTACACTGTGTAAGTAAAACAGTTTCTGTTTCTTTTTGTTCTAGTATTTTCACAGTAGGGGGCAGTAATGCAACTTAATACTGGTAGCAACTCCTCATGAACCGGAGTGCTTGGAAGAGTGAGAGAGTGCTCATTAGGTAAACAAAAGGGATACACTGTATTTCTGTGGTGTAGTGGTTCAGTTCTTGCCTGCCATGTGGGAGGTTCAGGTTTAATTCCCAGCTAATGTAAATGCTGTTTGAACTGAGTTAAACTATAGCAGAAACTGTTCAGGTCAAAGGTGATTTTAACTGAGAGCATTTGTTTTTCAAATCTTCTTTGAATATCATAGTAATATCATGAATAAAATCTGATGACAGCCCCATTTACTCTATTAAACTGTCAACTAAAGACAATGTAACCATGTTATGTAACTAATATGCCTTTGTCCAGATCATGTAGCATCTACTCTCACCGTGTCTCATCGTTGCTGAATGAAGACTTTCTTGCACTACAAACATGCCCGTGTCTCCCTGTCATCCCTGTTCACCTGCTGCTCCATGTTTACATTATTCTATTCCATCTGCTTGTCTTTCCTCCCTTCTGGATTCACATCCAGATCTTCCTCTGACTCCTCTTCCTCTTCCTCCAGTGTGCAGTCCCTCATTTGGCCCCAGAGTGGAGCCAGTCTCCCCTCTACTGTCACAGCCATTGGCTGAATGATCTGGTCGCTGAGGAGGGAGGGGAGAGTGGTTTCTAAATAGTTTTCTCTCTGATATTACAAAAAGTATTTGTCTTATTTTATGTGTAATACAACAATAACAAACTCACCGTGACAGTCTGTTGATCATGCTGACGAGGCGACGGGCCTCCTCCTCCTTCTCCTCCTCCGTCATGCCCTCCATTGGGTCGGGCTGCTCCGCCTCCACCCGCCCAGTCACCAGGTTAATCCTGGCTTTGGCCTCCCTGTACTCCTCTGTGTCTGAGTCTGAGTCGCTGGAGAACTGGGAGGCATACTGGCTGTCCACTGAACTCCTCCTGCCGTTCAGCAGCCCCCGAGCTGCCAGCAGTCCTGCAGCGTTGCCATAACCGGTGTATTTGACAAAGCGGCTGACTGTGGGGAAACACGAGATGCAAGAGTTACTGCCTTGCACGCTTTACCTAAGAAGCCATTTGTAGTTGTCTAACTGGTCTCTTGATGCATATTTCTAAAGATGTTTCATGTGTGTGATGGTGATCCCTTTGTAATGACATTATAATGATATTTCATAGTTCTAAATGCTGCATCTGTGTGACTGAACTCCTCCATCATAGTCTCCTCTGACAGACCTTAAATATGCACTCACATACAGAATAACTGATCATGGCAGAAAAATGTTTCTAAGAACAAAGGTTTTTATTAAACGGAGTTTCACAGGTGCTCTGCCATGGGGAGTAAATTAGCATGTGGTGACCTGCAGCCGTACCGTTCTCTTTGCAGAGCACAAAGAGCAGCTCAGAAGCGCAGTGCTTCACATCTGTGTCGACGTGGGTCATGAGGCGGACCAGCTGGCCTCTCAGCGTGGTGTCCTGCTCAGGTCGGACGGCGACGTCCCTCAGTGGAGGTAAGATCTGAGCCCACAGTTAGAGTGCGATAAAGGGTCACAAGTCCTGTGTTCTGTGTTAAAGTAGCCAGACTAGAGTCGCTTTAATGTTCATTCTTCAAGAGTTTTACACCACTGTTGTACATACAATTGACCTCACGCCCAATAAACAGCCCATGCAAGCATTTGTTGACATGTTGACATAGTTTGCACGCATAAAGCAGTAAATAAAGCAGAACATTCTGCTTCCCTCTTTGACTTTGTAGCCTAATTTTAACACCAGGCCAAAAAGTGCAGCTTATAGTCTTTCTTAGTGTGTGCCTGTATCTGCCTCACACAATTTCTTGCAAGCAACTCAACATATATTGGAATGAGTATGATGGTGTTTGATTTCGGACTGGGACTGATCTCAGACCAGACGGACAAAATCATATCTGGCTATTATAATAAGAAGAATCAAGCCCTTATTTACTGTAGCACAGTGCTAGAGATTGAAAGAGATGCTGAACTGATGTGAGATTCTTAGACTGATGCTCAAAAGAACTGGTGCACTTTGAAATGTAAAAAATTGAAATAACAGTTTTTAAAGAAACATTACCTTTTGCCGTAAGTAGTGACGCGTCTCCCTGTGCACACGGGAGCTCTCAGTTAACAGATTGAGTACAGGGGTCAGTTTCTCCCTCAGCTTCTGACCCTGGATAAAAGAATGTTGAAGAAAAGCAAAGTCACATAAGCCAGTTTTAGTAAGCTAGAACTGAAATAATAAGATAAATCATTACATTACAAGGCATTACACCCATTTACACTACAGGATTTAGCCTTGATTTCCCACTCACCAACACACTAAATGAAATGTTTCACTGTGATTTTTAAATATCATTTCATCAGGAATATGTCTCTATTTTTTCTCTGTGTCATAACTGAAACTGTGTTATTAAAAAAGGATTACGAATAATTAACCAAAAACTGAAGTACTTTGTTAATCATTATAATGACCTTAATTCCTTTAACATGATTCTAAATCAACGAAATTAATAAAAATCTAGACGATAGCCACAAGAACTACATTCTTTCTTTACAAAATACTAGCTTTTAGATCATTTTCACCACACAGTTTTTTTATCTTCTGTTTTTTTTAGCATGACTTTGTTCGAAATGGTTCCGGTGGATGTTTTTGTGCTGATCTAAGATTATTACTGGGTGCCAGTGTGTGAAGGAACAATAGAATGCACATTTTGGGGAGACATTTATTCAGGTATTTGGGGACTTAAAGGTATGAAAACTCTGTTACTGGAAATTGTTGTTACATTACGGCTCTCTTTTATTTTGATGCTTCACCTGCTGTATCTTCACTAAATTTCAGAGGCTGATCTGATGAGTTAATGTTATATTATCTATATAATAATTGAATGTCAAGGTTGTATTTCAGTTTTTAGTACTGAAGGTTTTGATGAATCTATTACAGTTTAGAAAAAGCATCTTTGTTTGTGCTCATACGCAGTCACCAACTCATTATCACACACAGGCGCACACAGAGAAATAACATAGATGCTAAAAGTCCCACTTACCCAAACTATTTTTGATAACCAGGAAAAGAAAATGAGGATTCTGAAAAAGACAGGGATCTTAATTCCTATTCTTTACAAAAAAGTAGTTGCCTTTTTATTGCTATGAAGAGTGTAGCTTAGTTACATGTGCATATGAAGGCATGTCACAAATAGTTGTTATCAAAAAAGAAAACTTGTGTACATTTTGTGTCATGCGGTGTGAAAAGTGACAAGTATTTTTTTTAATCAGATCACAAAGTATTTGTCTTGCTGTCTGTAAAGTTCCCTGAGGCCTTGTTCAGACTGCCAGCCGTCCCCATCTCCTGCACATCCACATTTTCAGTAAGCTGATTTCAGAGAATCTGAATAGTAAAAAACTGCATGTGGTTCACATGAATTGCAATTTTTGCAACTAAATCCATTCAGCAGTCAAATTAACAATAACTAATATGCAATATTTGGTCAGACTTTCAATAAGGTTTGCTAAGAAACATTTCAGCTGATGGTCACAGTTTGGTTTGACTTACGCAAAGATCATCTTTTCACTCAAAATGTCAACTTCCTTAAAACAAGCCACAATTACACTGGGCCTCATGCAGGAATCAAACCTCAGTCCTGTGTGGATCCACCACTTCCTGTCCTCCACCTTATGCTACTTTCTGCCTCTTTTTGTAACTATCTTGCCCCTCATTCCCATCATTTTCACTCCCTGTCTGTACCGCACCTCAATAAATGTTTCACTGCTAAGGCAAGCAAACCATCACATTTAGTGACAGCTGATGCATTACACACTTCAGTGTGAAAGTTGGCTGCATTTGTTGGTTTTTTGAAGTGTGATTCCAATTGCATTTCAACAGAAGCATCTCAGTCCAGATCCTCTAGCTGCTCATATCAGATTTCAGTGTGTGTCTTGCGTCACTCACGAAGCATCACATAACAATGACGTCAAATCCAAAGTGGCACAATGCTCGAGAGTGTCTGTGCAGACATCATGCTGGCAGAGCAGCATGAAGGACACCATGGACTTTTGTCATGCTTCCCCATTGGAGAGCCAACTTAGAAGCCAATCATTCCTATGTTGTTGCCATAGCAACACATGCAGACAGGTTGGTGATGTGTGGACACACAAATAGATTGCAACTAGCAGTCAGACAGTCTGCCTTAAAGGTTTGATTCAAGACAAAAATCATTTTTCTGCAGTCTGAAGAAAGCCTAAGTGCACTATATTTCATACACAGGTCTTCTCCCTGCACGCATTTTTTTGCTCAAGTATTCATCATTCAGGTGATAACACCAAGTTTTCTCAACAAATGTATATTTATTTATTTCAACACACACACACACACACACACACACACACACACACACTTGCCCTGTTCAAGCGTCTGTCCATAAACAGCAGCAGTGTGTGGACACAGTCCATGTTGACTCCCTCCCACTTGTGCAATGCCTGGTCCACATGGACAGACAGAAGGACATCGAGACATGTCAGCGGCAGAGCTGACAGGATGTTAATCGTATGTCTGTGGAGGGAAGTCATAATTTTGTTTAACGTTAACACAAAAATATTAATTTCTTTAAAAAAATAAAGCTATCACTTTTGACTCCCTTGTCTGTTTTGTAAGCTCATTAGTTACACTTTAATCACTCTGAACATGTTCTGATTTGGCACTGTACGAATAAAAATTGACTTGACTTGGCTTGACTTAAATCTTTTCCATCAGAGAGCCTCATATTATCTATTAAGAACTGGTCAAATAAATGTAGTCATGTTTAAATCTGAAAAAGAGTAATCTTACCCTTGAAGTTCGTCCAACACGTCTTCTCCATCACATGACAGCATCAGGCAGTGACGCAGCACAGCTGCCAGGTGGCGATACAGAGCAGCTTCTTCCTAAAAAGACACAGGGTGCTACTTTTAAAATTGGTGGTTTAATGAAAGACACTATGAAACTGCATCATGGGAAGTTAAGTATGCAGCATTTTGGGGGCATTTTGCTCTTTGTTGCCATGTGTCTGTTTGGACTTTTATTATATTTTTATTCAGATCTTTTAGGTGCCCTGGTGGCCAAGGATTTAATGTGCCAATCATGAGCCACAGTGTCCCTGCGTCACATCCAGTTAGGGATTTCGTTAGCATCTCATTTTCCATCTCACTCCACTCATTTCTAGTCATGTCTCTGTTGTGCCCCTGAAATGTTGACCGTTTAGGTTAGAAAAAGATTGTTGTTTTGTTGATTGTTTTGGTTTGAGACAGAGGGTAAACGAATTTCATAAATATATTAATCAGAGAATGAACTGTGGGGATTTTGTTAATACAGCTGATTTGTGTCAGCAGGGGTCACCTCATCTGGCTCCTGCCTGTAGAAAGTGTGAGTGATGTTGAAAAGTATCTTGAGGATCTCGATGACTTCCTGGGACGTCTCCTTGGAGATGGGGGGAGCTGTGCTGTCGCTAAGCACCTCGTATCCCTCACCCCACCTCACAGACAGGCACTGCTCGAGGGCTTTGGTCAGCACGGACACTCCACGCTCCTGAACAGGAAAAAAAACACTGAGCACTGAGGACGACGTAAACCAGTGATCTATAAGGTTAAGAAAAAATAAATAAATACATAAAGAAGCAGCATACCTGCTGTAGCTGCAGCCTGAGCTCAGGCCTCAGAGCTGTCAGTAAGAAAAGCAGTCTGAGCTTGTAAAACTGGCCACTGGATGGCGCCCTGCTGCTGATCCCCTGTTTCACACTCTGCCACAGACCTTGCAGAAGCCTTCATTGGAAACAGGAATAAAAAGATAAGTGATGCCAGGAGTTAGTCAGCAGCTTGTGAGAATCAACCATTTATCATAGTTTGTGTTATGAAAAACAAGTCAAGTGATTATTATCCTGATATAAACAGATTATTCAAGGAAAACTTGCATGCATGCAAAAATTGCTAAATATTTCGAATGGAGCATTGTTTTAAATAACTATCGTACACCTATCAAATTCTCTAATATCTGTCAATATACAGTAGTGAAATCTGCATGTCCATGTATCACTGCTGGCAATGGCCTTCCCAGGTCAGACTGAGAGCTGAGCTGGCATGTCAGACGCAATATTTCACATTTTAGATTTGAAATCTAAACAGTTCAGCTGTTTTGCAAGTTTACCTGTGAGCGAGAGACTGGATGCACTGAACAAAGAGAAAATAAAATGAAAAGCTACCTCACAGTTTTGTACACTGCTTTAATAAAAAAAGAATGAAAAAGGATAAATTAAAGGTTTGATAATTGTTTTCATTTTTGCATCAGAGCTTCAAATAATTTGCCAGCTTAAGGTGGAATCAAAATGGAGTCAGTTCCCTTGTGGCACATGCAGCTGCAAAAACCACAAAGCTTCGTACTGTGTAATCTAACAACTGTTTCATTAATCACAAACTTTAAAAAGAGATGAGCCTTTATCCGCATCACTTTACTTTTATTTTTTTGGATAAGTCCATTTGAAAAAGTGTCACCTGAGTGCGCTGGCCCTCTCCTGTGCCATAGAGCTGTTGTAGATGACATTACACAAGACTTTGATGGCCTCCTTCCTGCACGCCTCCCCATCTTCCTCCTTCTCTTCCTCCTCACTGTTCTCTTCTCGGGTGTCCCTCTTGCCGCGGGCGAGCACCACAGGACCTTCATCATCCCTCCAATTATAGCAGTGATGAACTGAACCATTTGTTGTTGCAGGACCAGCTTCCTCCACAGGGGAAGAAGACAAAAGCGCAGAACTCTGTGCTGTGGCTGACTGATCTTCTGCTTTCTCCTCCTCCTGCTGTGGGCATGCCTGCAGTAAGCTGATGCCTCCCAGGTCTGCCATGGTTAAAAGGGCACTATCAGCCACCATGGGCCCCAGGGCCCGCCGGTCACGGGAAAGGATCCGCAGGGTGTGCAGGCAAACACGTAACACTGCTGGCTGCAGCTGAGTGCTGATGAAGCTCAGCAGGGCTGTGGCCAAACGCTGGAGACACATTAAGTCAGAGGGACATGTTACAGTGATGAATGACGGGAAAGGATAAGAACATAAGTGAAAAATGAATACATAAGCATTCACAGTATGTGCATACACACATCAGGCTTTAACTGAGTTGTCAGCTTGTAAATGAGATTCTTGCATGCATTTTTATGTGATGCTACAAAAATGCCTTTTTTCATAGATGCGTATCTGCTCATCTCCTACATTTTCCTCAAACACACTGTGATGAGCAACAGGTTGTAGTTCAGTTCCTAACTCGCCCACACAGCACAGACACAAATATATACAATCAGTGGTCCACCTGTCGGAGAAGAAGATCAGACTCATCATCGTCGTCTGAGTCGATGTCACAGTCAGAGTCGGGAGCATTTTCCCTCACTTTGTTCTTCCTGAACTGTTAAACCAAGAGGGAGAGTTACGACTGGCATCTGCAAAACATGTTTCCTGCAACTTTAACACAAAGGCACATTATAAAGGGACACAGGATAAAGATTTGTTCAGCTGATATCAGTAAATAAAACAACATGAGATAAGATCAATAATTTAATTTTACGTGTATGTATTTTAATAAGAAGTTTAAAACCTGTAGTTTATGTGAACCTGAGGGTAAGAAAGGCAAAGAAGTAGAGAGCAAAAATGTATTTGATATTTCAAAGCTCTAACCAAAAGGTACGGAAATCACTTCTTTTTCTCTCTCTGACCCAAATGGAACTTGTATAAAATATTGCAATCACTCTCCATATGATGACAACATGTTTGGCTCGTTAGTTTACACTGCTGGTTTCTGCAGTTTGATATCAAAGCACAACAACAGCATGCTGGCTTTTTCATTCTTCTTCTACTCCCTTTTCTCTGTGTTCATTAGCAGATTACATACCAACTTAGTACATATCACCCCTTACTGTATCATAGTGTGTAAAAAGAAAGCACTGACTTTGCATTATCATGTCTTTATATCGGTTGTAATTTCATTATAGCCAATAAAATCTGAAATACTCTGTTGTTGTGCAATAATTTATTAGAAAATATTGCCCATCACTAGTACTATGTATGCTATCAAAGCACTGATGTCCCTTTCACTCCTTATTGAAGACGAAACTCTAAAGTGCAAACTCATTTTGTATGCAACTCAAATCTAGAACTAAAACTTGGATAAATTGTTGCTCAATTAAATAAACAATCTTGATATTAACATTGAATCTGACACCTTTATGGCTGTATGAAAACTGTAAATAAATGGCAATTGTGTGCTTGTTGTCCAGTTATTTCCAATCATGTATACACCTGTTGACGTGTCATATGAAACTCAGGTTTCCTGCTCAGGGCTAGTTTATATAACTTAAAGATACGTGCAAGGTGAAGGTTGATGGTGCTAACATGCTGAGTCATGAGGGATCCAAGCAGCTTTGGAACATACAGCTAGATGTGATTACACAATCAGCTCCAAACACACACACACATGCATGCATGCACACACTGCGAGTGACTCAGCATCCTAAGCCCTTTCCCAGATTACTGTAATGCAGAGGAAACTCCGTCAGCTCATCTCCCTCACTCCATCTATTTACCTCTTCCAGCTGTTGCTGCTGCAGCCAGTTGGTCCATGAACAGTGACAGAAATGCAGAGAGAACAGTGTGAGATTCAGGCATTGGAGAACCATGAAGTTTCACATGGAGGAGGGACAATAGAGAAGAGCTACAGACAAACAATGCTGAAACACTGCTGTGAAATATCACTGTTATCACATTTTAGTCCAACCAAAGGGCAGAGAATCATATCCTGCTCTCTGTCTATCCAGAATTAGCTAAAAACTCCACCAGCCACAATTGAACTACTCATTGTGCACAATTTGAACCTTTTATTCTGTTTCAAGGATGTATCCCAAATGGAAATGAGACATCCTTCCCTCTAACCCATCATGTGATGCAACATGAGTGGCGACACAGCTGGATGTGAGTGTAACAGCTTGGGCATATTTTGTTCTCTCTGAGATTATATTCACACATTTGTGACGTTCTGTCCAAATATTTTCTTTAAAGCGATGTCCTCCCACATGCTGTGAAATATCAGTTTCTGCATGTGGCTCCACGGTGTTTAATGAACTGCTTGACGAGCATCAACAGACCTGTGTTCATGCTGTGAATGGATGAGTCAAACCACAGCAAAAGTGCATTTGAACTGCTTAGATATCAGTTGGCTAATGGGCTCTATTATATATCTAATAAACTATGAATTATTATTAATTGGTATTGATGCAGAGAAAGCATTTGACAACACTGACTGACAATAACTGTTTCAACTTCTTAACCATTTGCACACTGGGTAAACCCTTCACGTACCATGTGATAAGCACACGTAGTTTCATCTCACCTCTTTACACTGTTGTTCACTCTGGTGAGGTCCAAACCGAAACATGAAGCATACTAACATCTCCACAGGGCACATCAAATTAAATTCATTTTAAAAGAAAATCTTAAACTGAATTTTAATAAATATAACCAATGCTTGTCTATTTAGGACATGAAACATTTAACATACGTATAAGGAGGATTAGTGGGCTACAGGCAAGCTTTTAGTTGGTTTGATTTCCTTTTATGCTGCTGTGGCTTTGAAGTGAAGGTCTTTCAGTATGAAAGTGGAAAATGCAAGTGACACTGGGCTTCTAACTATTGCCGATTACTTTTTTTTATTTCTTTGAAGTAAAACCTGTATAAACGTACAAATATGAGGGCTGGAAGTCACATCAGCCTTCATTAGGCAGACAGTTTGTGTGTTTGATTATGCTGATATTTTGTATATCCTGCAACAGTAAATTACTTAATGATTTAAGGACATTTATTGGGGATAAATAATTTTAATACAGTGAAAGCTTGACACAGACTTGTTGATAGGGGATGCAGATGGTGTTTGTGGGAGAATCAGGATTTTTACGATTAATGACCTGCAGTAAAGGTGTGCTAACAAGGGAGAAGGGATGAGGGCCCGAGGATCAGCCGGGTCTCAGGACAGACACTGAGGAACAACCTCAGTGGTACGGAGTGAGACTGTGCAGGGCGAAGGTGGCAGTAGAGGAGAAAATGCCAAAGCAAATACAGAAAGTTACTATGGAAAGTGGCACATGGAATAATGGAAAAGGTGAAGGGAAAGTAGAAATCTAAAGGGAAGTCAGATGTTTTTGTATACTGACCTTTTTTCTCTCCTGCGCCTCAGTGTTGAAAAAGAAGCACTCTGCATACTGTGGAGACATAGAAGAGAGCAGGGTTTAGGAAGATGGGGGACAAATACAGGACAAGAACATAGAATCAGGGGAACAATGGGGCTCATGACAATCATGCAGAATAAATATGCAAACACACTCTTTAAGAATACTCCAGTTTGTCACAAGTAAATGTGAGGAGGGGGAGAACGGGGGAGGTCAGATGGCTGTAATGCTGGTATAAAAAATAAAAAAGGGAAACACCAGAGAGCAAGCAAGAATTTCATACTCTGAAATAAGAAAACAGCTGCTGCACACAGACAGCTCAGTACAAAATGTCCAGAAATCCTCTTTGAAACAAATGAGGAGGAAGCAGTGAAATAGCTCTCTTGGCTGCAAAACCCTCGTATGTATGCACCTGACACAACCTGAGGGAAACACCAGAGTCTTCACACTGCCTGCTTCACTGTGCTACTCAGTGCATGCTCTGACGGATTTTACACTTCAAAGAATTTGAGGTCTTGTGATTATTGATTTGTTTTTTTTGTTTATAGAAATAGTTACAATGCCAATAATTTAGCTTTTGCAATGATGTAACATAAACCTTAATGCTATTAAAAGAGTATTTGAATGTATTAGTTTTGAGCCCACATCAGTGCAAGGTAAAAAAAAAAAAACATAACAATGTGCTTATTACTTTTGCCCTAATTCAAACCAATAGAGTCAGCCAGTGGTATCAAATCCTCATTATGTTCCTCCACTCATTTGTTAAGCACAGTGTCCGTCAGTGTTCCCCTCTAAAAAGGGATTCCTACAACAAGAAAATATAATTTTTTAGAAATGTTTAATATGAGCAGATTATCTACAATAGACTTCTACCATAGTTATTAAACCAACAACTATGATCATGCAGACTGTTTCCATGGTTACAAACATGCACATTTCCAGTCACAAACTGATGCAGTAGTCATAGTAACCATCAGTGACCTGGGTGTTGTAGCTGTTCAGCAGGAGCTGGACGGTGTCCTGGTCTCTTTGGACGATGCTCTCAATGATCCTCTCCATGTCTGGCACCATGTCTGACAGAACAACCAAAACATTAAAAATACAGTCCACTGCGTAGAAAATGTGAGTGCTCATTACTGAGGAGCGCATTTTTTCATACTTACAAAACATTTTAGTAGTCAACTTCCTTATTCCGTATTACAGCTTATGAAATATTACAGTAAAGGTTGACTTCACTGCTTTCTTTTTCAGGTTTAAAAGATGGAAACTCCCACTCAGCCTTTGTCACAAAGCAGTGACGTACAGGGGGGTTACAGTGATGATGCCCTCCCCTTCTCTCCATTAACCCACACACATTAGTTTGCTGACAGTGTTGGAGGATTTGAGTTTGAAGGTGGAAGATGATGCTCTCTTCTTGCAGTTAAATCTTATTTTAAGGTATGATATGTAACATCTTAGCACCAAGTACAGTACAGTCCCTCTTGTTTAAGCATTAAACTGTAATAAGTGTTGAAACATTATAAATAGCACCTTTAAAGTGCATATATTTTCCTTTTCCCTTGTGTGTCTTACCTCACATAGCTTTTTTGTATATGTTAAACATCTGCAAAGTGACAAAGTGCAAAGTGTGTGCTAAAGAGAGGTTTTCTGACAAACACAGTACCCTGTCAGACAGTCAACAGTCCACCAATGTCATTGTGTCACACAGCAACCCCTCTGGCCGTCTTCATCTAAGTGACAGCTCTGCCCGCCTCACGCTCTGTTGTTTCAATACAAAGATGTTTGAGCACAGCTGTGCTAATGTGGCTGCCAAACAGTCTGGGATGATGTTGGACTATTGCTGTGGGCAGTCAAGAGGAACTGTGTGGATGTTGAAGGTCCAGTGTGTAGGATTTAATGGGATCTAGCATCTATCCCTCCCTTAGTTTTCATGTTCCAAGCCCCCTCTTTAGAGCCAGGGTTAGTTTGTCTACTCTGGGCTACTGCAGAAACATGGCTGTGAACTGAGGCTGACTCTGTTGAAGAGGACCCGCCCCCTAAGGACTCAATCTGAGGTTATGAAAATGCAACAATTCCTATTTTCAAGTGATCATACACTCATGAAAACATACATCTGAATATTAAACTCAGTATCTATTAATAGATGCCCCTAAATCATATACCATGACATTTTAAGCTTGATTCTAAGCAAACTAAAAAACATGAGTATCTGCATCTCATTCATAAAGAGGCACAGATAAGGAAGGTTACGGGGTTTATATGTAGTAACATGGACATGCTGAAACATACGTCCAGTACACAAAACAGTTCACAAAAGATTTGATGATAGTCAGCTGTGAAAACTTAGAGTTTCTGAGATTTTCAGTGTCCATTGAAAGCTACTCGCCACGAAATTGAATGACATCACACCACTTTGGATTAAAAATTACCACAAGAGCAATAACAAGTTTAAAAAATGTCAAATGCCATAAAAGAGAAAGACACTGTCATTAAATTAATTTGTTTTCAGTTTGTTTTCAACATACACATGATAGAAAACCATTGTTGTAACAGAGAGCCATTGAAAGTGAAGCATTTTGGTCCTGATATACAGAAGCATCTCAGTATTACAATAGCAGCAATAATGACCACGAGTTCCTGCACTCACCTGTTGGTGAAAGAGAAGTGGACACACACACACACACGCACACACACACAAAAACACACACTGCCTCTGACAGCTTCTTCTTCTCTGATAAAACAATAGCTGTTTAATCTCATTTCCCTTCTTATTCCACACCTTCCCTCCCTCCTCCCTCCTTCACCCTCTAAGCCCTGGATTTACTCTGACCACCAACACTCGTACCTGCACTCTTCAACTTCAGTTGTACTGCAGCTGAGCTGAGATGAAGAGCGTTCCCACACACCTTTAGCTGGAGGTGGGCTCAAGTCTCTGCTCTTTCACACAAAGTTCCTGAACCTAAAGGGTTGACTGATATGACATTTACTTAGCAGATGAATTCTGTCATCCACAAGCTAAGGAACACCACATAATTTCACTTAAGTCCAAAATTACGTACCACCAGGGCCAGAATCACTTATACCTATATAAATGCTGATACTCTACATTCCCAAGCATTAGTCATTTCTTTTATTCATTTTCTGTTAATTATAGGAATCAGGAGACAGGAGTCTTCATATGAAAATTGCACGTGTTTGCAAGCTTATCACTGCATGTATGCACATAACAGAGGCACAGCAAGAGAGAAGCACAGGCACAGCACATGTGCTGAGCTGAGCCTGCTCACAACTGGATTAAGTCATGAGGTATCAAGGAGAACTTGTCAGTCATTTATTTGTTACTTTATTAAACATTGTTGCACAGCTAAATGTAAACTGCAGCCCTTTCAAGCTACACACACAAATAAAGCATGTACAAATATTTTATTTGGCATAAATTAAACAATATACAGTTAATTATGTACGTACACTTGCACACACACATGCCTACCTATTAAGTTTGTACTTTATGTGCAATGTCAGTGTAAAGTTTCTTGTCATTTGTCTGTAATGACGTGCAAAGAGGACGAGTTGTGAAAGCCATACAGGCGAATGACAAAAACATCAGGTGAAAAAACTCATACGTTTTGAGCAACTTTCTTCACTATTTAAAGTGATAAGTAAAATTTTGCCTTTTCAACTTTGGAATAAACTAAAAACAGCTTTGTTAGCTTATGATCCTCTGTTGAGGTGATTCAATTTTCTTCTTTAAAAAACATATATTTTTGTGTTATAGAATCAAGAGAAATTTGTGTCTTGAAGAGCCAGGAGCCCAACTGAGAAATCTTGCTAATGTTATTTATTTTAATGTCAGTTGTTTATTTGGTATATTCAACTGTAACCTTTAATTTTCACTACAATGACAAATCAGACAAATCATCTCACTTTGAAAAGTTTTTCAAAATACAGAAATTTCGTTTTAAAACGCAAAGTTTAAAGTTTTTCTAAAGAAGGAAAGTTGATAATCCCAACAAAAGGTAATCTGTGTGTACTCTTTAAGATATGAACCTACCTATCAGACAGCTGACTCACTAAACTCGTAGCTTTCACTTTCATCAGTAGTACAGAGCGCTCCACAAGGTCAAAGGCCTTGAGGTTCTAACATCATATACAGTCTCCCTCCATTTTATTTGCTTGTATAAATATAACAACTACTATACTATATATATTCTATTTCTCTGCAAATAAGTATATCACCAGTTTTATCTAGAAATCTGCTACTGCCAGGTTAATGTAAGGAATAAATGTATATTTATTTTGTGTATGTCTTTATTTTCAGGAGACATCCCCACACAGCTCAGGGCATCAGTATACTCTTGACAGAATGATGTCCCAATGTGGTGTGAACACCAAAGCCCCCGCTTATATGTCCCCCAACTTCTTTATTATGCACAATGCCAAATAAATTCATTTGATTACTTTTTGAGCATTTACTTTTAATGAAGTCTCTCCTTATTGAAATAAAGTAACAAAACATTAATTGGAAACAGATTTGCATCATATGGATTTTGGATGCAAAAACTTTACCGGATGAGTTTGAAATCCTTCCAAGGACCTTTAGAATTAGCGCACTAGGTCTCCCATGCATGCAAAAGCAGGATACTCCCTCTTTATGTCACTCAACAAAATTCAAAGCAAGTTCACAAAGGAGAGAGTGAAATGTAATTTGATGAACAATTGCATTCTATTGCACAATCCTGTACTGTCTAACAATAAAGCTGAGCCTTGAACCTACCTTTTGGGTTTTTGTGCATCAGCTCAAGTCCACTTGTTCCTGCACAGCCTTTACTTCAGCGAAATGATTAAAGGGCAGAGGAGGTTTATTCATCGTCACATTTGTAATTTGAACAGTTTTATTTCATTATGTCAAATACAGGAATTTCATGTACAGAAGAGCAACTGGGAACTAGAGAATGAAATAGCTGTACAATATTTACACATCAAAACAACAAAATTGCTCTGCAAGAATATCCTCTGAGAGGTCAAATAATAGGAAATATCCATCAACAACAAACAGATAAAAATGACTAACATTAACACTGACATTTATGCTTTTGGATCGTTTCACCTCACACTTCCTTAAAGAAAGTCGTGCTTCATTTTTTCATTCCTCATCTTTACGGGCGTTAAATCCTCTCTCTCTTGTTGTCTTTTAGCACAAACAGAAAGAACACAGCTCAGTTTTAAATACATTTCCCCTCGATCTCCACTGCTTTCTAACTGAGAGACTATCACATAGTCGCTTCTGTCTCCCTCAACTCGAGTTTTACCTTCGTCGGTCTGATAGAAGCAAAAAAACTGCAGGCGGGCCATTTTATGTATACCCTCTTATAACATTTCAAAAAAAAAAAGAGCAAACAATCCCATTGTAGGACGGTCATTTTAGAAATGTCCTTGTATAAATTATACAAACCACTGTTGTTAATACATACTTAGAGACAGCTTGGGTGTCTGTCAATATTCTGTAGGTTTTGACAAAAAATCTTTTTTGAAGTGCCGACCAAATTATCTCGTGGTCCCTTTCTTTGACTTTTGAGGAAAATCCATCACATTCACATAGTTCACTGTCCTCTATCTTTCAATAGGTTTCTTGAAATCAAGAGGTTCTTTAAAATGGACTTAATAATAAAACAAATACTTTAAAAGTTCAGTTTCTCATGAACAAACCAACATTGGCTGTTCTTGCTGGAACCAACACACTGCTAGCATCCGTACAGTTTCTGCAGTGTGATTCTTCTTATTTCACAGCCTCTTGATGCCTCCACCAGCCAGATCCTGCAGGTGGGTGTGTGAGTCCGGTGGCCAGGGCCGTGGTCGTCCTTCAGGCTTTGGCACTGAGGCTTAGCAGCTCCATGAAGGAGTTGAAGAGGCTCTCCAGCCAGCCCTGGTTAGCCATGCACTGCTGCACCACCTCCTCCTGGCCGGGGTCCTCCGCCGCCTGCTCAATACTGTCTGTCTGCTCGGGAAACAACAGGTCAGTCACACACAGCATAAAAATGGCCATAAAGCAGCTCTTAAAAATTACACAAGAAGAGCAAAGGGTGAGAGGAACATACAGAGCCAGAGGATTGATTTTTCCAACATCAAGCTCTTCTGCATATGCCTCATTAAAACCACGGTCACAGCAAACGAGGGTTGTTTTGTGAACTTCTGGCAGTGATTTGTGACAAATAGTTTCATAAAAGATGTTCTTACAATCCTTTTTGTTGGACTGATAGACTTTTTTGCCTATTACGTTATCAGCTTTCAAATGAAAAAAATTGAATGGTTGGTAAGGGCATAGAGACAGCCAATCAGAAAGAAGTATTGTCATGACAGTAAGGGTGAGTGGGAGCTTTGCTGGGACCTGTTCAACTTCTGCTAACAGCTCTAAACAGAAGAATGAATTATGGGGAAACAAAGTATTTGTCACAGCTGGATAACATTAACAGCTGGAACTTTGGGTTCAGAAGAAATGAAGCAGTAGATAAATCGACTCAGTAGATACTTAAGGAATGACTGAAATGCTGAGATATGACCCTCTGTACATTAAACAGAATGTTTCTTAAACTCAAAAACTGTGTAATAAATTATACCGACTATGCCAACAACCCCTAAAATCAAGGAGGTCTTGTGACCCACAGTTAAGCTTTGGTGACCCCTAGTGGGCATCCAGACCTCCAGGTTGAAGGTCTTATTTTGAACGCCTAGTATGTAAAATATACACTAGTTAATATGGGAATTAACAAACTAATAACTGCAGGAGGCAGAAGGTAAAAGAAAAGTAGAAGATAGAAGTATCAGAGACACAGTATCACCTAAGAACTGGGAAAAATCTTTGAGAAAAGATTTCTGAAAAACACCAAAAACTAAAGATTGAGAGAGTCTTTTAAAAACAGACCAACAAAAAGTGAGTGCATGTCATCAGTGATGCAGCCATCCTCACCTCCTTCTTGCAGTGCAGGAAGGTGTGGTACTTGTAGTGGTGCAGGGAATGATACAAACTGTAGATCCTGCAGGTTTCAATCGAAAGCTTCAGATCCTGAAAAGTTTGAGAGAAAAGAAGACTTAAGAACTTGTTTCCAACTCTGCGGAGCAGGAGTCTTCCCCTCCTCTGTTATTCATCCACCAAATTGAAAAAAAAAGTATAATGAGAAAACAGCGAGTAACCCAAATGAAAACATTTTGATTATTCTTTGAACGTAACAATAAGTGCCAGCTGAGTTATATAAGGGAATTCCCTCCAGTGCTTTGAGATTTCTGTCTCTACTCTGACACGTGAAGTAAATGTATTTACATTTGTGGTGTCTATAGTGCAGAGCACACAGTCAGCTCTCCATCATTCCTCGGTGTCAGGCCTCTTCCAGAAAACCAAGACACTTTCAGCTCAGGACTGTTCTCTCAAAAAAAGTGCATAATCTTTGTCAGATATCTCAGAAAACTCATTCCTGACATCAACAAAATTATTTCATGCATTTGAGTATTTAATTAATGTACTTTCTTACTCATGTTAGATGTCTTCATAACACTTCTAATATTTATTACAGCAAAAATACAATGTCAGTATAGTTTTCTGTTCACTTTGCTTCATCATGTATATCCTGTTTGATATCATCTCTTATCTAATAATTTTGGTCACCTGGTTGTGAGACACACACACACACACACACACACACACACACACACACATCTACAGCAGAGACCCCGGATCTCCTCTTCTCATCTTCCTCCTCCTCCTTCACATAAGATCATTTCTCCACACACTGCAGTCGCCCCTGCAGACAACCACCGTCTGACCAGCGTGGGACTGCCAGTGCTTACCCAGCAGTCTTTGCCAGACACCTACATTAAAAGCTTCCTCTACCAACTTCCCCATCCCAAGGCTTTTTCACCTGGGAATGGATTTGGATTCACTTTTATACTTTATTTTTAAATATTACAAGAATTCAAACCACCAGTTGATTCATTTCAACATGCGTCATAAAACATACTGGACCCTTCAGACAAAGCATAGAAACCACTGGAGCCATTTAAAACCTTCAGTGTATTTCTGCCAACCAGAGCAGAGGGTGCATGAATTTTTCAACCTCAATAATATCGAACATGATTAAACATCAAATAGCTGTTCTGTGACCTAATGATGGCTCAATATTCGGCGTGTTTGAGCAACGGGGACGTCTGGCTCTCTGGCTCAACAGGCCCAAGAAAATGAGAGCACACTGCGTGCTCCCTCCTCATTCACTTAGCATTCAGAAGGTGTTCAGCCTTTTAAATGACATAATGATGCTTGAACTATTCACAGCAAAAAAAAAAAAAAAAAATCAACAAAGAAAAGTGCTCAACTCTCAGCTGCTAGGGAGACGCAGCATCGCAGAATCCCAGCCTAATGATCTCACAGCCTCAGGAATCAACGCTCCAGCGGTAAAGTGTGAGACATTCAGATTGAATAGAGACCGTGGGGGTTGGAGGGTTGAGAGGGTGTTCAGAGGGGCACAATGTGGTGGGGGGTTGGGGTGGGGGAGGGACTTATTTGCCTGTACTGAAAGAATGGTTAATTAAAAAACTGAATGCAAAAAAAGCAACACAAACAACTAATAAAGAGTCAATGTTTCTGTTTCTCTTTGGTAAAAAACACCAAAGTGACGGGCTGAAGATTCAGACTCTGTGACTTGAGGACTGTGGTCAGATGTGCTGACAGGTCAGTCATGTAAGACAGTGCCTGTGAGCTGCCTCTGGGGGTCCCCACTGATTTAGCAGGGCGCTTTAAATTCTGGATGGGATTCTCATCACCCACTCCCTGCACATGCTGGCCTGGAGTAACCCTTGGACCTACTGCACCTCCTTTTCTCATCCTCCACTTCTTTGACAAGACGCTGGGTCCTCAGCACTGATCTTTGACGTTAGAAGTAGTGCTTAGATTTAAATTTTTTAATTATTTAACAGGCCTGAGTGAATTTAACCCAGTTTTTCTGTGGTCTTCCTACCCCTTCAACCTCAATATCTCTGAGAAAGGAAACTTCTGATCTCCATCTGATCCCAATCATGTGCTCATGAAGACCATGAGAAGTGAGTGAGAGCTCAAAGAGCTTGCAAGAAGACCTTTGAGCTTTTATCATTTGAATGGCATTAGACAGAGATTTTTTTGCAGCACACTGAGAAGAAACAGTCTTGACTTCTTGAGCAGAAATTCAACATGTACGCTGCACAGCGTTTCTGACCACTCGGCTTTCACAGACTCTTTAAGGCAGCTAACTGTCCCTGACAGGCACGATACCAGGGTCTGTGAGGACAATCTGTTTCTGCTTTGCATGTCTTCTTCATCCAGGTGTAAAATGTACAAACTAACTCAAATTTTGTATGTAGTCTCCTCTTTTTCAATTCAAGTCCATTGGATGACAGTCAACCTCTATAAATATATAGTCACTACTCATATGCTAGACTATCTGAATATGTATCTCTTCTGTTACATGTGTTGTTCTCTACCAAAAGTTCCCTGAGTGCAGCACAAAGCACAGTAAGAGTAGAGAGCGTGATGTTATGGCTATGCTAGTTCTCACCTGTTGCTTAGGAAAACTCCTCTTGACCCAGTTAAGGGTTTTGCGATTGTAACCCTCTCCACCGAGGTGAACTCTGACAGCTCCGGATTCCAGCGGGTCTGCTGTCATTTTGGGGAATATGTGGAGAGCCTCCTGGAGAGAGGAGAGCAGAATGCTGTCAAAGGCACGAGACACAGCACAGGTTCTGCTTCAACTCACAGATGTGGAGACAGGACGAGGAGATCTGTTTGTTTTCAACCCATGCTGAGGTACTTATTGTAAATAATCATCAGCAGATGGTCACCACTGACAGAGTGCAGCGCCTGTGAAGCAAACAGGAAGGACGTGCATGCTTACCTGGTGCTGAGCGCTCATGTTGACTCTCCTCAACAGCCTCTTCTTCTGTTCACTGAGCAGGCTATCAATTTTCCTCATAGGTGGGAGGTACAACTCATCTGAGGAGTTAAAGCAGTGGAACACTCATTAATATTGAAATCTTGCACATTAATCACTGTCACTATCTTTTATTGTGAGAAACCTGCAAACGTTAACAGTGTGAGTAGGTTGAGTAGTTTCTGTGCTGCTTTTTTCTCATGGCAAAACTGGCACTACAAAAAATGTTTCTGACATTAATAAAACCAGAACCTGAATAAATGCATGTCCCAAATTGATTCAAAATGAAAAATGATTACAACTTATTGAATCTCTTTTGGAAGCATCACCCTTCAAGCAAATATGCCTTTAACAACGCTTCCTTAATGCCATTATAGTTAAGTTTATTCTAAGAATATCTAAGACATTTTTTAAATTCTTGTCTAATTCCATTGCAGCATGAAAATCATCACAATCTTTCCCTTCTTCCACTTCATCCTCCCTCTCAGTGTGCCTTCATACTGCTGGACTTGATCCCTCCTGCAGTGCCTGAGGAGCCAAGAGCCCAAGAATCTGACTGCTACTTGGCACACACACACACACACACACACACACACACACACACACACACACACACACACATAAATTCATATCGCATCTAGACATCTAAATTCTAAGAGGGATTCCTTGTAAACCACCTCTTCCTGATTTGCAACAGAAGTCAAAGGCAGATGAGACATGAAGAAGCTGCCCAGAGGAGTTCTCATCCACGTTGACCTTCCATTTTTTTCAAAGCCTCTGAATGAGAGACTTTATGCAGATCAACTCAGGACACACTGTCTTCCCCACACTTGGAATTTCAAAGCTATGCAGTGATGACATATCTTCAAGAGACAAATATCTAATAATGTCTTTCAGGAAGTGCACTAACACCAAAAGTCACCAGAATAAGGGCATTGGCATTTCCACCATTGCATGCTTTCATTTACAACTTTGAAAAGTCTTGAAGTTCGAGAAATCCTGGCAGTAATATAACATGTGAAGTTTAAGACAATGCTAAAAGATGCAAACAAATTTACAAGTCTAGAATGTAGTGCAAAGACACGAATTAGTAAGATTTAAGTATAAGGCTGAAAACTCAGTACTTTTTAACTTAGGAGTCGCAGGAGTTGATGGCAAATTGGAAATTAAAAGTGTGCGTGAACTGTACTGAACAATGTCAGACACAGATTATAAATATAACTGCTAATGGTATCTTTCTCTCTTTCTTCTCCTCTCTTCCTCTCTTATTTCTCCCTTTCTCTCTGGTCCCTATGCTGATTTTCCTTCTCTCTCTGACCCATGTTCTTTTTATTCTAAGAAAAATAAGAAAAAAATAGAACTTTCCCATTTTAAAAAGCTTTAGTGGACCTTCCACTATTGATTTTTGAGTTTATAAGGTGCACTTGAATGCACCTTTCCTCTTGGGGCCCACATACTTCATATTGTAGATTTCAGACTTTAAGAGGTACACTCGCATACGCTATATGGAGCACATCCATATTTGTGTGAAACTTCATCACAGACAGCAGCATCACAGCAAAGAGTCCATATATGACACCAGAACACGACAGAGACTCTGGGACTGTTTCCCCTGCTCAGCGGAGGTCAGGCCAGCCCCCCAGGCCAATTTTAACCTCTGGTGATCTGGTGTCACCAACAGCAGTTACTGAGTGTTACCAACAGCAGTAAAAGGCTGTTCTTGTGTTTTGTAGACAAGTCTGTTCTATTCTCAACTCATTTTCTCATTCTCATTCATCGTGTTCCTTCATCTCATGCTCACCATCAGTGTCCTCAAGAGCTTGGATCATATCAGGGTCGAGCGCCGTGCTGACCAGCATCTCCACGTAGCTCCTGAACATCTCCCTCATGGCTCGGCTGTTTACTCCACCACGCACAGGCCCTAAAAAACACAGAGAGGAATTAATATGGATATGTATTAGTATGTCATGAACAAATACAGGAGCACAACACACACACACACACACACACACACACACACGCGCGCACACACACACACACACACACGAACACACGCACGCACTCACAGAGGAGCTGACCTTCGTCATCACTGGGTGGGGAGGAGTCGGACTCAGAGGAGGAGGAGGGCATCTCCTTCAGCCACTTCTTCCTCTTCTTAGGAGGAGGCTCTGCGTTGTCCTTGGAAGTCTTCGCTCTGGACTGACGCTCCATCTTCTTCTCTCCTCCTCTTTTGTTCTCCTTCAACCTCGCTAACTCCACTGGTCCATCTCGCCTCTCTCGCACCTCCTTCTCCCTTTTCTCTTTCTCCTGATCTCTCTGTTTCTCCCTCTCTTTTTCCTTTTCTCTTCCCTCCTTTTCCTTTTGCTCCCTCTCTCTCTCTTTATCCCTCTCCTTCCTGTCTCTCTCTTTCTGCTCTCGCTCCTTCTCTCTGCGCTCCCTCTCCTGTTTCTCCTTTTCTCTACGCTCCCTTTCTCTCTTTTCTCTTTCTTTATCTCGTCTCTCCCTCTCTTGTTTCTCCCTCTCTTTTTGCTCTCTCTCCTGCCTCTCCCTTTCACTCTGATCCCTTTGCTTTTTCTCCTTTTCTTGTTTCTCCCTCTCTTTCCGCTCTCTCCCCTGTCTCTCCCTCTCTTTTTGTTCTCTCTCTTGTCTCTCCCTTTCTTTCAATTCTCTTTCCTGTTTCTCCCTTTCTTTCCTCTCCCTCTCCTGTTTCTCCTTCTCTCTCTGCTCTCTGTTCCTTCTATCCCTCTCTTTCAGCTCTCTCTCTTTCTGCTCTCTCTCATATTCCCTTCTTTCCCTGTCCCTTTGCTCTTTTTCGCTCCTCTCCCTCTCTTTTTGCTCGTTCTCCCCACTTTCACTTTCTCTCTCGTTGTCCCACTCCATTTGATCCTCCTTTTCTCGACCCTCCGTCTCCTTTGGTTCTCTCTCCTCTCTCTCCCTCTCCCCCTTCTCTGTTTCTCTCCTGTCCCTCTCTTTCTGCTCCTTCTCCTGTTTCTCCTTCTCTTTTTGCTCTCGTTCCTCCCTCTCTCTCCTCTCTCTCTCCTTTAACTCCTTCTCTACTTTCTCCCTGTGTTCCCTCTCTCTCTGTTCTTTTTCCCTTTGCTCCTTCAGCTGTCTCTCTCTCTGTCTCTCCTTGTCTCGGTCGTCTCTCTCCACTCGAGGTGGGGTTTGACTGTGAATGGTGGGCAGTTGTTTTGGTAGTGACTGGCGTCTGTCGATCAGGAGTGTGAAAAGGAAGACAGAGTGAATGAAGCTCCTGTGTCTGAAGGCCAGGGAAGCTAACTAGTCAAAACCAGTTGATTACAATCATATCAATATTTGACTGATTTCTCACTGAATGCAGCTCTGATCCTTCAATTACTCTCCAGTTAAAGGTGATAAATGTTACAATTTAGCACTAAGAAAAAACAGTACAATTCCGATATTCAGCCTAAATGAGCTCTGTCTACCATACGTGCAGGTTTATGTCTTGTTTGAACCATGCTGTTAAAGGACAAGAGTGTGTGTCAACTTAAAAAATGTTAGCTGAAAGACAAGGAACTACTCCAATACCAGGAGTTTGACTCAGGCTCCATGATGAAATGAGAAATCCTAACCACTGAAGGGACCATATAGGATCTGTACATTATGAGGTGTAATTCAAAATCTTCTGAGACTGCTGTGCACGATCACAGCACGTACCTGTTGCCAAAAAAACACATGTAACTCAAGTGTAGATGTAACTTGGAATACTTACCCTTACTAACTAAACTAAGAGTAAGTAAAGTTATTGTTGAATTTTTGATCTCATCTCATAAAAAGGCTGGATTTTTTATTGAGACCCATAAATTAAATATAGGTCAAATGACTTAATGCAGAAATTGCCACGTTTTTTAAGCCAACTCTGACAAAACCATAAGAGTTAAGCGAGGAACTGTCCTATAATTTATGCTGAAATATTAAGTCTGTCCCCTTTACGGTCAGTTGAGCTTCATGCCTCTACCTAAGATAGACAATGAGAAACATTCGGCTTGAAAAATCCAGCTCCCATCCTTACCTCAGAGTCAGACCAGCTCTGTGCCATGGCTTTCGAGAGCACACTCTGACATAATCTTTCTTGTTGACGTTCTCCAAGAACTTCACATACAAACGCTGGTAGCGCATTTTAGCATCACCAAAGTAACCCAGATACTGAGGGAAAGACAGGAATTAAAATGACAATTTAGTAAACAATGTAGTTCTACATGAAAAGAAAATATGCTCTCACACAGCCTAAATTTGAGAATCAAGTTTAGAATCACATAAAATTTAAATGAAAATGTATCATTCAAACAATCTATTAATTGATTAAAATGATTTATTTGTCCAAGTCCATCAGTAATCATCTATGTCATTTGTCAGTCCTTGTTTTCTTTCAGAGCTTCCTGTACAAAGATCACAGCAGCTGCTGTTTGTGACTGCTGCTGCTGCTGCTGCTGCTGCTGCTGCTGCTGCTGCTGCTGCTGCTCTCGACATGTTAAAGGTTTGAAACAGTGTTTGATACAAGCGTTGCTCTATTTAATTGTTCTGCCTTGTGTCTCACTGATAGAACTTAATTTCACTTCGTCATTCTGCTGCTGAAGAGGATGCTGTTAAAGTAGCATGGCTTATTCAATTGTCTGTGTAAGATAATCCCTCAGCATGAATTTCATAAAAAACACAATGGAAAATTCTTTTTAATGTTGATGTTTTATGGAAAACGCAGCTTGTCGCTCAGCCAGGAGTTGGAACTTTTAGCCTGCTGCCTGGAGTAACAAATTCTTGGATGACAGCAGGTTTAAGAGATGTCACCCCTGTTCAAAGTGTATACAGCCTTAGAGCACAAATTAACATTATTGTTGGAGGCCTTCAGGTCCTCATTTGTGGATTTGGTTGTGATTTAGCATAAGTACCGAAAGCAAATAGAAATTATTTTGACAAAAAACAAAATTACTGGTCTGTTGTAAGTGTATGTGCAAAAACAGGAAAGCAGGAAACACATCATATTCAGCCAGAAAAGATTTTACATGCACCTGCAGTATAACTGACCTCGACCCTACCATGCGTGTGTATGTTTGAAGGGTGTAACAGTTTGATGTCATTTAATAATTGCTCAGTTTATAACTTTTTGTTGTCACTTTTTACCTTTTTTCTCATCTAAATATTCACGGTTCCTAATGCAGGCACTTGAGCTTTCACTCTTAACGTTCTACTATCATTTGTTTGTCTACGTCTTGTCTTCACAATTCTGTGATTTGATTGGACAATTTACAATAACTGTATGGCAGCAAATGTGTGGAGAAACAGTGGGCTGAGTGGCAGGAATCAAACTTGGGTCACTATGGTTTTATATATGCCCCTAAATTATTACTCCACTGGACACCTCTGATTCACGTCATCATTAGTGGAAGACACAAGCAGTTTTCTGCCCAGTGCAATGAAGCATTGGTTGAAGTTGTGTTAGACGTGTAGAACTCACATTACTGGTTGCACAGAACTGCCGTTGACCATCTTTGATCTCTGGGCTGAATTTCTGGAGAAGGGCTTTCTGCACCCTCCAAATGGGTGGGGGCTCTCGACCTGTCTGCAAGGCCATCTGGTGGCACAGAGAAGCACAGTGTGCATCATCCATGGAAAGCTGCTGACTCACAGGTCATACTTCCTGTGTAGTCGTAGTGCTTACCTTAAGAGTCCCAATGTCCTCGGTTCGGACCACAAACTCGTCCCGTTCGCGGAAGATTCCCTCGCCTCCGCTCTCACTGTCCTCCTCTTCACTCTCGCCGGCGATGGCAGCATCAGCCTGTTTCTTTGCCAGGTGGAGGGAAGTAAGACGCTGGGATGTTGGGGTCTCCTCTGGGGTTGGAGGTGATGGTGGCGGAGAGGAAGATGAAGAAGGTGAGGAAGAGGAAGGTGAGGAAGGGGAAGGCTGGCCAGCTTCAGGTTCCTGGTCCTGATCAGAGGACGATGGGGGAGGTGTGGTGGATGGAGGAGGGATGGACTGGCCCAGGGGAAGGTTGGAGAGGGGTGAGGACGGGATGGCCGGAGGGGAAGTGGATGGGGGAGGGGAGGTGCCTGCAGTCGGAGCCGGCTGGAAGGAGGACTGCTGCTGCTGCTGCTGCTGCTGCTGCTGCTGCTGCTCAGACGGAGGACAGGTTGGATTGGCCTCTTCCTCTTCCTGCTGGATCGGCACTGGGGAGGGTACAGAGAGACACAAGGGAGGGAGGGGGGAGGGTGAAGAGTAGGTGGGCGGTGAGGGGGAGATGGATGGTGATGCGGATGGAGGTGCAGGAGCAAGCGGAGGTCCTGATGGAGAATCTGAAAAACAGGGCAGGAAAAAATCGGTGATAGTCCTTTTGCATTTTCATTCAACGGCTTGAAACCGGATGTCAGAGTGAAAACCAACAAACAGTCTGATATTTAAGAAAACCTATTTTTTTCTTGAATTGCCATCTTTTGGAAAAGAGGAACAACTGGCTTTCTGGCAAAGAGCCAAACCAAGAGAAACTAACATGCCAATGAAATTCCATCCACTATCTCTCTGTGCACGAGCCTGTGCTGCTGTGGAGGCACCTAAATCCAGCACTCATTAACTCTCCCAGTTGATTTATTTTATTTAAAGCCCCCACCCCAGACAATTTGTTTAATATCAAAAATACTCTGATAAGATTGATATTAAGTTTAACATTGTATATCTATTTAAAAAGTTTTATTTTTAAAAAAACTCTAAAAATGGCTTGAATAATTTTACTCTGACTTCCTCATTGAAAGATTCAGGATCTATGAATCATAGATCTCTGCTCACCACTGCATGTGTTAGGTTGACTGGTAGAAGAGCTGTATGAATCAAGAAAAGATTGGAGAAATGCAGCCACAGGCTCCAAAATGAATGTAAGATTTTGGGTAAGTTCACAGACATCTCTGCCTTTAGCAGAGGAATGCTAAAACACCTCTCTAGTGACAAAGTTTGCACAGATAAAAATCAGTTAAGTCAGGGTCTGACATTTAAGGTGGCAGAAACAAGAGAAAACGTCATGTTTAAAAGGAGTGGATCTTTAAATGTATCACATCAAGGTCCACTCACTAGCTTTGTCAAAGTCCTTTTCAGTGAATGGGGTTGTTAGCTCAGCTGTCATGAAGATGTTTCATGGTTAGGATGAATCTCAGCAGATGAGCTCTGTGACAATTCAGGGACTCTTTTGCTAACAAAGGCCATGAAATGCAGCTGAAAGCTCTCCAAAAAAGTTTATGGGTGGACTTTGCGTTCAGATAACTTTGTCAAACTACAATTTCAACCCTCAAAAATTGTATTTTTTGAGAGGGAACTACGTTGATTTTCAGTGAACTCTTCTTGCTTAAGCCTATTTTAAAGAAAGCTGTAGTGGCAGATAGACGGATGAATGGACACATCCATTACCTTCAACCTTAGGAACCTCCAGAACCTGCATCTCAGGTATCGTTTCCTCTTCTTCTTCTTCCTCCTGCTCATCCAGTGGCCCTTGATCCGCATTCTGTGCATCTCTGGTTATTTCTTCATTAACTGCTGTCTCTCCTCCTCCTTCCTCCTCCTCTTCTTCCTCCTCTTCCTCCTCCTCCTCCTCCTCTTCTCCTCCTGGCTCCGCCTCCCTCTCCTCAGCTTTTTCGCTGTTTGACTCTGGAGAAACCAGTTTCTGTTCTTCCTTGTCCTGTATGTGATGCTGATTGTATGTGAGCACCTCCTCTTTACCGTTCTCCATACTGGGGATGAGAGGAGGCATGGCGGGGAGAGGGGGGCTGAGTGGCGGCTCCTGTGGGGTAGGTGGGGACAAGGTGGGTGGGGCTTTGACCATGGCAGAAGCCATTGCAGCAGCCAGCGAGTGTGGAGTGTCGTAGAGTGCAGAGATGGCAGATGAAATGCTCTTCTGCAGGTCCTGATTCTTACTGACAGAGTCCTCCTCATCAGAGGAGAAGGAGGGCAGCGTCTCCAGGTTCCTCTTCAGCTCCTCATCCAGAGGCTTGCAGGGGCTCGGGCAGCTGCTAAGAGCCAGGTCCGATCCCTCTCCCTGCCCTCGCTCGCTGAATGTTCCTGTGGGCTGCTCTGGAGGAGTCTGTGGCAGAGGAGGAGGAGGTGGGGATAAGGGTCTGATTCCTCCTTTCAGAGAGGAACATGGGTCCAGGACTTCCGGCTCGCCTTCATCATGTCCAAGCTCAAGGCCTGACTGTTTTCTGCCTGTCTTCAGGAAGTCCAAAAAGGAGGCCATGAAGCCGGGCTTGAAGTCAAAAGCCTTCTCATCAGCCTGCAAAAGAGAAGAATCACATCACTGATGAGCCACTTATGAAATGATCAGCCCCAAATTCACTGCAATAGCATGGTTTGTCAGTTAGTTGTTTTCTTTCATGTACAAAAAAGCAGTTTCAACTAGTCATTTGGTCTCATGTTTACACAACAAGACTTCTGTGTCTTAAAAGCAGCGTTAGCTCATTTTTGGACCACTGGATGGCAACGGAGCAAGCTGGACCCAGAACTTCATCACCTCGTTGATTTATGATTGTGGTGAACATGAACAACTGCACAGTAACACATCAAGCAGACACACAGCTGAAATGAATAAATTAATAATGAATGAATGAATAGGAATAGGTCCAACATTACTTCTTCTTATTGCTCACAAATACCTGTCTCTTCAGCTAGTCTCAGTCTCTGTCTGTTCAGAGCTTGATGCGGTGGGTTTACCAGAGTTTAATCGCTGAAAAAAATGCATGTTGCTGCAGAAAACAAGTTTTGATGAGAGTGGTGGGATGATAAAAGAACAGTAAAGCTGCAGATGGTAAAATTAAAACAAAAACCTGTCAGATTGTAAAACATCCCAAAAAGCTGAGGGGAGCTGCACACTTTACGATCATTCTCTGTGAGTTTATCACTATTAGGGAGCTCTTTCATAATTTGTTGTAAAAAACTGACTTGTGCAGCTTTGAACTTCAAGTAGTTCTGCTGTTATCTGGTTCACGTGTTTCTTTGTAATTTCCCTCGTTTCTGAATCTTCAGGAAATAAGTGTATGTATCTTGACAGAATACTCCATTATTATTTAAAAAAACAAGATTCAGAAACAACATTTTAGGGGTACAACAATTATCATCAGTTCATCTGATTAATTTATCAATGAACTCACGAATCAATTGGTCTACAGTGTCAAACAGTGGAAAAGTCCAACATCATTATAGATCTTATGTCAGACAAACAGCCTGAAACCTGTAAATAGTCACTTTACTATCACATTAGAAGAGAAAAACTCAAACTAGGAAATCTTAAAGCATTTTTGCTTGAAATATGCATTCATTCGTGATTCATCAATCACTGAAATAGTTCCACTTTTTTTTCTTTACTCATATGTTTTATTGAATAACTAATTACTAGTATGAGCTGTTGTGAAATATTTTAATTGGTACGACGTATTTCTGTAGATTAGTTCATCATGATACCTGATTAGTCTGCCAGAGTTTTGGCTGTCTTTAAATATTGACACTAATTACAAGCAAATACAAGAAGCAAGGGAGCAGGAAGAATTATCTAACCAGAATGATCTGATCACACATTTCTGTCCTACCTAAAATGATTGCATGATTAGACACATGTATGCTCACTAGAATTTACCCTTTATCTGCTGCATCCTTTAAAAAAATCTTTACAATTCACTCAACATGTTTTTCCAGAAGGCATCTGCAATTGTTTAAGTTTTTTTGAGTGCATGTATTCATTATGTGAGAATACATAAATAAGGGTTAAATAACAGAATATTGTCTAAAACTGGTGTGAATGGAAACAAAAAGATAAACATGATGAAGCTATAAAGAGAAATTAGTCCCACATTGTAAGTGCAGACAATAAACAAGCATGAAGTGATTGGAATAAAAATAATGACAGATTTTTTTTTTCTCTACCTCTAAGAACCACATTCTGATTCAGCTTTCATATTAATCATCACGACTGATGCTACATTGTATCATCACCCCAAAACAATGTGTGAGTACCTTGGAATCTTCACTTCTGGGACTCTTTTACATTTAAGAGCATCCTTATTCTTATGAGGTATAAAGTAAAGTATTTTTACTTGAATTACCTCAAAATGTCACTTTAATCAGCTTAATAATCCTGGACACTAGGCTATGGGTAATGAATCTTAACAGACAGCAGGTGGCAGCAAGGTTCCTGCACTGAAAAATGTAGTCACCGTGGCAACAGCTGCCCTGGTAACAGCCATCTCTCCTCTCTCTTTTGTCAGTCAGAAAGAGCTGGCTGTCAGTCAACTATAACCTCCTTCTATCCAAACCTCAAAAAAACATGACTGAAAATTCAGATACTGTGTTTGTTCCACTGGAGACAACAAGAACACATCATTTCTTATATTTAGTTGCACAAATACCAGAGCAAAATGCTACCTTTCTGCACAGGTATTAGTAGAAGTGCCTGTGGGCAGCTGAGGTGTGAAGAAGGTAGAGAATGTGTTTCTCTCTGTACCAGAGGCTTGAGTTTGAATGGATGAGCTATGAATTATATATGAAGCTCCTGGCTTTGCTCATTTTTGTAGAGGCTGTGAAGCAACTTACTGAACTGGAGAGTTTCTGCATAGTAGCCCAGGCATCAGGATTCAGCGGATCGTCAATTTCTTTCTTCCACGTCATCTGTGTTATAAGCAGAGAAAAATGCTTTTAAATTCTATCTAGCGAATGTTAGGTTTAAACTCTCAAGAGATAGTTGAGTATAAAGTTTGCTTTTTCATTTATGAACAATGACCCTATGTCATGTCCTCAAAGATGTTCAGAGATGCCAGTTATGTTGATTATTACATGAAGGGGATTGCATAAGAAAACATTTATCTATCTGGATTACATTTACCAGGCAGAATGTGCATATATTGTCATCTAAAAGCAGTACAGTGAGTAAATATTAAAGATTGTGTCTCTATATTATTGTTATTGTTAATATTTATGTTGCAGTTGTCCCATCATTGTATTGCTCCCTTTCCCATTATACTCCAGATTGATGAGAGTTAATCTTGTATTTTTAATCATTCTAAAGTGTGTAGATTTATTAATAAGATCATTGTAGAAACTGAGGCCATTTTTTAGAAATTACCTCCCAAATTTTAAGTGACAAAAAAGTAAAAGCAAGTTAACCCAAACTTAAAAAAAAATCAACATGTTGAACTCTGGCTGAAGCCTGGAGACAACAGCAGACACTCGGAGAGACCCTGGTGATGCTCTGCCATCTCTGCACAGCATTTTGCCTTCAGCCTGGTTCTAAACACGCACTCGGTTGAAATGAGGTCTTGTGACTGACTTGGCTAGTCAAAGACATCTCAGTATTCTCCTCAGAAGAAACTCTTTGGTTGCTTTGGCTGCACTGTATAAATGGTCATTGCTGCGCTGCAATGTTCAAAAAAAGTCGCAGTACTAGGTTTTTGATAAGGGCTGAATCCTGTAGATGTGAAGACCAGCCAACAGCCTCAAAATTGAGTCAGCACTTTAATCCCAATCCCTGGTTACTGTAAAACCCACATAAGAAATAAGAGGACACCCATTCAAACACTTACTGACTAAACTGTATATTAGCTTGACTTGATTTGGAAACATCAGGTGTCCCTTAACAGTCCAAATACTGACTGCAGATACAGCAGACTGAAGCAGACATGCACAGGTCCTATGCAGTGCTTCCTTATGTTTATAGCTCTTTGCCTTACGCATGCAGATGAAAGTGACAGACCTCAACCATCAGAAAGATATAAGCATCCTGCAATATTACTACAAGATTACAAGTATAGAATAATAGTGGTTCCTGATTAATGCACTAATCGATTATTTTCATTCTTCATCACTTCATGAGGACAGAAAAAAACATCAGAAATATTAATCATAAAATTTTGTCTGACAACCTTCATTAAATTCAGGCAACCTAACTATCATCCTTTTAAAGCTTGAAAGTTTTAATTCACTGCTTTGGTTACAAATGAATTGCTAAAGACAAGTCAAGTGTTGTTTTTAGAAACTATGGACCTTTGCCAGCACGACTAATGAGCAGAACTTAACGAGCACTTACTGTAGCCAATCAGGTAAGATACATTCTAGTTCATACTTTTGTACATTGAGACTTCACATGTGCTCGTTACCTCTTCGGTTTTCTGTTGATGCTTCATCATCTTGTCTTGAGTCTGGTTTACATCATTTCTGCTGATGTCCATAGTGGTGCTGGGTCCAGGACTCAGGCCCAGAGACGGTGCTGATCCCACTGATCCATCCGACAGAACAGGATCGGTGCTGGATAGGGAGTCCGTCCTTAACAAGGATTCTGATGGAAGCATGGAGCGAATGGGCAGTTTGATCTAAGAAACAGTAAAGGTGGACAGATTAAGACACCAAGCAGGATTTTCAGTAAAGGTGTGCACATTTTTAGTTAGAATGACTGTGGTTTAACTTTTATGGGTATAGAGGACATATGCCACTTAAACTGACTGTGTTAAATGTCTAAGACTGTTAAAAAGTCCTAAGATATTTAAACAGAGATATATTGTGCTCCTCTATTACTAAGCATGGCTTTTTAAAGTTTTTGCTCTGGGACTAATCTAACTTGTGGTCAGGTTTGAACTTGCAAAGGGAAATTCATTGCACACTGAGGTGACAAGCAGGAACAGAAAGACAAAGAGAGAGGAGATGGTTACAGAGGAAAAAGCAAAAGAAAAAGAAAAAGAAAAAGAGAGAGCAACCAAGGCTTGACAAGAGTAGGTATCAGACTTGCTTTAAGACGATGTGGAGAGTTTCACTAAATAAAATGATAAAAGACAGATGCTGAGCTGGACTTGCTGCTGGACTGGTAAGTAATATTTTTTGACTTGCAAAGTTTGTTGTTGCACTTTGTCGATGTTTGGCTGTATTAGCAAAGCCAATTTGTTGGTTTTTTTCATGAGTCAAGTCAATATATTTTGACAGAGTTTTAGCCAGTGAGTGTTAAAGCCAGGTGTAAGCAGAACATTGTCTCTGGTTCAGGTTACGTTAGCTTGGCATGCTGCTGTTCTGATTTGTGTGCAATGCTTTTGCAAACTTATACTGAGTTCCCATAAGTTTTCAAGACATAAAACTGTTGTGACACCAATGAGTTTTATTTGTAGCTAGCAGAAACTGTGGGGGGACCAGGTCACTTTTGTGTCTAGACAAGTACATTTGCCTCTCAGTTAAAGGACCGGGCCCCGATAAGCTAATGTCAGATCCTGGAAAGAGTATGTTTTATTTGGTATTTGATAACTGGGTCCTCTAACTATATTTTCAGGATTTAGATTAGGATCTGTTTACATCGCAGATAAAATAAGTGGATATAGAACATAAGCATAAAGCAGAAGTACAGAAAATTCTGAAGGTTTCACAAGCTTTCTATCAGGACTGTAGATATTTTAAATCCTGATGCCAGTTTTGGCATAGTAACATATCATATACCAAAGAACAACGTGAGCTAAGGTAGTGAGCTAATTCATCATCGGAGTCCCTATATTTACTCTATTTAAACTTTCTGTGACAGATACTTTATGCTTCTTGCTAAGATTATCTCTTCTTTTCTCTACTATTACCTTGATGGGTCTGATTGGATCTTGTTGGGGCTGCTGAGATGGTTGTTGTTGTTGTTGGTGATGATGATGATGATGATGCTGCTGCTGATGTTGCTGCTGTTGATGATGCGGTTGTTGGTGAGGACAGGAACCATGCTGCTGCTGATGGTGCAGATGATGCTGCTGCTGCTGCTGCTGCTGCTGTTGTGGTGCTTGGTGTTGGTCTGCCTGTTGTCTGTGATGTTGGTGTGGATGCTGCTGGAGATGCTGCTGTTGGCTGAACTGCTGCTGTTGATGCTGCTGTTGATGATGATATGGGAGGCTTTGTGCTTTGTTAATATCTTGATGCATTTCCACAAGCCCCTCTCCCTTCCTGCCACGCCCTCGACCCCGCCCACGACCCCTTCTACTTTCTCCAGCCACTGATCCCATCAGTCCCCTGCAGTATGGAGGCTCTGGAAGAGGGCGTATACGTGGTCTACCACGTGGACGGGGGGGGCCTTCACGTTTCGGCTTAGTAGGTTTCCGGCCTCTTTTCTTCGGGCCTTCATGAGGAAGGGGTTGTGGAGGGGGTCCAAGGGAAGAGTAACCAGAGGGGTGGCAGAAGTCCATATCACCCATCAGTGGACTGAGCCCACTAACTCCTGATGCCCCTGCAGCCTTCCTACAGCTGGACACCAGATCAGGGAGCAGGTCGGGAAGCCGTCGACTGTTGAGGCGAATGTCAGCTGGGACATCAGCTTTATCCTCATCGTCCTCAAATTCGTACTCCTGCGCGTAGTTTTTCTTTGTTTGGGGTTGAGGCTCGCGGCGCTGTTTGAGCAGGTGAAATGAGCTGGTCTTTAGGAGCTTCTTGGGCCGAGAGGAACAGAAGATAGGTGAGGTCAAACCTGTGGTGCTTGAACTTCCACACACTCCAACAGCTCCCATTATCTTGTTTACTGAGCCATCCCCTTGAACTGCTGAGCTCAATCCCATAGTGGGAGTCTGGGATTGGATGAGGCCAAGCTGGTCAGTATTCACAGTGGAGGGAAGCTCATGGGTCTTCATAGAGTCAAGGTCTAAATGCAAATTACTATTTCCTGTTCCTGAAAGGCTGTGGCAGTACTGTCCATAGCCTTGATCACTGTGATGTCCGACCATATCATAGTCGTCTCCAGTTCCTGCTGTTTTTAAGGCCTCCATGCCCTCTTGCCCCTGTCCATGACCCTGGGTGAGACTTTCTTGAGCAGCCTGTCCTGCAGCAGAATCCCCAGCACAGCTTGACTTGTAATCAGCTGAACAGAACATGTCCTCCATCTCAGGAAAGAACGAGCGATCTTCATCGTGTAAAAGAGAGTCTGGGAAGCAGATGGATGTTAGAGGAGCAAACCTCTGGGGCTGCTGGACTTGATTTTGTCCCACTTTACCCACTGGGCTCATTGTGTCAAACTGGTGCTGTTTCAGCTGGTCTAACTGGGAGTGTGACAGCGGGGTTTCGGGTTCTCTTTGTTGGGGCTGTTGCTGCTGTTGTTGAGGAGTTACCATATTTGCTGCCATTTGGTGGGAGTGTGGGTGAGCTAACTGAGAGTGTGATAGCTGATGGTGAGGGTGCGGTTGTTGTGGGTGGTGGGCATGGGGATGGGCATGAGCCTGAGACTGGTTAAGGTGGTGCAGGTGTGAGGGAGCGGACAAGCCCAAATCAGGTTCGGAGAGAAAGTCATGGAGATCTGAGGATGGTTGGGGATGGTGGTGGGGTGTAAGTCTGTGCTGCTGTCTGTGTCTATCTCCACCTCCTCCCTCCCCTCCTGCAACAGAAACCCCCACCCCAGTTCTGTCCAGAGCTCCACCGCTGTCTCTGCTGTTTGTTCTCGAAAGAGACTGTTCTAGCATGTCAAGCGGAGACACTGAGTTCTGACTTGCTCGGGTTTGATCTCTTTGCTGACCCCCGAGGCTGTAGTGAGTATCTAAAGCCTGGGTTTGGAGTTGGAGTTGCAACTGTGAGGACGGGTTCTGTGGGTGGGATTCCACCCCACTAGGTCCTGGTCCTCCAGCTGAACCCATCATAGCCTGCTGGCTCATAGGATGCTGCTGTTGCTGCTGCTGTTGCTGTGCAGGGGCTTGCTGGGGGTCCATCTTGGTTCGGGTGGTATGGGAAAGGACAGACTGCAGCATGTGACTTTGCTGGGGAGGGTCTGGCGATGAATCAATCAGAGAGAGTGGGACCTGGTTTTGTCGAGCCTGCTGCTGCACATCTGGCGTGTTACACAAGTAGGCATTGTCACTGGCATCTGGAGTCTTCTTCAGCTCCATGTGCGGGTGGCTGTGCGAGTGGGAATGGGGATGGCTATGCTGAGAATGTTGAGAGTGCTGTGTGTGCTGAGTGTGCCGAGAGTGCTGCGAGATTTGGGAGTGCTGAGGGTGTTGCTGAGAGTGTGAGGACACGTGTGAGGTATGATGGGAATGTTGGGGGTGTGGGTGCTGTGTGTAAGGGTCCCCTCTTCCATAATGTACCACAGAGCCTAGAGAGTCATGCTGTTGTTGATGGGAGTGGGTAGTATGGGAGTGGGAGAAAGAGTCAGTGACCCCTACCACCCCTCCAGTGGTTGACTTTGATATGGTCAACTCTGATTTGGTCTGCTGCTGCTGTTTCTTTTGTGATATTTCCAACTGACTGTTTAAGCCACTTGCTGCATCACCAATTGCTGTTCCAGGACCTGAAGTACTGGTGATGCTGTTGGTACGAATGACACTTTGAAGGTGGTAGCGTTCTTCTGAGAGCTTGTTAATTTCATAGGTCACACCTTTGCCTTCACCATCTCTGGCTTGTGGCAGGGGTTGAGATAATTGCTGAGGAGGTTGGTGATGCTGGGATGGATGAGGAGTTGAGCTCTGGGCATGTAGCAAGTGGTGGATGAGGAAATCGTCATCATCCTCCTCCTCATCTTGGGATCGCTCCACTCCTAGCATGTTGGCCTCCGTTTTTGGCTTGGGTGGTGTTGAGTGGTAGGACTGACTCTGTGCTTGCTGTGTATCTGGAAAACCTTGTGGTGAGGACATAAAAGCAGGAGAGAGGATGGAGGACAAGTATTTGGTGGCCCCTGAGCCTCCAGGGGATTGTGCAGGGTGTGTAGAAGCAGGAGAATGCAATCCAGGACGACTGATATTAGAATTGATGGAGGGTGACGGACTGGACTCAGGCAGGTGGTAAGAGCTGCTGCCTCCATTACCAACAGCAGCAGACCCACCCCCTGATCCTGCAGATCCAAGTGCAGTAGCTCCTGATATGGATCCACTTCCTGTTGATCCTCCACCACCTCCATAGCCTAAGGAAGGACTGCCTGCTCTTCTGAGAGGAGCTGAGCCGAAACTTGAGTCTCCAAAGACTATCTCTGCAGAAAAGGAGCGACCCCCTGAGCCTATACCAGTGAAGGCCTTCCCACCAGTGCCCCCGGCTCCAGAGCTCAGGTCCTGGGCATGAGGTGAGCTGAAGCCTCCATAAGACTGGGTCATGTGTGGAGGTGGAGGCTGGTTGGGAGAGCAGGACTGAGCATGTTGCTGGGGAGGGGTCTGGTCTGGTAGACCTGTGCTAGTTTTGGCCACGGACGGAGAGTCATAAGTAGAGAGGCATTGTTTGGGTGCAGACTGTTGAACAAGGGTGGATGACACCACTGGTAGAGGAGGTGGTGCTGGTACTGACTGTGGTGGAGGCTGCTGACGTGAGGGCGCAGACAGTGAGCCAGTGCTTGTCTTGGAGCTGGAAGAGGACGAAGAGGAGGTGGAGGAGGCTGATGGTGGAGTGTGTGGGGTACGGGAAGAGGATGAAGCTGAGCCTGAAGAGGAGTAGCCACTGCTGGAGCTGGAACTCTTGGCTCCTTTAGTGCCAGACGAGGTGGAGGCGGAGGAGCTGGAGGACGACGTTGTATAGGGAGTTTGGATGATAGGTCGATACGGCTTGGAGTCCATCCCTAGAGAGGGCTTAGGGTCAGAGGAAGGGCTCTGCTCCCCAAGGGGACTGCAGGAAACTCCAGAATGCCGATGGTGGCTAGCTAGCTGCTGGTAGCCTGACCCACCACAGCTGATATATTGCTGTAGGGGGAGTGGAGTGGACTGGGCTGGGGATGAGCGTTGATAGTGCTTAATCACACTGTCCTGTCGGGAAACTGCCCTCTCTGGAGGTGGTTGGGGCGGAGGAGGTGCTGTGGGTGGCAGTGCTGGTGTGGAAGAGAACATAGAGGCGTTATAGAGTTGGGAGGACTGGTTGTGGAGCTGGGAGGACAAAAGATTGAACTGGGGAGAGGGTACATGGCAACTGGAGGAGGTGGAAGGGGCTTGGGAATGAGGAGTGGCCGGGGGTTCCTGGGATGTCCTATAGGTGGCACTCTGGGAAGACAGTAAGCGATCAAAGCCCAAGCTGGATTGGGAGGGTGCCTTTATGTGCAGCAGGGGATCATGGGGGGATAGCAAACCATTGGAAGTCGGGCTAAATGTAGGCGTGTCCTGCAAGGATAGTGAGGGAGTAAAAGATCGTCCAGAGAAAGAGCCGGGATGCTGGTAGGCAGAAAGGGCTGAGGATGAAGGGAAGGAGCTGGAACCTGGAAGTGCTCCAGAGATAAAAAGCTCCGCTGGGGCTGGAGAATGCATTGCTACAAGACACAACATTACATGGACAGTGTTGGTCAATGCAAGGCACTATTCAAACTTAACAACGTTATAAAAATTATCATTCTAGTAATAAGAACTTTTTAATTTAGGGGTACTGTTTGCAAATGAAATTAATTTAAATAATTTGCAAATGATTTTTTTATTTATAAAAACAATATTTCAATAGTAGCAAGAACTAACAACAATTTTTTTTTTCTTCAAGTGTGGCATTCCCATAACAGGCTGACACTCACCAGTCTGCCAAGAGGGAGTGCGAAACTGAGAAAGGAGGGAGGAAGCAGAGGGTGGGGGCTGTGGACCTCGGGACTCCAGAGCTGAAATCAGATTCATGACGGAGGGGTCAGGACGCGAGGGGCTGGCATGGTGGAGGCTGGCATCAAACAGCCCCGACAAGCCTGGCAACAAACCAAAAACCCTCCTTAATTCACACAATCAAATAACGGATCATATTATTAACATAAAAGCAAGAATTAAAAAATCTTTGTTACAAACTTTTATTTCTATCTTAATTGTACTGCCTTTAAGAAGGAAGAAGCTGTGTAGATCACTGTGTTGCTGGGTAAGACTGAATACAGATCACAGAGATTTTATACAGAGAATTCACCACACAGTTTTGGTTGTAAATTTGTGATGCCATGCATTTACATCCTTCTCTTCAAGCTCCACATACTAACATTATATTCATATCTGGACAGATGACCAGTATCTCTTCTCATTTTGTCAACCATTTTCATCATGCAACACCACAAATTCACAGCTTTTTTTTAAAAGATAAGAAAGAAGCAATCTGAAATGTGGTTGAGAGATTTGTGATTAATCACCCTACCCTTAATTTACATTCCACTGTAACCAACTGTTTGGCACATTCCACCACAGCACTTAAATGAGCAAGAACAGGAGCTGTGCCTGAAAACACTCACACGCTGCACAAGATGAAGCACTGCACCATAGCTGCTTTGGATGCACCCAAAAAACAGAGATTTAATTCTCACTAGCTACCAATTTAATATCTGTAAGATTGCATACTGTTTATTTATATTATTATACTGTCAATGTTAACACATGCACAACTGACCAATATAGAAATAAAGCCAAGAGATATATAAAAGAATTTAATGGGAACATTTGATTGTCTTGGTTTTATAAAAAAAAACATTAGAAAAGAAACAAACCAAAAGAGACCTTTTGCAGTCACAATGCAGAGACAGGGAAAAACAGGCAACAGGTAAAATGTAGTAGTCTAATAATTTAGTACTAAAAATTCCATACACTGTTCAGACTAACTTAAAATAACTTAAGTCCAAAGTGAAATTATTTTAGGCAGTTTATTTTCCACTGCATATTTTTCCATCAATACAGTTTTTCCCTCTTTCAGAAAGCTAACCTTGGCAAAAAAAAAAAAAAAAGGTTTTTATGACAAGTGCGAGTCCAGCATGCGTCTGTAACATCATGTCTTCAAGTGTACTTTGACATTGAATGCTTGTAAACTTTTAAATACCACCGATCTTTGATATCCTTCGCTGGGTTTCAAACCTTTCCTGACCTTCAATCTCACACCAGGATTACGGATATAAGGTCTGAATGTAACTATTCCTAAATTAAAGCTGAGAGAAAACCAAGTCCAAGTATTATCAATATCCATAGAAATACTGAGGCATGGTATTTTCTAGATTTGCATTGTAAGTAACAAAATCCAGTAAATCCTTACCAAGTGTGCGTCCAGGAGCCCCCCAGGCCCCGCCCTGTCTGGAACTTCCTGGGTGGTGGTTGGTTGCATAGCCCTGGAGGTGGTGTGGGGTGCCATAGGCTTGTCGGTGGAGCAGCTCTGAGTCTGGGTGGGATGACCTGGAGCTCCCATACACAAGGCTGAGGAACACAAAGTCATTAAATTAGAGCCTTATTTACGACAAGTCTGCGGTCTTTATGCTGGGTTAGACTGTTGGATCTACAGTTTAGAAGTCCATTTACCTGTTTAGAGCATTAATACTTCACTCTTACTGTGGATCCATGATGTCAAATCTGAGATTTTGGTCCAAACAGAGCTTCTTTTTTCCCCAAGCATTTACAGCATTTCTTTCATCCTTAACAAAAAGCCAAAACATTTTCCTGGAGATTTCAGTCTCTGTATTCTAGTGATTGGCATAATTTTCTCATTCTGTCATTTTCCCCAAAAACCAAAAAAGGTATACAGCTCACAGATGCTCTATGAAAGTTACTGTAATTACCAGTTAACAACATTGTCAGCATTCAAGTGGAAACTAAAACTTGGAGTTTGCTGAAAGCTAACATTTGCAAACAAACAACACGGCCTCAGGTCTGTTACTCAGAGGCCATTTCAAAGATTTCCTTCAAACTTTTTTCATGGCATGAAAATCTCTGATTTGAATAATTTGTATCTGATGCATTTTCACCACAAAAAAGTTCAACTACCTCTGTGATAATTACAGCTTTCTCAGTAAAAAAAAATCAGAAGTCAAGACTGTGCGTTTGTTACTCAAAAAGGTTCACTGGTTGTCTCCTTCTTCACTTTAAAAGTCAAAGTGAAAATGACCTGAGGCCTTCAAGTTTCAACATCACATTTGTGTAAGTTGCACACTGCATCCCCATCACTCTGCACAGTGAGGTTCAAACATCAAAGTGAAGTACATTTAAGCAAAGTACTTCTTTGAAAAGAGAGAATCTTTCTTCTTTTGCCACTGCACTGTATTTTTTTTTACCTTTACATGGCTGCTTCTGCCTTCACGCTATCTTGAGGTGTGTATCTTTTCTGTTCTTACCTTCCATCCTCTATGACATCAACATGGTATAGCTCACATCATATTGGCCTGAAAAAGGTGTGGACAGTGCGTGGACCAACCAACCACTGCCCAGGGATGGACCAAAAATCATATGTTGGAACCTTTAGACTTAATGGCAATACAGCATATATATTTGCGAGTGTGTAGAATACATGAGTTGCTCAGTTGTAAGTCAAAGCCACATGTCCGATGCCCCAAGTACTTTTATAAAAATAAACTGTGGCCAAAATAAAACATTAAAATTAAATTTTTGTCCTTGTTTGAAACCGTGCAGCCGCACAATGTATCAACAGGTAGATGAACCACTAAAATAGTAATAACATAAAAACAATTTAATTAAAGCAGAGTACAATTACAGATTTCTCCTCTGCTCTTATAGAACACATACAGCTGCACTGGTTCTGCTGCTCTGCTCTTTTAAAACCAAATCTTCTACAAATAACTGCAATCACTGCGACCCTGAACTTATCCAGACATCAAACAGACTTTGCCCTGACAAGCTTCCTTGTACAAGGCTTGTCATGTGCGATTGAGCGCATGTGTAAACAGAGCAGGTCATTATACAGAAAAGTCACAGCGAGGGAGAGGGCATGTTGGTCACTTTGATGACATTGTATGGAATTTTGTCGCTCAGTACTCTCTTCTGCTCACTCGTCACGGGGTATTCATCCAAAAAGACCTACATGCAGTATTGATATGGATGAGAGCAGTACATCCAGGTGCTTTGTACTTGCATCATGCTCCCACCATTTTTTAAGGTTGAAGCAGCCCCTCAAATTCAACTTGGGGTAAATGCAAAGTCTGAGCTTTTTTTTAATCAATTTAATAACAATTAAAAGTATGGCACTGCTGTTTAGTTATTAGGAGCCCAAAAACAATGGCCATTTAGGCAACATCGTGTCGTAGCATAAGGGTAATATTATATGGCAAAAATGAAAGAAACCGTAGTTTCTCATAGTCCTTTCAGTCTGCCTGGACAAACCTGATGTATACCTACATTAATGAATCTTCACGTAAAGTATGTTTTGTCATTTTAGTTTTTGGCACTCTAAACACTTTATTTGCAGATTTATTTGTCTGTCAATGTGATCACAAACTATTATATCATCGGGGCAAAGCAGAGCCACTGTCTCTATTTGATAGCTAATTAGCATTAGCATTAGTGCTTATTACACAACTTTTTATAACGAGAAAATGGTTCAGTTCTTCTTCAGCAGTGTAGGCAGGTGCTGAGTCTCTCTCCATGTTGCAGGAGAACTTGTGAGTGAGTGGGGGGGTGGCGTTGCGTGGAGTGTGAAAGAGGTGAGATGCAAACACTGGCAAGGCTTTATGGAAAAACAGAGTTATGTATTTTAACGTGAGATCAAGCGATATTGATATAAACTGTATTGTCTTTTGTTATGTATGTAAATAGAAGGAAAAAAATAGATAAACTGCCCAGTCCTAAGACAAAGGGGTTTGTTCTCTGTCAAATGTTACAAGGGTAGTTTCTTCTGGACAAAAGCTAGCATGGTTAATAATGAACAAACTAGCTATGCTAGCAGGGTTATTTTATTAATACGGCTGCTGAAAAAAGGCCCACTGTAGATTTAGATAATGGAACTGAACGCAAATCATACTGACTCATCACATTTCTCCTGTAAGTTTGGAGCGAGTGGTTTTTTTTAAGGCTCATCATTTTTCATGTATGTTTAGTTTATCATTACTGAGTGAAATAATTACTTTTCACAAGTTACATTTGTAGTATGTACATCTGCAGATCTGTCACTAGTGCTAGCATGATTAATCTGTTCAAATCCCATTTATGATGCATAATATTCGCTGTGATTATTGATGTTCACCAAATCTTGATAAAATTCAATTATTACACCCCTGTCATTTAAAAAAGACCTAATATCTAATCCATAAAGTCTGTTACCCTAGTGGTGGTCTGGCATAGCCAGTCCTTTCTCCACAGTGTTGTGTCAGTGCTGGAGAAAGGTCTGGCAGCACTGACTACCATTCTGCTACTGTAGTAAAAAGCCTCTGCCTGGTTCATATTACTTTAAACCAATCACAACTGCTTTGGGAGGTGCAAAGCCAAGATGCAAAGATGGTGCCCTTGCAAAGTAGTAACACGAAGACAGCAGAATTGGAAGAGACTGCCATATGATATAGCCATCCAATGACAAGCTTATAACCACAGTCTATATCCAGTAAGTCAAACTACCCAGGTCGTCACTGGGAGCTGCTGTTTTGGGTTCATTAACACATTTTGAAACCAGTATAATTTAGCCATTGCTTCATCTATAATGATATTTATATGTATGACAACATAGGTGAATTCACCTATCAGTGCCCTTGATGATGGCACTCAGGTCTGGATTTCCCTACATTGTAGTGAGAATGATTGCACATACAATGATTCATCTTTTTCTTCTTCTTCTAATAATTTTCTCTGACTGTATTTAGCAGAACTTAAGAAACATAGCATTTTTAGATATCACCTATAACCATTAAAAAAGGCACAATAATTTTATCGTTAGATTGTAAGTTTTTTAGCTCATAAAGATGTAATTGGTTAAAGATGATGTGCTGACACATCCGCTGAATGATTAATTGGTTTAACGAATTATGCAGTTTGTAAGGACATTGAGTGCATTTTGTATTTATCATCAGCACCCACTAACTCGCCTTTATGTCACATCCTTCAGAAAAAGAGGACTGCTCTGGATAAGCATTGTCATGCCTGAGAGCTTCTTAAGTTAGGCTATAGAGCAACTCATAGTTCTACTTTTTGTTTATTGGTTTGTTTGCTTACTTATTTTTTTTTTCTTTTTAATTGAACAAACCTTTCATTTCACTTCTGGTCAGGTGCTGACCAGACAGAGAGACTTGAAAAATATTTTCAGTGATGACAGTGTTGCTGGTGAATGTGTTTGTGTATTTGTGTCTGTTTTTTGATTTTGACATGTTCTGATTTAGTTAATTATCTTTTGACAGTATGGTGTAGGGGGAGATACAGCAAGACATAAAGGAGACAAAAGTCAATCAGATTTGTGAAAAAAACTATCAGCGTCATCTGCACCCACGCATCAGGAGACATGTCCGTTATAAATGAGTGGTGGGCATACGCTTGCCACTGCCAAGTGAGCCTACTGTACATCAATGGTAACGACAGGAGCCTTATGGATCCTAACAGTGGAAGAGATATACAGAACACTGAGAGGGAATTTTGCACAAATCAAACATGACAACACAAAGGAAATAACTCAAAGAAGCCTTTGGCAATGAATGGTCAGCGGCAAGGAAGTGGGTAAAAGTATGGTCCATCCAACTGAAGGACATATGTACACAGTTTACAGGGTAAAGAAATGAGGAAGAAAGACTAGGTACTAATGTTGTGTCAGGAGTCTAAGTGGGAGTGTAAACATTACTTATGTTTTTGGACGGGTTAGTATTAGCCACATTACCTCTCGCCCTTCCCTTACAGCAGTCCGTCAAGCCCCCAGGCCACACAAATTTTGCTGTGGAGTTTTAAAGGTTCTCTTTTTTCTCCAACATAAAGCTGATTTTGTTGAGTCCCGCAAGAATCACAGGTCACACCTCAAGCTGCTGGAATTCTAAGAAAGACTCTACGTTTCATGATTATATTAAGAGAATAACAAGATCTGAAATGTGAGATGTGTAATACCTTAGTGACATCATTAAAGTCATGCATGATTTTTTCAGTTTAATGATACTCATTTAAGGTGGCTTCACTGCTCTGACACATGCTACAATTCTCACACTTAAACAATAAAAACAAAATGCATCTGAATGGAAGGTACTGAATGTACTGTTAAAGCCTGACTCCTTACTTTCCTCCACATTTTCATTTTGAAATCATCACTTATTATGCAGAGGGCTTGCAATTGTCACTTGAGTGTTTGTATAATGTTCACTCGCTCTGTTCTTATTGATGTTGTTAATTGCTAGTGCAACGACCCAGTGTTCCTATAATACAAATTTTATCCAATTTCTGCTCTCATTTTGCCACTCACAGAGGAAAGTGCAGCATGTTAAAGTACTTTTCAATCTGTGAAAGGCTTTCCTGGGATTGTTCCCTGAACAGCACTGGCTTTCCTCAGTTCGTTTCTCAGGCAGTAAATGGTTTCTCATGCCAAAAATTTTACCTCAATTTGGTCCTTAACCAAAGTTTTACTGGTTTGATTTCAGAACCAAGAAAATCTAATTTGTTACTTTATATTGCAAAGTTTTATTCATAAACAATAAATCTCCTCTATAAAAGTTAATTACTAAAGTAGTAAACAAAACATTATTTTGTAACAATTACATACTTTCCTTACTCCACTCTAAGGGACTCCTGTAACTTTCTTCCTAAAACATAATTTTGGTCTGTAACCGACAAATGACCTGTCTTTAACTAGTGAAAGTTTATCCTACATAAGTAACTAAAAAACTAAATTGAACGATGTGTTGTTCCTAAACCACAAAAATAAGAAAAAATGCTATGATTAATTCCAAGACTAATTAATGCTTTTTAGAATTTTTTTCATTTTTCTTTGTCACAGTAACAATTAAGTTAGTAACGGCTGTAAAATCACTTCTCTGTCTGTTATGCTAAATGCAAAGGCTTCCCTCTGATCTCTTCAAAATCAATACATCAGTGTAACAAGACACCATCACAACCATGACACAACACCTGCAGTCAACATAAAGGAGGCTATATAGCTGTTTTCATTTAAGGTCAATTAATCATTTATAAATGTTGTAAAAATCTAGGGAATATGGTACCAAGGTTTTTAATGGAGTGTCGTGATGGACAAATAGATTTACTTGTTGCTAACATAGCTGAGTCTTAGTGGTCCTATTAGCTGACTCAGCCCAGGGATGCCAGGAGCCAAACCTGGCAAGAAAACCACCTCAGTACTGTGTTCCCTGTCATTAAACTGGACTATCCTGGCCAATTAAATGATAGAGATGTGTACTGGCAATTAACACATCTAATTGTTTGGTAGAATATTTGGTAGTTTTACTTAAAATGAATGAAATGATCAGAATGCATACAGCTATGAAGGTGTATAATGCATGGACTTAGCTTATAAACAGCCTATATTGTGAGCCTATGGTGCGAATGTTGATGACAAAGCATACTTAAAGTGAAACTAGGCAGCCAGTTATTTAACAGGTGTATAATTGTTTTGCATCATAAAGATGTGACACAATCACTGCAAACAGTGTCTACAGAGAAAGTGGGTGCAGGTGGTGAAGTAACTGTAAATAATAAAGGACAGGTCTACATTTGTAGTTTGGGGTAAATATAGTGAAACCACTTCACTGAACAACTGAGAACCACTGCCATGTCTTGCCAACACTTACATTCAGCTATTGGTGAGGAGTACTGGCAGTAAGGACTTTTATATCCACCAACAGACAGTTTCTTGGGTTGTGTTAGTAGCAATAATAATAATGTTTTCACAGTCAAGACAAAGAGTGGCTACTTCAAAGTAATATGGTTAAAGTGATTTACCAAATCAAAGTTGGTCTACTTAAATTCAAATTTAAATTGTTAAATTGTTATTTTTTCTCTTGATCATGGTCGAAGTATATCATTAGAATTTTCAATAATGATAGATATCAACTGAAATGAAACATTTTTATTGTGAATAAATTTAAAGCTTTCCTGAAGTGTTGAAGGAACTTTATTGCTCAATGTATTTGCTGAAACGACTTGTACTGATTAGTTGAACAACAGCAAACACCATGGCTTACATCCCATAAAAGCACTTCATGGTCTTTCTTTAACTTGTTTTTTTTCTAATGAGCTACATAAATACCACTAATTTCACAGTATTTTTTTGTCATATATGAGCTAAATTAAAATTTGTGACATCAATGTGAGTAATAAAGTGCTGGAATCTGTTATTCCCTGTTGTATAAAATTTTATAAATTGGTCAATAAAGTATTCGACTGTTTGCTATTGAATAACTGCGCTAAGGATAGTTGGTTTAGGTTGGACTTAATGGAAAAATTCCCCGAGAAAATCTAACAGCAACTTCAGAGGGCATCGACTAACCTTCAGTTTATTGCAGCCTGAGATGAGTGAGGCGACCATGCAGGCTACTACTGAAGGCAAGAATACGTTCACACGTTGTAATGGCATCGGATCTCACCTTCAACCGAGGCAGGAAGACCCAATGAAATCATCTGCTCTACATTTACCTTTTTCCGCTTGTGGTATAAAGAAAAGCATCATGCACGACACAGCTTAATTAGAATTTGTGCCAGAGAAGGAACTCGGGGAGTCAGACGGAAGACTGATGTGGTTGTCAAGGCGACCGCTAACGTGGAGCAAAGCTAACAGGACCTAGCTAACTTTAGCACGGCTCTTGGCAGCAATTCCAACACATAACACTTATGTGTGAGGAAAACTGACTTTGTCAGGCATTTATTAACAGTGGAGGCTTAGTCATGCCAGTCGAGACGGCCAGAATTTGAGATTTTGTCAGCACTTAGGAGCGCGTTGCCTGTCTTACTGGATAATTAGCCTGTTTGCTAACGTTTGTTGTACATCAGGCTGTGTTGCCAGTTCCGTGGAATAGCGGGGAAGTGAGCTGGCTGCAGCTGCATGCTGCACAGATGCAGCCAGTGACAGATATGCTGCTGGTCTGGGTAATGAGTAAGGTAACTAATAATGTGGGGCTAACGACACTGGAAGCTACCTGGTGTAAATACATTGGTGCCCAATGTTATTTTTCAGTCATAAAAGCGTTACAATGCGACCGTTAACTTAAATTAGCTGATGTTTAATTCGGTGACAGTCTGGCACGTTTGCCAGTCACGTGACATCCTTGTACAGTACTGTTTACTAATAAGGGAGAATGTCACCTTTGATGTGAAGCGACCAGCAAGCTTATCCATAGTACCAGCCATATTTCACACACTTCAGTGTGACAGTCAATTGTTTCAGTTGCCGTCACCGTAATTAGCTACGGTATCGGTTTTGTGATTGATCTCTGAATGAACTTTTATATAAACTTAGTTGTTAAAATAGATCACTCTTTATTTCGCACAATATTTTATTCACATACAAGTTTTTTCCTTTTTTTTATTCATTGGAATGTATTGCTTGTTTCTCCTTGCTGGATATCAGGCATCAGTTTAAAGCATCGCATTGCTTTGATTTGTAGGCTACAGCCAATTAGTACTGTACCAATCAACCTCGCCAACCAACCTGCGCCTGCCCCTGTCATGCATCTGTTAAATCAAAAGCAAGACAAAGCTGCAGCGGAGACAATGCAGTGCTACAACCTAGATGTGATCTTTCATTTTTTTTAATAACACACTCGGCTTCCAGCAACCCATCCCCCTTCGTTTCTCCCCTCTCCTCTGTCTCCGTATCACTATTAACCTTCCATCGCATTCCATGCATTTTGGAGACAGCCCCCATACCCCTCCCCTCCCCCGAATGACAATACGGCTGGCTGTACCTGAAACTGGTGGCCATCTAGCAGCACCATGCAGCCTGGCCGAATGCAGAGGCGCAAGCAGCGCTATGCCCATGGCATTGTTGGAGCCACTTTAAGCACACTGGTGCACCCAGAGGAGCATACGGGTGCCCATGCTTTGCCCAACGAAGCTTACCTTGCTTTGGCCGATCTGTCGTAACTCCATCCCGTCCCAGCCCCTAGATCTCCAAAGCCTGCAGCGGGATAATTCCTCTCCATGAAAGAAAGGGCTGGATGAAGATGGGCAGATAGCGAGGGGGAGGGGAGGGAGGAATGTCTTCTCTGCGCTCGCTTCTCTGTTTATTTCTCCGCTTGACGAGCCTGTAGACTGGGAGGAATGGAGGGAGGAGAAGGAGCCAGAGAAGGAGGAGGGGAGGGGGTCACAGCAGCCAGGAGCACCTCCTCCCTCCTCTCCTCTCCCCATATATTTCACTGTCTATTGTCTCCTGTGTTAGGCTGATGGGCCGTAGAACAGATGCTCCACGTTCTTTAGCAGCTTTAATAAGCGAAGCTATATTCACACTGATCCAGCGCCGACAACTGCTGTCCTGCTGCTCACTCACCACACACCAAAGCTATTTTCGCTCATTTTGTTCACAAGACGCCATTTTTAAGAGGAATGACTGGGCTGGCGTTCATCCTCTCCTTCCCTCCCTCGCTCACACACACACACACACACACACTCGCACACACACACACACACACACAAACTCACACACACAATTTGTCATGCACAGCAGCGCAGTGTGGTGTTGCATTATGAAAGACAGTAAAAATTGACTCTTTGAGTAAGAGCTCAGCTTTGGTAGCCGGCTGTAGTTCTTTAATAAACTCTTGTCAGAGATAACAAACACATAGACTGCAACATGTTAGAATCGCTGTGATCTTGAGTTCCAAGTGCATACACATGTACCAGAGTCTACTGGCGTTACAAGTTACAATAGCCATGTGTAACTGATCTGAATTTTATTATATAAAACACATCTGGGTTTCCTTTAAAAAAAACCTACTTTCTCATTGAATTGAATCGTTGTTGAATTTAGTCGTTCTGTACAGAAGTACCTTAAAAACATACTACTCACGAGTTTACAGTACTACCACAATTATACCCTGTCAGTTATACCCACCTAAAGCATCACATCTGTAGAGGACAGACTGTATGATCAGCTAATGAGCAGATCATACCGGCAGTAGTGCCCATTCTGGGATTGTGTCATAACTTCATTCATAAATACAGTATTTTTTTTTTCATAAAGCATGGCATGTTAAGAAGTTCACTCAAACCACCAGTGCCACCCATCAACCATAATGAAGAGGCTCTGCCCTCTCATTGGTTTTCCTCTGGTTCTGCGATCTCTGATGGCGCCCCCCTGTGGTCAAAGACAGAAAAAGAGCTTGGTGAGATCTCTCAGATACAGCAGAATGGCCCACGAGGGTCCAACAGCCTGTGTCTTTTTGTTCCTAGAAATAGTCTTCAGAAAGAGAGGGCTGCAGCATACTGTGAGATTAACTGCTGCTGCTGCGTTTGGTTGGAATGCAGAAGATGGCAGTGGACTCTTCCAAGATGCAACATCAGAGTCTCATCAGAAACACACTCAGTCCACACGTGAAAGGAACAAACATTTCAATATTTAGGGAATACAATGGACACCTGAAAAGAGATATTCTGGCTTAGCAATACAAAACAATACATTTAACCAACATAGGAACTGCCCTTTTCTTAAGCACTGTAATATTTCATTTAGTTATTTTTGGTATCCTGAGTGGCCTTGGTCCAACTCTTGTAAGGAGATTTATTGGTTTTGCCATTAATAAGTAAAAAAAAACAACCTTTTACTTTTGGTTAGATTCTGCACAATTGTGACAACTGCTTCAATAGCTTCCATAATGTCTTTTCTCAACCCAACTACAAGCATCAAACATCAAAAAATGAAATGCTTATAAAATAATGTTGTTTTGGAAGGATATATTTTAACGGACACACAGGTTAAGCCATGAAGAGATATGGTTTGTTTATCTGTTCTCTTTTAATGGTATTTTTTTTAGGTTTTTCAGTTTTCTATAAACTGAAGTGATAAAGTGTTTCCAAGGTGCTGTTTAAGAATCAGTAATTTTCTCTCTCACAGTCTCTGATCCTGATACTACTATGTGTTGTATGTTTTTGATGTTTATTTCTTTGTTTGAGGGTAAAACATGGCATGATGATGGCAGACACATAGGGTGGTGAGGCTTTAAAAATCTAGGAGCTCATCTAACTGAAATAATATAGGTTGCATCACAGACTTATAAAATGTATAAGTATGTTTAACAAAGAATTTTTCCAGGTCCACCTGGTCCACCATACTTGTGCAGCTCTGTATTAGTATTTTGACTGCTACAAATGCTGGTTCAATCAGTGTTAAGGTGTGTGTGTGTAAACTGGAGCATCCACTTACCCTGAATATGGAGGTGGTGGGGCATCATGCTGCCCACTGTGGTGCAGAGCTTCATTGTAGGTAGGTAGACCTGGGGCGATGATGGGAGCCAGCGGCACTGCTTCTGGGGCTGGACGCCCATCTGCCGCCATCCTTACCGGGACTCTGAATCAGTAGGCAACACAACATACACTAAACAAACTCATTCAGCAAGACAAGCTACTCTAAGGCTAATCAGGTTGGGAAAAAAAGTTCGATTTTGTGTACTTCACAGATTGTGTTCTGTATAAACTTTCACTGATGATTGTGCCAGATGAAAGGTCAGACTGAGAGACTCTCATAGGACCACAAAATAAAAAACAGTGATCACATGACCGATGAAAGTAGCCATTATTGACAAAACTGGCAGTTGCTGTGCAAATGATTTTTTCTTTCCATTTTCATCATTATTTGTTTTTCTATCTTTTTACTTTGAGTCAGGCTTCCTCTACAGATGTGACAGATTTATCACTAGGTACATTGTAGAAACTGAGTATTGAATGAATTCATGAATGACTAAATAAAGAAATTTGGATGGATTGAGGAAATTATTAAATTACAATAAGAGAAATAAGATATAGTTTTTCTCTGTGTCTTTGAAAACATTGGCATATCCTATTTCTGTATTTCTGTGGCTCCAGTATCAACAGAGTCTCAAATGTACAAGTATAATCAAATATAATATAATTTGATATAAGAGGCACAAACTTGGGCTGTCTTTACATCTAATTTATTTTAATTATGTATCCTAACAAGGATTAGTCATCCCCTTTGTTGTGAAGCATAGATTTATTTTTTTTTTTGTCTGACAGACAAACACTGCTTGTCCACTGTCTTTCTTACAGTACAAGTACTCTATAAATGAACACAGCAAAGCTTTCAGGTGTCTCTGTAGGAAGTGTGACCTTCCTCTGGCACACTGTATTACTCCTCAGAGTCCAAGATTACAAATCATCCTCAGGGACTATGAATATGTTCAGTGAAGCTCATATAAATCTGGTCATTTGTTTCATAGGACCTTGGACATCGGAAATATTTGGTGGTGCTAGAAATTCAGAGTGGGCACTGAAGCAGTTTAGTTATCATTATTTTAGGGCGATGAATAGATTTTATATATATTATATATATATTCACACATCCGTCCATCCGTTCATCTTAGATGCAGGTGTGTTGGACTCACTTCAATCTTCAGAAAAGAAAAGAATATTTGTCTAGAGCTCCTGGAGTCAGTGAAGCTAAATAACATTGTGTTTTTTAGCAAGAGCAGTGTGCAGGATTGTCTTATCTGATGGCCAGCGGTATTAAAAATGTCATACTCTGTGCTAAAGTTAAAAGGCCTGACGAAGTGACCCCTGAATTAGCTGTGCTTCAGAGTGAGCTTACTGCGCTGACCTCTGTCCATCCTTGGTCTTGGCTTTGTAGCAGTAGATTCCCAGCACGGTCGCAATAACAGCCAACACAAGGAGCGCCATGATCCCTGCCACCAGCCCTGACACATCCACTCCGGGTGCATACGCTTCAAAGACACACACAGTTAGCATCAAACCATTGTGTTTTAATCAGCCCTCAGAGCAGTCAGTCACTAATTACCTCAGAGATGACTTCAGTCATTACTGTCATCAGTGACACTCCACACAGCACTGAATATCACACTTGTTTCACTGTAAACTCCCAACAGTTGCTGCAGTTACACTTTGCAGCATATGTTAGCAGGCACACATTACAGGTTTTTTCTACAGTAAGGGATTCATTGTTACCACACTTTCACACACTTTGGATACAGTCTGCTTTCAAAAGACTAAATATATTTTAAATATCCAGAGATACTCTCTTACAGTATGTATGTTTTTCACAAAGCAGAAACAATAAATAAAATCATAGAAATACAGTAAAAATGATGACATATCATATCCAAATGATGACAGTCATAATAGTATTATTATAATAAATTATTCAAATGAAGGTACTACATTTGGCAAAATGAGCCCAACACCAAGACATGTTGATGACATTCATGGGTAATATTAATTTTTAAAAGCATTACCATGACTGTCGACATAGTCTTTCCAAAATATTTCCTAAAACAGAAACACAAGGAGATGTAATTGAGCTGTTAGCATTAAAGTAAAATCAAAGAATCATCATGTAGCTTCAACAGGATATTTCATTGAACTTTTTTCTTAAGATAACGACAGATATACTTTTAATATCACCATGGGAAATTTAGCTAATGTATGTTTGGGCGAAATGTCCTGTATTTAAGGTAGAAGTAAATGGATACTACAATTTTCTCCACTGTAGGTAAAAATACAGCAATGCAGTAACAATAACACTAAAAGACATTTAATGAACTTAAATTAAATTAACTAGATTGAATTCTTCAAAAAGTTCCTGTCACTCTTCACACAAATTAACAGAAAAGTTCCGTTGGTGTCAGTTTTCCCAGCCTGTGAAACAAATTTCTCTCTATCTGTATCAGTAAACAGAAAAAAACCTCTACATTCAAATGAGTGTACAGCAGTGAGACAGCAGCAGCAGCATTACCGTCTGAGCGTCATCCTCAAACACCTCTCTGGCCTCTTCATAGCTGCACTTCTCTTCCACACACTCCCTCTCCAGACTGTCAGACACCAGCACCTCAAAGTCCCAGCTGTTATAAAGCAATGAGCGGGACAGGAAGGAGCTCGCAGACTGCCCGTCCACCAGCACTGAATCCTCTGCAGAATACAGGCCATGTACACTGAATGTTAACAACAATACAGCTCTCATTACCCATAAAGCCCCAACAGAAATAATATGTGAAAAACATTTGGCACTGTTCTCATTGTTTTGGCTCCGTGCTTCAGCTCGTAGCTTCTCCAAGTTCTCTTATTTCAGCTTTAAAATATAAAGGCTGAACTTTTGTCCTTTTGTGTGTGGATTCGAACCAACAATGACGCATGTAGAAAGTGCTGTCTGTGTGTGATATATCTTCTTCCTCTGTGCCAGAGAGCTCCACCACTGTCCGGAAGCAAATAAATATATAAATAAAAACCCATCTATGAGTCACACTGTTGACCTGGCTGACAAGTTTCTTTATTACCATGAACACACACACACACACACACACACACACACTGCAGTCCTTATTGACTCACACATCATACACCATTCTGCTGCCACAAATATTCACTATTCACATGCCAAATGTGGTTTTAATACTCAGCTGAAGGTAGCACCCAACAAATGCACCACAACGTTTGCTTCAGAAGTGATCAGCTGTTGCAAAAACAACTGAGCCTTTTTAAAAAAATCAAACTATACAGTATATGTTAGCAGTTTTTAATGACACATGTTTTCCGTAAGCAACAACTGAGGGCCACAGACGGAGTAGCAGAGTGAGACTGAGCTCTCTGCTGAACTCGTAGTAGGTGTGGGTCACATCCTGGGATTTACTGCATTGCACAATACTGAATTAGTCAAAAGGTGAATGTTTCATGGTCTGAATAAAGTTTCTAAATGAAAACTTAAAACAAAACTTCTTCTAAAGAAATAAAAAGAGGGAGTGGAATAAAGAGGGCGTTCACTCAAACAACCACATTACTTGAAATAAAAGGGGGAAAAAACACTGAAAAAAAGAGGCCAGTGGCTTTTACAGGGATTAAATGAAATGCTTTAACAGTTTTGTAATTAAAACAAAGTGATGAAAAGTTTAAAAAAGTAGCTCTGACCCAAGCTTCTGCGTGTTGACTGAAGCTTGATATACGGTTAGGTGTCATTTGAGGTAAAAGGCCTCAGGGTGATATGTGGTGGGGAACACAGTTAGCCTTTAATGAAATATGACACAAATACATAAGTATACATCATAACTGTTAAAATGACTAATAGAAGAAACTAAGATAAATGTGTTGATGTACTCTGTGCTGTGTTTTTCATACACTGATGAACCCTGACAGGTGAAATATTCTGTGTTTAACCTAAACAAGTATAGTTTCTTAGAAACAATATTGTCACAAAACCCATGATCACTAGAAGCAATAAATGTCTCTTAGTGTTATTTTGCTTATTCTTAAGATGTACATTGAGTTCAAACTAAATAGTCTAATGTACTATTAATGTCAGTCACCCAGAGGCTGTGTTGTTGTGTTCATCAGAGGAGAACTAATGGCTGTATTTCCTTCTTTTTCATATTTTACATTCAGGTCTTATAAATGTGAGTAAGGCACTCTCGTCACTCTGCTAAATGTAGTGCTTTGACACTAATGTCCTATAATGACTGTTTGGTTTTCTTGGTGTCTTTGTGCAAAATGACCGACTGTGAATGAGAAGAGGTGTGGTTTACCTGAAGTGTGTCTGTAGGTGACAGAGCAGTGGGCCAGCTGCAGCAGGGACAGCACACACACCGCTAACAGGGCTGCCATCGAAGCACAGAACTACATGGAAAATGACAAGGAAAGGCTTCTGTGGAAACTATTCCCACACGTCTGGCCGGAGGCCTGAGTATGTCGAGGATGAGTAAGCACTCACCGGTCCAACGTCGTGCCTCCTCACCTGGCTGCGGTTTGTTCCGTCTGTCAGAGCTTTCCAGGAAAAGACGCCAGTTATTCCTCAAGATATCCAGAAACTTTCAGGCCCTAATATTTCTTCAAACAGAGCTTATTCCTGAGAAACCGTCAGGCCACAAGTGTTTTGCTGATTTCTGAGAGAAAAGTCCCATCACAAACCTGTTGGACAGCATACCAGCTGGAGGGAGGAACCTCCACAAACCTGTCTGTCACAACGTCTACTCAGCACACACTTGTTGTTTACTTGTGTTGTCTAGTTGTGTATGTGAGAGCAAAGGTATATGTGTGTGTGTGTGTGTGTGTGGATGTCTGATGAAAGCATTATGAAACAAAAATGTCAGTTTTAACAGGTTATAACTTGCTTACTGTTCAGAGAATTAAAGAGAATCTTGAATGTACAACTGAGTACATGTAGAATGTAACCTGATAACAAGGAAATTTGAATATGCTGAACTGACAGAACATGTCACGCCATCTTTCTCGTGCTGCTGATATGATTTGTGATTTGGTATTTTAGAGATGTGCCTGTAAAGTACCTCTCATGTCTCTGAAAGCCATTACATAATGGCATCAAACAAGAACACTGTTGTCAAGCCTGAAAAGAACAATGGCTGCTGATGCAAATTACATGAAGCATTATATACTTTTAGTAATTGCAAATTAATCAATAAAATCAAACATACAATTTGCATCAGTGAAATACAATGTCAACCAAGCCATCATCGTCTAATCTTGTTGTCCTGTCTTCTGGGTGAACACTGTCAAAATCTAGCTTTCACTTTTCTTTTTAAAAACAAATTGTCAACACATAGTTGACACACTTACATGTCAGTCCAGCCTTGAACAGAGCACAGTGATGATTACTTTTTGTTTAAGCACCAATAGTCATGGAAGTCGGAGCTTGGGACATACATGAACTGGCAAAAGTTTTAATTCTTTCATTACTGATTTCTTAGTTGACCTTTTTTTAGATGTACACTGGCTGTGACCTGTGACAGTGTGATGGAACACAGACCACCAGTTTGCTGTTTTTTTAGTGTGTGAAAAAGATCCTAATCATGGAGACATATCAACAGGAACCTGACAATGACGTCATATTATATGACATCATATGATATATATTATATCATATCATACCTTTTTTAATCTTTTTTATACAATCAATTAATCAATCAAGATGGAACCACATTTTAATTTCATTATACAACTTGTTGTATAATCCTTCATTAATCCTTCATTCCCTTCATTATACAATTTGTTGTATAATGACCAATGAACTTCCTTGTACCCTTGTATATTAGCTTTATCTTGACATGTAAGTCAGTGAATCTCAGTGTCACACACAAAAATAAAAGCAATAAATAAATTAAACGGGCTGTATAGGCTGTATATAAGCACCTCTATTCCGAAATTAGCACTACTGTTCTAAATTGAGTCACAACTGTTGTCAGGGAACAGGGAATCACGCCGTGCGTGATTCCCTGTTCATGTACAGTTTTATAGGACATTCATTTCTTGTATGCAAACTTCCAAAGTGGTGCACTCTCAACATTCATACACTACAGGGTTCTTCATACATACAGGAAGTGTAGTGCATCATCTCTGAACTGAGACACAGAGCTCATCTGACTAAACCATGAGGATTTAGGGTCATCCAAGGTCATTCTGAAGACTCATACAAGACAAAACAGAAAGAAACTTTCAGGTAAATGTTTTAATAATGTATAAAAGTGATTTGACTTTTATTTCAATATAAAAGTGATGATGTGAATTGCAGGTTGTAAGGTAGATATAAATATGAATTTCTTGTCAAAGGAAAAAGGAGTGAAACCAAACTGCCACAAGCATTATAAAGGAAATACATAAAAATGGAAAGTACAGTGAGATGTTTTTTTTTTCATTTTTGACATGAACTTCATAAAAGCCTTTATTTTTGGTGTGCATCATCATGAGTTCATCTGTTCTTGTAAAAAAAATAAAAATAAAACAACAACAGTGAAGGTGCTTTAAGTTGTTAACTGGACTTGAGTGATTGTCTCATAAGAAAACACACATTTCAGGTAACAGGGGAAAGACAGGCTACATTCTGGCCGACACTGGTCCCAAATCAGTTGATCTGTGACCTGGATGTGTGCCAACCAGAACAGCTGGCCATGTCTGTGTGTAGGAAGCTGCAGAGACTGCAAGTTTCTCATCCCTGTTGTTGGAATAGTGTTCTCTACTGGTTGTTAGAGGCTACTGCACAGTCAGGGGACCAGATTCTGACACAAAAAACAAAAACACCCTGCATTCCTGTTGTTCTGAGCACATTATTTTTGATAAATGCTCGCAGAAGGTGCCTAGACCATCTTCATACTCCTGTGGCATTGTCATGGAGTTAATACAGAGATCTCTAATGAGATATGCTGGACAATAAGAAAAAGACACATTTAAGACTGAAGGACAATGCTGCCCATCCACAGCGAGACAAGATCATTTGAACTCAAGGCTCATTTATTAGCTTTTTCCAGGTCTGGCTCCACCAATAATTTTTTTGTTGTAAGATGAAAAAAAATGCTCTAGCTTGATTTTCTCCAAACCAGTCATAATCATCTTGGGCAGTATTAAGCCCGGGATGCATGACAGTGAACTTACAAAATGGTTACACCCACATAGCTTAAAGGGAAGGAAAATGTCAGCTGACATAGTTGCCTACTGACAGACTTATTCCCAGGGTCCACATCCGGAGAGTCAGACTCAAGTAAGAATTTCCAGCCCTGATCATTTCTATCTATGCAAAGTCTATCACAATATCCCTAATTAAGATCACGTAATTGCCTTGCCTTGGTATCCACCATATAACCTTAGGAACAAACTTCAGTCATGTTCAAACAGGGTTCTTTTATCCCGATGAGCAGAGGCATCCAGGTGGGACTCTCTTACATGGCTGAGCTGTCAAAACATCTGACAAGACTCTTTAAGTCACAGAGAGCCAGCACTCACCCCCAAACCATCCAACGCCTTAACATGTCTGCTCGTACACCCCAGAGACAGAGCTCTCCACTGCTATATGACATCATCATGACATAACATGTGATGCACGCTCTATGAATAAAACAGTAAGGTGCCTTGACAAGAGACTGAATAAACACCGCCAACACCAACACCAGCAGACATTAGCAGACTGAAGACACCAAACCAAATCTTTCACAGCACCCACTGGGAAGAGGTCAAAGGTCATTGATCAGGAGTCAATGAGATCACTTAAGGATGACTAGAAATCATCTCTGAACAGAAACAGTGGTTAACATCTCATCCCACCTCAGACTGCCTGCTCTTACATGACTGAAGTTCCCTGCTGAAGTTGGTGAACGACAGCTGGATCATCTCAGTGACAGAGTCCTTCCATTCACCGAGGCCATTAGATGCAGCTCTGTGTTAAAAGCTAGTAAATGAGCCATGTGGGATCATTCTGTTGAACTGCTGTACTCAAGGTTAAGAATGAACTCTAACCTGCTAAAAGTTCATTCTTGTGTCATCTTTGTGTTCACTATGATCATTTAAATGAACAAACATCATTATACATGTTTACCTTATTTAAGACACTGTTAAGACACTTGTAGAAACTAAAAAACTAAAAGACAAGAAAAAAACATATGTACCAGAATGCAGTCCATCTATCACCAAGACAATGAACATCCAGACAGCACGTGTCAACCCGACATGTTGCCTGCCACTCAGATGGTGAAATGTGCAAACAGAAAACAAGTACTGCGGTCATGAATGCTGCACTGAATGAGACTCCTCCTCATTCCGCTTGTGTCAGCTGTGCTTGGCCCAGGGACCAGTAGTTCAGACACTAAAACAGGCTGCTTCTGGTATTTACAGATGTTTTTAAGATTCCGACTCATTATGGCAACAAAGGTGCAAACAAAAGAACACAGCAGCTTGAAACATAACTGCAGCCTTGAACTACAGCTACGTGTCCTCCCTTTCCTTTTATAGTTTTGCTGTGGGGCTCTGCTGCCCCCCGCAGGAAAGCCTGGAACATGACAGGCAACATGGATGTTTTAACTTGTCTTTGGCGCTACATATCATGAGCAAGTTGAAATGTTACATGCACTTTTTGAAATATTCATTTTTGTACACAAAGGCATAATATTGGAAGTAAATTGTTCATCTGAAAAACACAGTCAGCTGAGTGGTGGTGGTGTCACAGCTGTCGTGTACCTTGAAGGACACACTGTCCCTTCTGACAGCAGTTTGGTCATTTCTGCAACACGAAATGGCGTGATGATATTTCTATTTGTGGACATTAACTTTGCACAGAGATATCATTTCATATCATCGGTACGCTGGCCAGAGTTGTGGCTTCCCGTTTGACCACTAAAGCAACTCTGCTGCCCCTGACACCTCTCCCTTTACATCCTCTCATTAAAATAAAAAAAATACACTGATTTAAAATTTGCTTTTGGCAAAAGTGCAAATAAAACATTTAAAAAAATGATGCACCTTGTGTTTCTCTCTCACTCTATCGCTCTCTCACACACATATAAACACACACACTCCTCTTTGGACAGGCTATAGAGGAACAAGGCTTTTGTGTCCACAGTAACAGTACTTAGAGGAGGACACAGGGACAGCCACCGCTCTTCTTTTTCCCTGTGTGATGAGCTGGAGGAGGAGGACTTTCCATCTCCTGAAACCGTCTGTGGATGAAGAAGAGTAGAGACAGGAAGACAGGACTGAATCAGAAACTGTTTAGTGTTATTTCATTCCCCATTGATACTGTTTAAAAAGGTTAAAAAGGGTGGAGGAGAAACCTGTCCAGGATTCTTGGTAGTTAGATTAAACTACTTATAGCTTTTCCACAGCTCAAATCTAACAAGATGGAACAAGGTGGAATATGTATTCATCATTGCAGGTTCTGCTTTGATTTGTTCCCTGCTTTTGCAACCAGGTCTTGGAAATTTATTTGGGCACTGCTCAGGAGTTCACAGAGGTGGAACAAAGTCTGTGTTTTGCAAGTCACAAGTGTTTGCACTTTAAGGTCCAGTGTATGGGATTTGGTGGACTTTAGTGGCCAAGTTCACACATGTATGAGAGGACCAACAAATGCAAGAGGCCTTCTTTAGATGCAGATGCTGTAGCTACAAAAGGCTCATTCTCAGGTAATGAAAACACAACGGTTATTATTGTCAGGTGATTGAACAGAAAACATATGTACAAATATAATCTATCTGTCCTACATACTGGACCTTTAAGTCCCAAGTTGAGTACCAAGTTAAGAGTCACAAAATCCTTTGGTTTGAGCTCCAAGGAGGTCAACTTCTTTGTGTAACTTAAAACATGGAAAGAAGTTGTTGTGTCTGCATCTTTAATTTTTCACACACCCACACATTATTCTTATATGCATACATATACAAGCACATTTACCTTTTGTATGATTTTTTTCAAACAGGAACTCGGTAACATAATGTTAGTTACACATGGTTTTCTGGTGGTTTGAGTGGAGGCTATCAGATTGGTTCACAGTAAATCATGGGTTCGACTTGCTGGAAATAAAAAGGAGTTAATCTTAGCTGAGACAGGAAATGAACTGACCCATGGCACCCCTTTAAATAACTTAGTTTTTCATGTTTTGTTTGAGTTGGGGCATGTATAAAGTGTGTTGGAGCCAAAGTAAAGCTACAAGTCACTGGTATTAAAGTCCAAGTCAAATTGAGTCAATCTCATCAAATTTGTGACTCCAGTCTGACTCAATGTGAGTCATTCGACTAGAGTCCACATCTGTGGGACATGATTGGTTAAGGTACCTACATGGTTTGGGAGCAGTGCTTCAATAACAGTAACCACAGTTTTGATATTGCACTGGTTTTCATCATAACCAACACATTGAAAGGGGAGAACAACAGAGACAAACTAAGATGTCCACATCATCAGTGCTGGGTCATGTTCACAATCACAGTTGCACTGTAGGAAGAAACCAAGCCCTCTCATTTGGGGATGTCAGCAAAGAGCCGTCCAGTTTACTGCAATGCAACAAGATGTCATATATCACCTCAAGTTGCTGCACTGGCCAATTAAATCAATACAAGCCCACAAACCTGGTGGATAACTTTGAAACGTGAGTGATGTGTTTCAACTGTTTGCATTGTGATCTTGACTAAAGACAAAACAGTTGAAAGTATAAAAACATGCCTAATCCTGTCCGTGAATGTTACAACTCTACGTGAAGCCACACTCAGCTTCACAGTCACTCCAACTGACCCAAATGGGTCCTATTTTACTTTTTTACTGATAATTTAAACATGACAACCCTGTTTCAAAACAGGGCTGCTTTTGGTCTGAATCCCAGCTAAGGGAAGAGAAGAAGAGAATATTGTTTTGAAAACGAGAGGTGGGGAAGAAGATTTCTCAGCGTCTGGCAAAAAAACACACAGCCAAAACAATGGAGGACAAGTCAGATAAGACTTTTAAAAAAGAAAGAAGTAACCATGTGTGCGATGAAGGATATTGGAGCATATAAAGCTGGATTAAGACTAAATTAAAATGGAGAAAAAAAAACGGGGACAATACCTGATAATTTGCACCAGCTCTATGAAGGCTTCATCCACATTGTAGCGATTTTTGGCCGAAGCCTCCATGTAGTGGATCCTGTTCTCTCTGGCGAATGCCTGAGCATCCTCTCTGGAGATCTGCAGACAAAGCAAACAGTTTCCAGGCTCAGCCTCCATTGACTGTCACCTCAACCTTTTCCTCATCTACAACTGCATTGTGGCTGCACTGTCCCTTCACTTCATTAAACAGTGATCCACCTGGAAGTTGTTGTGCTGTGAGGAGATAAGAGGCCCAGATGGCATTTTAAGTGTCAACAACATGGCAGCTCTTAATTACCTTTTCTGTTCATGTTCTTATTTGTTCAGTTTTCAGCTTCTTTGATCAAATTCACCAAATTTTGATAATTTCTTGTCAAACTTTTGCTGCCTTTTGTTTTTTCAGAGTTTTCAAAGGCAATTAGTTGAAGGACCAGCAGCTTTCTATCAGATATTTGCAGGAGACACCAGCAGGACAGTGCACCAGAGGGCTTGTTATACCATAATATCAAACTGCACACCTGCTAGTGAATCTAGCGACGGCCTGCTCTCTGGTCAACCGAATGGATGAACTGGAGAAGCTCAGTGTGCCAGTGTGGTGCTAATACTCCCGCTAATTTCTTGTCTAGTACTTGGGTCTACAACAAGAGTTTTTTAGGCTACAAAGGCGGCTCTCTTTTAAACTGACTAGATCACCTTGGTAACTTGTGCTGCAAAGCAAAGCTGCTCTGGACCAGGCCATGCTCAGAATTTGGACCTGAAATCAGCTTTAAAGGGCCTTTCACTTAGCTCAGTTGGAAACAGAATCCGCTGAGGGAATATGTGATTAATGCAAACGTGTTGAGCCATGACGTTACATTAGTAATTCCACCAAAAAAAGCTCTCCAATTACAGTGGTACCTCCTGTATGATCATGTTGCATTTTTTTCCACCACAGACACCTTCATCTGTGATGCAAAAAATCTTGGCAAGAATATCTGTTTTATTTGCAAGGTTATTCTTGCTCTGAGTGAACTACAGATTTGTTTTACCGTTTCCCCTGACAAGTCATTTTACTCTGATTTGTCCAAAAGCTAAAGCGATTTCCAATCCCTTCACTGTATGAACACGAAACCTAAATGCAGTTCCTGAGCATGAAGTTCAAATCTGTTGCAACAACTTCAGAGTAAGAGTTCAAAAAAAGCTGTCACAAAAAAATAATCTTGAGGAACTGAGATTACAATAAAAACATTTATGTACAAATTTACATAATTAGCGACTTTCTACAAGCATTCTTCTCTTGCATTATTTGCACCAAAGGTGTAGTTTTTGCTGTAATAATTTCTTTATATTCTTCATGGGTGGACATGAGCGGCAATCGGCCCTTTTGTGTACAATAGAGTCACATGATGCATCAAACATCCCCTGTTATGGGACAGAGCCTGAGGACGAGAGCCTGGGTTAACAGTGCAAATTAACAACCACCACTGTGGAACCTGTTATCTCTCACACTGGTTGTATGGTTTGTCGAGCCAATTCACACTAACAAAGTCCGGCTCTATCAAACTGGCTTTGTAGTTCTCCACTCCTCAGCTTGTCCTCTTTTTGAGCTGTCATATCTGTGTAAGTACACTGAGCAACATAAAACTGAGTTAACTTCCTTGTATGCGTGCAGATACATGGCTAATAAAGCTGTTTATGATTATGATCACTTACATATCAAGTGATGCACTTCTCCTATTGTAAATACAGAAGCTTTTTCTATCTGAGGTCAGTCTGAACCCATAAACCCACAGTGTTAATTTTCTTGTGAAACAGGTGTGATTGTCAAGCTAAGAGCACAGGGTGCTCCTGGCCTAATATACAATTAGGCATTATAATGTTGTGGCTCTAACTTGTTTGAGCAGCAAGTAAGTTTACCTGTAGACAGACACAGAAGCAGAATGACGTTTAAGGTGGAGAGAATGTGCAAAAAAAGGAATGACGACATTACATTGGAGGATGCTTTTGGAAACAAAAAAATGCTGGTTGTTGTTTCACTCCCTGCCACAAACTGTGAATATTTTTAACTGTAAATTTTTTTTAACTACACAACTAAACTGAACACAGACTGAAGCCTACAGAGAGACAGCTGATTGTGAGGAAGAAACAAAGTAACCTGGTTGAGTCACGACACACAGTTGCATTCACCAAGCATTACCAGGTGAAATTGTCACGTCTGATGCAACATGTAGGGAGAGGTTTTAGGTCAGGAGCTTGCTAGCAGCAACGTACTGTAAATCACATTTTTATAAACCCTCTCATACCCACAGGTAGGTGTTCAAACTCCTTTAGCTTTTACTTTGGAGTACATTGGTCTCCGCTACACTATATTGAAGCTAAATGACACTATAAATTCATATGAGTGGAGGTACTTACCACTCTTTGTGATTCGAGGTCAGCCTTGTTTCCAACCAACACCATGGGGAAGTCATCTCGGTCCTTCACTCTCAGAATCTGGGTGTGGAATTTTTGCACCTCATGGTAGCTGTTGGGACATCAGAGGGAGCAAATTAGCATTCACCGTATCAACAAGCAGAGATTTATACAGATACAGATGTGTAGGGAAAAAACACACTTTAAACATGAGATGGACACAATAATGACCAATCAGATCTGCTCCTGTCATTGATTTTAAAAGCAATCGACAATTTGATGCTTTAAAAAGAAAATGATGACCATCAGTGCAAATAGAGAGCAACAGAGTCATCTCATTGTACAGGTATAGTGATATTAAGTCCACTGACTGTGGCTGGATGCTGAGTCCTCACCTCAGTCTCACCACCAGGTCACTGCACTTCCCCTCTTTCCACTAATAAACCATTCAATGCAAAGTTACCACTTCTGAGGAACTTATCATGCCTGACGCACTTCTCAGTCGATGTCATATCACCCCACACACACACACACACACGCGCACACGCGCACACACGCCATTACCTGCCCCGGTCGTTGAGTGCAAACACCAGTAGAAAGCCTTCTCCTGAGCGCATGTACTGCTCCCTCATTGCTCCAAACTCCTCTTGACCTGCTGTATCCAAGACTGACACACACACACACACATAGTTTAATTAGCCTGCCTTGACCAGCCTCTCAAAGACAAAGCTGGAGGTACAGAAATGATGCTCTAAAACAACGGAAACAGCATTTTGGTGCTTTCCATCTGTTATTAACAGTCCTGTTTATGCACAGAATGTGTTACAGATAACTGAGTTCAAATATAACAGAAACAGTATTTAGGCATTAAAGACAGCTATGTTTAGGTGTTGGTTAGCTTTCAAGCTGGTTATTAGGTCTATCGACAGCAATGGATGTGTTAAAGGGTGGCACTGCTTAAAAATCAAACAAGACCAGCCATCCATGCTGCTGAAGAGGATGATGAATAGACTGTAGAGTTACTTTGCATGTTAAATTGAATGTAGGCCAAGCTTTCATATATCACTCGGAGAACATGTACAACATCTTAATGTGTAACATATTGCGTGTGTTTGTCTGACCATGTCCAACTGTAAGCTCATCGATTCCCTGCCCCAGTTTGTGGCTCCCATGTTTTATCATTAGTTTGGAGTGACAGAGTGAAAGCAAGAGAAATCTCTGAGATCTCTGCAATATTTACAGACTAATTTAAGACATGCTTAGCATTCCTCTCTGATATGAGGATATCCAACAATCCTTCAAATCAGACTTACATCTCTATTGAGTGTAGTTATTTAACTGCCCAAACTCTGTATTGTAATAATAAGGATAAAGATATAGCTGCATTAGCTGGGAATCGAACCCGCGTGCAGGCAAGAATTCTACCACTGAACCACCAATGCTTAGGAACCAAGATATTTGCACCACCAACTGTTGCTTTTGTTCTTCTACACATTAAGGAGTTTAAAGGCGTTTACACTTACATCTTTTTTAATGTTTGATAAGATCAGAAGAAAGAAAAAAAAATTGTGGATAACTTTGGTAACACATTGAGCTCCCTTTCACTGGTTCAGTGTTTCAGTTTCATGATTAGCGGCAACCAGCATTAGGTTGAATTCCTGCCACTTACTGTGACAAACCAAGAGGGGAAGAATTAAAAAACTAATTTTTACATGATATTATCATATGTGCATTATAAATACAACATCATTATTTCATTTTTTATCATAAATTAAATCAATATTAGTAATCATCAACAACCCAAACCTGGAAAGAGGCACATACTGTCTATTGCTTGGACTATTTTTTACCTGCTTGCATCTGTTTGTTAATCAAAAGATGCTTGTCAGAAACACTGACGCTTGTTCGATGCAATAAAAACCTGACTGTACATTAAAGTGATAAACACTAAAAAAAGAAAATTTCTGAACAAAATACATATAACAAAACATTTTGTTTTTGTTCACACAATACAAATCAGTCAATGAGAAAAGCAATTTAAAGATATAACTTAAACTTGGATGAGGAAACCCACACAACAAGGGGAACAAGTTATACATATTCTATTCTTATCTGGACAATTATAATTGATGGTTTTGGAAATAACTTTAAAACAGCAAATGTGGTTGGCAACCATCTGAGTTTTTCCAACATCACTAGGGACTTAACTCTGAGACCAGCGCTGAGCTGTGTGACTCAATGTAATGCTACATGAGAGGTGAGGAAGCCCATGTTCCTGTTGAGGACTCTGACAGAGCCAGTGAGTAAACATGGGTGAGTGTCATGATGTGCCGGTCCCACCCTTTACAACACCCACCACACACACTGTAACATCTGTGTACACATCACTCTGAGACACGGAGTTAGGGTTAGCTTATAACAAGTGATCCCAGTACGAAAATCAAATCAAATCCCTGTGGTTTTCAGAGATAATGGCCTCCCACTACTTCTGCTCATCCAAGAAGCTTAAACTTCACCAGACCATATCATTTGGTCTGTATACATGTGATGATTGACACATTACTGTGTGGTTAAACAGCAGTTAGACCCACACACACACTACAGCCTGGCTCCATGCAGCAACACTGGCCAAGTACAAGTCCTAACAAGGGAATGAAACACTCGGAGAGCAAACACACTGCCTGTGTCATATCACATCACCGTGCAACACACCCTCTGCTCTCCAACAAAACCTTTCACACACCCTGCAATCACTCTGACAAACAGTGGGAAGCATGAGTGACAGAGCCTTACTGTCCAGCCGGGTTTCCTTTCCATCCACGGTGCAGATCTTTGTGTAGGAGTCTTCGATGGTGGGGTCGTAGTCTGACACAAAGTAGGACTGTGGGAAACACTCAGTGTTAGCAGAAAGTTATCAGAAAGCATTGCTTTGGGCACAGTTTATACTGTAGCTGGTTGGCTGCTGTCAATGTCTCCCTGCCACACATGACTTTTCTCACACTTCTCACAGGTATCTGGCTCTGTCTGGAAAATAGGAGAATGCCCATTTGCAACAAGCTGAGATGAGAAATAAGCAGTGGATCCATTCACCGTGCTACGCATCTGAGTACCCAAAGAGACAGATTTGTGTTCTGTGACCAGAGCTAGAACATAAGCAACTCATTAACTCAAGTATCAGGCAAGAGTACATTTTTGACCGACTTATACTTCCACTGAGATACAGTACACATGTAAATGATCCACTTTGTACTTCACATTCAAACAGCTGTGGGTCACTTTCCATATGCTGCAGAGTGTAGTATCATTACTATTACTTTAGTTTTGCTTGAATACAAGAAAAGATAAAAAGTAACTTATTCTGACTTCAGCAAGGGCTGTTAATAGTTTAATACCTCTGCTTGTGACAGGATGATGGCCTGTGCTGTTGTTCTCTGATCAGTGCTATGGCAAATAGTCAGCACGCTTTGATTTAAGAGCAACTGTAAGCAAGTTTAAAGTTGATTTTCATCATGTTTAGGACAGAAGTAGCAACAAATGCTGCAGAGACGATAGGAAAAGAACAGAAAACATCTAACATACTTATTTATGTGTGTAAAACTGTGGACAGATTCAAGGTTGGTCTACACTGTTGCACCCTTTCTGAAAGCTTTGAGAGCTGTAACTTCTGTCTTCATGAATCTCTTGACAGTGCTTCATAGATTAGTCATAAACCATTCAGGTGAAAAACAGTTTGGGTTGCCATGCTGTGAACACTTTGCTTTGTCTTTAAGCTGTTAGGTCATGAGGAGAGGAGAGCCCTCCAATGGCTCCTGTAGACCAATTAGCCTGTGGAAAAGAGCTGCAGGGAACCTGGTTACTTACTTACAACAGAACTTATTATGGTTCAGGACAAAGTGAAAAATTGATGACACTTTACTGGAGACAAATGACTAATGATGGCTTACAAGCCTGAGAGATTTTTCACAACCTGGCAAATGTTTAATGGTCTGTGCGTGTATATAAAAAGAGTGACCGACTTCAACCAATAAAAAAAGTCATAATATGCTGTGTTACATAACGTCACGGTAACACTTCTTCATCATACATACAGCACAGCTCCCTGTGTAGGCCCACCGGATCCTGACCTGAGACGTTACTCACTGTGTCTGTGGTACATACAGTTAGAGCAGGCTTCGGATACGGATGGAGAGAGTCGGTAACGTTACCTGGATGAACTGGATGGTCAGGGCACTCTTCCCCACCCCTCCTCCTCCCACCACCACCAGCTTGACTCGTTCTTCTTCTCCACTCATATTGGTTTTGAACTGGGATTTGTCCGGATCAAAAAACTTCCCAGGGCCTGAATGAGAGAGCCGCCGTTCAGCAGCAGCTGGAGCCAACCCGCGGCGCGATCAGATCCCGACGAAATGCGCCTGTTAACACGAGCGTGAGCAGAGGACACCAGCATGGACGATTTGATGGGTGCAGCTTCAAACTGAAACTTCTTACATGAAGCTCAACACACAACCACGACGTTCACCTGAAAAAAAGGAAAAGTCCCACCGAACTCCCGTGTTGTCGGTCCTCTGAACAGACACAAGTAAAGCAGAACACCGTGTGTTTGAGCTAACGTTGGTAGTCGCGGTGTGGCGGGTCGTGTCGCTTCTTTTCTCCTCTTTCTGCTCTCTTCTCCGTGGCCTGCAGGCAGCTTCAGAGGGCGGAACTGCTTCCTCTTTTCTCTTTCCTCCAGAAACTGAAGTGGCTCACACACACACACTCCGATATCAGCGCACAGCACGCGGTGTGTGAGCGACACACATCACAAACACTTCAAAAAGATGTGACAGAGGACACACACACACCCACACATGTAGGCTTTCTTCCCTTTAAACCTGAAAACTGAAAAAATTCCACTTCCATGTGTCAATTCCTTATTTGGTCATTCGGAGTATACGTGACATCATTTCATACTACTGGCTCGCGCAGCTCGGTGTAAAAGCAGCAGAGCTCCCAAGTATCACAAAGTCGACGCTCCGTGAAAAGTCTCTTCAGCTAGCAGAGGTGGTCGCGTTGCTTTACCGGCCTTTCATCGGCTCCAGTTATCTGAGCTGGAACAACAACTTAACTGTGGAGTTTTCACGGTAAACTTGATCTTAATGGGCTCGTTGTTTAGCACCACGCCATTGCTGTCGAATCCAAGAGTGGAGTGCCATGGAACTGTGCGCCCTAAGGCAACACATACCTTTCTGTCATTACCAGAAAGTTCCTATGTAGCAGCCAAATTTCACCTGTGGCCCACAATAAGCTTTAATTAAGCCATTTTCTTACTGCTATTATTTTTATATAATGCATAGTGAGTGAAATGAGCCTAAAGCTTTGTGTTTTACGACCGTTGAAGTCCATAAAACATCTCTAATTCGAAATGAATGGAGCCATTCTTATGAATGTAATACTTGACCCTTTAAAGTTCTCTAAAAAAAGAAATCCTAAATGAGTATGTTTCATTGTAGGCTTCATTGAAAGTGTTAAAAAAATCCAGGTTGTCAGTGAGGAGTTAGTTCAGCCCAGATGAATGTCATGGACTGGCAACCTGTTGGTGGATCCTCCCTCACTCTGTATATTATGCACAGCAGTAACAGGCAAATAGAGACATACAGAATGAACCAGCCCTGCAATGGAAATATATAATTACCAAAATTGTAATAGCTTACATTGGAACTTTCAGATTTTTGTTTTTAATATATTTACCATGAATAACAAAGTAATCACTAAGCTATGTGAATCCCAATAATTGTGACTCTGTACTACTCGTTAGTAACATATGATTTGCATCTCAAATAGATCTGACAGACATAAGGCTTTTAGATGAAAAATAAATAAATGGAAACAACAGAACTTTCATTCAGCCATACATTGGCAGACTGCTATCGTTCATCTTCTCATGTAGTCTCATAGTCAAACACTAGCAGACATTTGCATATGTCTGTAATCTTTCACCAAAAGGGTATCACAGGACAGGGTGATGTAACTCTGTTGTGTTGCCTTCACTCACCAGCAGTGAAAAAGACATCAGCTGTGGAATCAACCATTGTTTTCTAAATCAGTTATTTTTGTGGGATGAAATCAGGTAGCAAATCTGTGTCTCCACTGCTCTTTTAAACTCATAGTGGCACAAGAGGTAGAAAAAAAAAACATCCCACAGTTAAACCTGATCACTGATCCCTGGTGTACACAACCCTTTTGCTGGAATATCATGTGGCCCTAAGTTTGCCATGTGGCCCCTGTATTACAGTCAGCTAACAATGAATTGCAAGCATGAACACTGTATGCACCATATCAGCTGAAATGACTAAGATTAGTAAAACCCCATACTGACACAGGACCCCTGACCACAAGGCTGCAAGATGAGGTCATGACGAAGGATTCACTGATGGCCAATAAATACACGTTTAATTAACTTAGGACACACAGCTCACTGTGAGCCTGAAGCTGCTGGAGCCTGTAAAGTTCAACTGTCGCTCTCTTCATATGTAGTAATCCAGCCTTGATTATTGTCTGAAACACTGAATTAAACTAATTACACTGATGAGATGGATCATCTTGTTTTGAGCTGGTATTAGGCCCATTATAGAGCCAATTTAAAATTACCCTGACTGCACCCTTATAGAGTCTATACAAAGAAAATTACTTTCTTTTTAAAAAAAACAAGTCTTTACCTGTCCTAACTATTGCATAACTTCTCTTACAACCCTTCATTTCCATTACACTCTTGCATAATATATTTGCCTAACCTTGCATGATGTGTTTTGGTATGATCATAAAATCACCACATATTTTATGATTAAATGAGAGACAAGAACCATGTTAGATGATTTACTAAAGACAACAGCCATCTAATTCCTGGGATAAGACAGATAAACTAAAAGCAGGTAACTTTGCTGAGAAATCCTGCTCTAAACTGAAGCCTCATGCTGGGGAAAAAAGGCAATGAGAGGCAGTGTAGGCAATGAGCTTTAATCATCAGTAAATACATTTCAAGCCATTGAGCCAGGAGGGTTTTTTTTTAAAGTCTTTTGAAATATCTTCATCTTACAAATGACAAGATAAGGTGACCCGCGTCAATATGTAATAAACACAACACATTTGTGTGGAGGTCAAGCATAGTTATATAATATACAACTCTTCAATAAATAAAATAAAATAAATAGTTAAATAAATAAATAGAAGACAAAAGTTCTTTCAGACCTCCTGTATGTATGTGTGTATGTGTGTATGTGTGTATGTGTGTGTGTATGTGTGTATGTGTGTGTGTGTGTATGTGTGTGTGTGTGTGTGTGTGTGTGTGTATGTGTGTATGTATGTGTGTATGTATGTATGTATGTATGTATGTGTGTATGTATGTATGTATGTATATCACATGTGTGGTTTGGTTGCTTCTGACAAACATGCACAGACAAAAACAAACACACCAAGCATCCTGCACCCAACATCAGCTGCACCCTCAGCACCTGTATGGCAGAGCAGGCTGTCCCATCCTTACAGGGTGCATAAACACCCCTCCCAGCAGCACCCTCTCCCCCCAGCCCAGCAGCTTGTTGAGGGTGAAGCTGAACGGCGACAGCAGGGCCTGCTCCTTCACCTCGGCTCTCATGCATTGGCCATGGGAGGGGCTCTGCTCCTTGGGAATTTCCTCTTCCTTCCTGTGGGAGCAAGTGTTACTCTGTGTCTTGGCCTCAGGCCTCCGTCTCGTCTCCCTGCTGTGGACAGTTTGAGAAGTGGTAGTGGCCGTTCCTGCTGGGGAGGGAGGGGTCAGAGAGAGGGTGAGGCTTTTGCGTTTCTCTATTAGAGAAGCAGAGACTGCTGGGAGTTGGAGTTGTGTGGGCTTTACTGCCGGTTTGGCTGGCTCACTGGGGCTTGGAGCCGAAGCCTCACATGTCGTCTGGATTTGCTGCAGGTTTTGATTGAGAGTCAAATGAAGAGTCCGGAGTTTCCCCGAGAGGGAAAGCTGCTGATTTCCATTTCCATCTGAGTGTGAGTGTCTCTGCAGGGGTTTGTTTGTGTGGTGGAAATTCTCTGTGTGTGCCTGTTTGGCCTCTGCAGAGTCGCTGGTGACACCTTCAGCGTGACAATTCCTGCTCTGATGGCTATGATTGTGGTTAATACTGTCGTTGATAGATGGCAGGTGATTATCCGGCTGCTGGGCGAGGAGGTCGCCGCCAGAGGCCTTCTGGCTCAGAGTGCCTTGGAAGTGCTGCAGCTGACCCAGGAAGTTGAAGTTTGGGGAAATGGAGGGCCGGCGCTCTTTCACAAACCTTTAAAGGACAGAGACAGGATGTGGGTTAGTGCTGCTATGCTTCAAAGGCTGATAGTCTACACTGAAGAACACTGTGGTCAGGGTGTCATGATCTGTTTTTCTTTGTTTTCCTTCTGTAAGTTAGTGCAAAACTACAGAGCAACATTTGACATGACACAAACAAGCAAACGTGACAATGGTAATGACAGTCAACACAATGTGGGAAGAAAAGCAGAAAAGGTGATGTGAGAGTGTAAAGAATGAGCAAAATGAGTGAGTGATGTGTGTCTGCTTTAGCTTAACATGAGTTAAGATGTTTACATACAGAATACAGTATGCTGTATATGTAATATACCTCTTTGTGTGCATGTTTGTGTGTGTGCTTGTGTGTGGGGGGGAAATAGAGGTACTTGTCATTGTTATGGGTGTGTTTAGTTATCTAGTTTGGCTTAGCAAGCAAAAAACAGGTAACAAGAGGAAGCCATAAACTGTAAAGATCTGTTTTATTACTTGATGAGGAAGCTGTGTTTATTAATCAGTACATGGCTGGATGACAGAAAGCACAGAAAAACTGATCAAATAAGTTTAAGGAACAGTAAAAAAAATAAAGAATAGTGAATTTTCAGGTCTGTGCTGTTTGAGTGATGATGTTATTTTAGACTGAAAAAGTCTGTAACGGAAGTAGGTGGATGATTTAATGTTACGGGGTTACTGACACTGTATGACTAATGCTCCGTGTTCATCACGGTGACGGCATGTGGGAAGAAACTCTTCTTGTTCTTAACTCTGTGTTGGCGTGCAGTGTTCTGTAGTTCTGTAACTTCTCCATGCACATGTGCCTTGTCGTGTACTGTGTGTTGAGGTATTCAAAAAACAACACAAAAACAGATGCACGGGATAAAAATACAGAACTTTTATAATCCCGTTGATCACACCGGCAGATATGTTGAATTACTTCACCTGGCTGCAGTGTGAGTGTGTGCCGGCAGCGTACCTGTAGGCGTGGTCCAGGTCCATTCCCAGGCTGTACATGATGTAGGCCACAGCCAGAGCCGGGGAGCGAGAGATTCCTGCTGCACAGTGAACCAACACAGAGGCACCAGAGGACATGGCTGCATCTGCACACACACCCCACTGACACAGTTAACCAAACTGCACAGTGACAAACAAGCAGCAGTTACGTTAACTATAGTGTAAATAGCTGCTTACATCAATATGATTAATGTTTGGACATTTGAACAGGTCATGTGGAGAAACTAGACTGGTATTTGTGATTAGAATGAGTTTGTTTTAGAACAAGAGGTTATCAGGCTGCAGAGTAACTTGTGATAACTCTTGCTGTATTTGCATCGATGCTGTGCAACGGTGAGCGAGAGTGCTGACCGATGAAGTGCAGAGCCTGTGGGATCCAGGGCAGCAGGTCATCCCACAGGGAGTCATCAATGGGGATGCGAAGATATCTGGAGCGAGGCAGAAAGGAGGGCTGGGGGCTGCAGCGGCTCACACTCAGCACATAGGAAATACCCAGAGAAGCCAATCGGTCCTACACACACATAGAAGGATGGAAATAGTGTAAAATACTTGCACTTACCATAAAAAAAGGAAAACTGGATTATGTTTGTCCCATCTTATTATATTTATCTTTAAAATGTGACATCACTATGTTAATACTGCTGCCATTGTCATATTTCTGTAGCTCCGACACTGTTGGTATCAGCCCACGCTGGTGGAAAGTGACTTCTATTTTTACTATTACTTTCCTCTGAGATGTTAAACTTGCAGTTTCAGATTTTACATGCAACCCAATTGGCCCAAAAAGCCAAAACTGTCAACCACAAACCATTAAAATGCTTTTAATGTCAACAGTAATGAATCAGTTACAATAATCCAATGTCACAATAGAGTGTATAATAATAGAAGACTGAAGACTTTATTGACTTTATTGCACACAGTGGACTACTTTTACTTACTATCATTTTATTTGAGTAAAATTTCGATTGAGTGACCATTAATTAAAAATAGTATTTTTACGTGGTTGAAATGATACTTTTAGGCTCCATGTGTCAGGATCGGAGTCTCTCACCACCCTAAAAGGCCAGTGCTCATCTTACCTGCGTCACGTCGCTCTCCGCTCCGAGATAGAGCCGCGGCAGGATGACGGACAGCGGAGGCCGCTCCGCCTCTCTCTCCCGCGACCAAACCATACCTGCGGCACACACGCACTGACTGTTACAGGCAACATCGAGGCATATTTCTAGCACAACTTCTATGACATCGGTTGAACGTGTTTTCGCAGTGCCCTAAATCTTGGTCTGCTCTATCAGAACGCAGGTGACGATACTCTTCTGCAACTTTTCTCAGTTTTGGCACAAAGGTTCAGCTCAGAGAGCAACCATCAAACTGTGATATGATGATTTCGAATTTAGGGAGAATTTGTTTTTTTCACGCAAAATGGAATGGAGATGCCACACAATTCACATTACTCACTGTGAGCAGAAATCGTCCGGCACGTCCTCTTCTTGCAACAGAAGCTGCTTTCAGTCTCTGCTTTGCAGCCTCTTTCTGTCCACTGCTGCTTTCTGCAGAAACACGGTCCTCTGCCGCTGCTGCGTCCGCCGTCTTCACTCCGCTCTCGGAAACTGGCTGCTGAACGATGAGCTCATCCTATTTCCAACAATAGCTCTTGACTGATGATGTCACCTTTAGCCAATCAGCTGCTTGCCTGGCTTCCACACGCGCAGACTGCACCGACGCTAGTGATGGGAATTCCAGCTATTTTTAGTGAACCGTATCATTTGACTCGGCTCAGCAGTGAGAGACACTTCTTTTGGCCTCCAAACGGCTCTTAATCTTGTACCACTTTTAGCTATTTTTTCATTAAACAAATTTAGCAATGTTTTTACCTGCTGCAGGTAGGTCTGCATGGATGTAATTCGAAACATTCAGTCCCATGATGGCAAGCCTTATAATTTCCATCTTACAGTTATTTAATACCAATCTATGTACAAAAACTCTAAGTGACGTAAAAACACCAGATGCTATTACACACATGCATTTAGCATTTTAATTTATACTTCACTATGTTTTGTATTTACAGTCAAAAGACAAAAGTCTGACCAAGCATAGTTCTGGATAATCTCAGTGAGAGCTGTCCACATCGCATTAGTTAAACAGCAAAGGGTTCACACTATTATATGGTCTTGTGATAATTTATTTAAAAAAAAGAGAGAGAAAAAGAAATCAGCCCCTAAACATGAGCTGACTCCCATCATTCACTTAGAAGAGCTGGCTCAAAGAGCCGACTCGTTCAGTAATGAAACACACTGAGGGGCAGAGATGAAGTAGAATCAGGCTGTGAGCCACCAGCCCAGTGTGAAGCAAACAAAAACACAGTGTAGTTCACCATCTAGCTGCATTATCAACAGCACTCAACATTCATTTGCAAATGATTAAAGACAGCTGGTTTTGCACAGGTGTTTTGTAATCACTCAATAAAAGCATCTTATACAGATTCTGACTGTCATACTGCAGCATGGACACCTGTGCACTGCCTGCACCACTGATCACTTGCACACAGTGCAAATTAAAAAGATTTCACCACTGTTGTATTTTCTGTTCTCTTCTGGCTGCTCCTTGACACATAAATATGCAAACAACATGTTTTCATATAACCTAAACCCCTTCATAAATCTTCCTTTAAAATGTAAATGTATAAACTGTAAGTAGGGAGGGTCAGTTATTGTAGGATTGACTGAGTTACAAACAGATCCATTAGACAAGAAGCAAGACATGACTGTGGTCTTGCAGGATCAAGACAGTGTATGTATGTGTGTATGTATGTATGTATGTATGTATGTATGTGTGTATGTATTCATGTGTGTAGTCATGTTTCTATCTATTTATCTAAGGATATAGATAGATATTGATATAAATATGCATATGCATATATAGCTAAATATCACATTTTCTCGACCAAATAACTTAAAATTTACAATAATATGGTACAGGTTACTATTAGGGTTTACACAAAAATGAAAACAAAGACATTTTTTATAAGTGATCATCATTCATGTCCATACAATGACAAAGTGGGTAAAGGCGAAAATTACAACAGTCACAGCAGTCTGCCATTCAAATAAGACTGTATCCAGACTCATGTCAGGTCGTAAACATTAGTTTACTGCCCAGCCCTTATCTGCACAGGCTGTACACTTCTCGTTTTGCCAACTGAAAAGCTGTGCAGCATCACAGGGACCAGGAGGAGCCACCATTTCACTTTTCACTTTTTCACTATTCAGGTATCCAAATATCAGCCCTCTCCTTTCTGACTTCCTACTGTTGATGCTGAAAGTTTATATTCACATTCTTTTTCTTATGCTCATTTGAACCGTTGCGATGCACTCTCACTCTCTAAGCAGGTGTCAGCCACCAGGGGCTGTGATGTGACAAGACAGCAGAGACAGTCGCAGCGCCTGCAGACTGCAGGCCTGAACAACATCAGAGCTAAAGTAGGACACAAAGGAGAAGCCTATCGAGGCCACAGTGCATGTGGATCACTAGTCCATGACTAATTTTAAGCTAAATACAACCAACTGCAGGTGTGCATAAAGCAAATAACAAGATCACTATTTAGAGTATTTTAAATGCTTTTACAAAATGAATTTTTAAACCAAAAGGAGTATTTAGAACATTTTGTTTGCACTGAGTGAGGATTTTGTGAAACAATATGATGTAATCTCACTAAAGAGTTCCATAAAATGACATACATCCTTCTTCATTCTGGAGGCATTTGAGTCTTCATATAGTGCCAGCTTGTCTTTTGCCCCTTGAAGGGATCCTTTGTTTTTCTTTGCTGTCCTTGTGAACAGGAGATATACTTAATTATAAAAAAAATGTTTGAAATTGAAATGTTTGATTTTAAAAATTATTCAGTTCAGGTTATAATAGATAATAACATAAAGGAACATATCTGTGTCCTGTCTGAATTGCTGTCTGAATGATTTGGTAAGTAATGGTTCACTGTGCTACAGTCAAGGACTGGACTCCTGCAAAAATGGAAGGACAACAAGAAGGTAGAAGAAGTTTTGTTCTGTTTTCAGAGTAGTAGCCTTTTTTTTCAAGGATGAAACAGGATATGAAAGTTTTATTTGGATTGTAGTTTGGAGATAAATATATCATTTACAATCAGCCATCACTGAGAAAAAAAATGTTGCAAAAAATGTTAAGTTAAAAAAAAGATTTAAGGCTGTAAAATGTTGCAGGTTTTACAGTTCTTCAAAACTGTCACATGTTGGTTCACAGTGAAGATGTGTTCTTCATTTTGATTTTGCAGAGTAAAATCTTCATTATTGGTAAAGTCTTGTGGTTTGCACTCTCTTTGAGGCTTTAGTGATGTTGTTGCCATTTGGCAGATTACTGTGTGGATTAGGCACAGGATTATTTGCTTTGCATGGTCTGTAGTTCTCAGCGGTAAAGGTCAATAATGCTGCAGTTCTTTATGTTGCCCTCTGTATAGTTGTGTACACAGGCTTACTTATCTTTGGTATCATTTTCCCCAACTGGAGTAATCTTTTGGGATGTATTCATGGTTCTTCTCTGCAACTTATTTTAATGCTGAATTGGAAGTGGATGAATGGACAGCGATCACAAAGAGCTGGGAAATAATTAATTCAAAGTACACTTTATAGGCACATTTAATCTTTTAGACTGAGGGAAGGTATTTAGCATCAGGTGAGGTCTTGAGTCATTGGTGGTAAATTTCAAGTTGAGGTAAAATCTTTCTGATTTTGTCTGATCTTAAGTCCTCAGATTTAACTCAAATCCAGTTAATTTGACTTGAGTCTATGGGGGGCAAGCATAACACTAATATATGCTATACCCTTTATAAACTATGTACTCACAATGTCAGTTTTCAGTATCACAATGTTTTTAACATATGTCAGTAATTGTACATATGTTCAAAATTCTAATATCAAAGTTTCAGGGGAATTCCATATTTTCCTTTAGTTTCCTCCCATACTGCTGAATCCTGTCAACAAACCACAGAGTGGTGTATGTGCTGAAAAGGAGGTGCTCAAATCGTGTATCAATGTGACACAAGACAGGAGGCATCATGTTGGATATATGGCATAGTTTTACTTTCACATTTTTTTTCATTACAGAGTAAATCTTAATTCTAACACAGGTATTGGACAGGTTCTTAACACCGATACATGAGGCTGCATTAGCTAGTTGATACTGCATAGACACACACACACACAAACTCACATACACACACTCACAGAATGACAATATGACCACATTTTCCACTACAAAGTTCAATGTCCTGTGATTGCCGTGCAGCCACAGAATGTAATGTGACCATGTATTAGAAATGTCTTTAGGTTCTTTTTTTTTTCTTACCTGCTTACAGCCACACCCACATTCACACACACATATACTGAGTCCCCTGTAGTTGTAATGGACATCTGGATGTCATACATCCCGTGTCCTGTCCCACACCAACAGTGCTTGTGCATGAGAGAAAGCCCGGGAAGGGTTAGAAAGCTGTGGATCTAAGCATTATGAGGTTGATAAACATCTTCATTTTCATTATCTGTAGTGGTTGTGTGCAAATGAGATATACTGGCATTGATCTCTTCTATTAATGTTTGGTTGGAGGAGCAGGAATATGAACGTTTGCAATATGTGTGTCAGACTGATGAGCCTCTCTGGCCTTAGACGAAGCAAGAGCTGAATTGAGCTGCTGCAGCAGCAGCATCTGTCAGAGCTTCACTTCCTGACTACAAAATGGTTACATCCTCAAGATGATTACGTTGCATCTATATGCGCCTGACTCTTATCACAGCTACGGCTGTGCACTTCTCCAGAAGAATCAATAGGAGTTTCTATAGATGCTGGTGCAGCAACCTAAGCAAGCACCACCGTCCCCTTGAGCTTTATTTGCTCTAGCATGTAGGTACTTTACAATGAAAAGCTTAGAAGGGTAGCTGTGTATTGCTCTTCAGAGATGGGGAACTTAATGAGACAGACATTTGTTCCCCCTCTTCACTCAGTCTTCTCTCTTGTAAATATTAAGCATACTGCTCTAAAATACTTAGAATAAAGCATAAATCTCACCTCCTATTACACTGAAAAAAAAAGCTGCACAATGTTGAAAGTATGTTTTATCAGAAGTATTTTTTTAAAAGAATGTTCCAGTTTTATAAGAGAAGACCACAGTGATAAAAACTGTTCAGTTGTTTTGCCAAGTGGACATCTTGTAAACTTCCCCACCCCCAATAAAGTGCATCTCACAGATGCTTCCCTAAGCTTTTCAATGACAAGCACTTGGAGCATTCTTACAGACAGTGAACGAGACAGACTCAAACAGGTCAAAAAGGCCATTTTAACACAACGAGTCTCGCTCCTGTTCCTGCCATCTACACAGTGTCCATTCTGTGCCATCCTCCTGCTCAAGCGTCTTGGGTTAGATGATCGAAGCTGCTCTAAACAAGCAAGATGGGAATGTCTCAGAAAGCAATAAAGTAATACACTGGCACATATTTACATACACATCAATAACAAACAAGTGAATTAGTACATTGAAATGAAGGGCTACTCTTTACAGGGCTTCAGGGGAGGAATCAGGCCATTGATAGATAAAGAAAGAGGGCTAATGCTGGAGGGCCTAAAAGAAGATCCCAACACCCTCAGCACATTTTCATTTGGAATGCTGGACAGAAATGAGTGGGCAGCAGCAGAGGGGATCAGAGTGCTGAACCCTTGGGTCTTACTTCATCAATGGGTCCCACCAGAACCGCAAGAAATCATGGAGGCCCTTGTACTTGTGTGCGAATGTGTGGGGGGAGAAGTGCATGTGTGCGATTAACATCTTCACCAATTTTACTTCAAGGAATGTTCTACTAATTCAAATGAAATCTCTCTCTTTCACTCTATCATACACACACGCAAACGCGCACGCACGCACGCACACACGCACACTCACACACAGAATCTGTACTACAGAGCAGTCAGGATGGAGCAGAATGGGACCCCAGCACAGCTATGGGACACACACACACACACATACACACTCACACACACACACCAGCTACACAGGTAAACACCAACAAAATCAAGAATGTAGCATCATGTTAATAAACAAGTAGAAGATGAACTGGAATCAGAATCTGGGACAAGAATAATGACAATAATATTGCCGCTGCTACTAGCAGTGGCTGCTTTTTCCCTTATGTAGGTTACAACTTTTTTTTTACTCAAAGATTCTTTGTTGGAGGGAGGAGGAGAGGTGTGGCAGGAGGGCTTGAGGGAGAGGACGCTGGTGGGGATGGTGGGAGCACTGGTCATGGTAGAGGTGTGGACTCTAGAACTGTTCAGCCAATAGCTCGCAGAGACGCTTGGACACAGAGTCCTTGCTGCAGCGAAGAGTCAGACGGTACATCTGCGTACACACAGACAAACAGAATAGAATATCCAGGTCAAAACAGGTGAGGGGTCTGTTTGTGAAAGCACTGGAGCATGCCCCCCCTTACAGCCCAAGAAGATTTCCTTTCTGTCTTTTTTAATTGCAAACTGGTCTCGCAAATTAAATAGTAAACTGAATTACATAAATATAACATTACGTTAACTTTCAAATAGCAGTAAAAGTGTGCCTGAAATGAAACACATATTTTGGTCCCTAAATTTAATTAAACTGGATCTAATTTGGACCTGGCCTAACTTGAGACCTGAGTCAGGTGTCAGTCACTGGAAATACTAACTTCTATCGTGAGCACACCAAACTGAGTGACGTACTAAATTTGACAGCCACATTGTTCCGGTTTATGTAAAGGCACCTAACCTGGCCTGCATGGACTGATTGATTTATACCTCTTACTCATTAAACTGACTGTTCAGTGAGCCTGTGTTTTGTACCTGTGCCTGGGCGTTTGGCTCCAGTCTTAGAAGACAGCCAACCTGCTGGTTCTTGGTCTGAATCACTCCAGCACACACGTAATTCTCTGGGTTTGGATCGACGTTGTCCAGCAGGGCCGTTCCTAGTCCCAGTAGCTATGCGTGAACATATCAACACACATGCATCACAAGAATGGAAGAGCATAACAGGATTTCAGACACGACCAAAGGGAGGATAAAGAAAAACAGATATCGAAGTGTAGGTATAGTGTTAAATTGTCGATAAATGTCAATAAAAACAAATTACCAGATGATGCACATTTAAAAGGTACAAGCCAGTTTGAGCATTTACCATGGAGACTGATGCAGTTAATGAAGAGATTATTAACAATTAATGGTTGCAGGAGAAGCACAAAAAGAACTGGCTGGAAAATGTAGACATACCTTAGCCTTAAGTACTTCAGTGTCCATGCTGTGGTTGGCCTTGAATATCTTTTGTGCTTCCTGCTGTGGCCTGAGGAGAGATGACAGGTGACCTTAGCTTTACACAACAACTTAAATCAATGACACAACACACACAACACACACTAACGCTTACTGGCTAAGCTGTTTCCAGCGCTGGAAGAAGTCATGTGAGGTCATCTCAGTTGGCTGGAAGAACTTGTTGATGGTAACGGGCAGCTTGAGGGTCAGGTTCTGCAGAGCTCCACCATATCTGAAACACACACACAAAACAAAAGCTCATATTCACATTATGGACATGAACAATTTAAGTATACACACGCACTGTTATACATCTGCAGTTAGTTTAGTACACTGTGTGATCTTTTTTTTGGAAGAAAGGAAAATGAGGAAGACATTTATCTTTAACATGCCAACTGGTTAATGCTAACATGTGAGTGCGTGTTTACCACAAGCTGTCTAACCCTAGGTACCCCACTCCCCACCCTCTATCTATCTATCTATCTATCTATCTATCTATCTATCTATCTATCTATCTATCTATCTATATATCTATCTATCCCCACAAAATACCACACTCTCAGTTTATAGTTTTTCACTGCTT